>CAMXCT020003427.1:0-29198 GCA_947184155.2 Cladocopium goreaui | reverse complement strand
AAACGGAGTGTGAAACAGTGTCCGGGATCAACGGCTGCTTGTTAGGCGAATGGTACTGAAAACACGCTCGTTCAACCCACTTATCAAATCTGATAGCCTGCTCGGGTGGAGATGCACGGTGTTCGACCTTTGTCCAGGCACCATTGAGAAGAACCCATGTGGATCTCAATACATCTGGCGGCACGATTAAGCCGGGTGGCTTAGGACGATAAAACATCGGTTGCTTGACGACAAAAATGGGATCCATACCTGGCAAGTATTGGAGCTTCTCTTTACTAGTCAAACCCTTCTTATACACTTCTTTTGGCAAAATAGGGGTTTCCGTGTATGGGAAGTTTGGGATGTCCTCAGTTTTGGATTGGAAAACTTGGCGAGTAGTCATATCGACATCGGTGCTTGGCTGCAACATGTCCAATACTTCTTTGCTCTGCAAGTCCTGAGGTTCCAACAAGTTGATTAACATACAAGCTTTCTTCCATGCCATGGGATTCTTGAACCCTTTAGTATGGATATCGGCTGCCATTTTGGCTGTAATTTCATAGCTCAATACAAAATGATCCTTTTGGAAATGTTCATGCATGGAGGCAATGGAAATACCATGTGTGCGCTCCAAATGACGCATGGTTGGATTCCGTCCTGATCTGACAACACCAATCATACCTTGATTATCGTCATGAAACAGGAGTTGAGGAAAAACTTTGGCTAAGACTTTCCACAGACTTAATGCCGGGATTCCTAGAGTCCTAAGTGCAGTATCTGCAGCCACAATTTCAGCTTCGGGGGTAGAATGACTAACACACCCTTGTCGCTTACTTCCACCAGCAAGTGGGAATCTTGTGAACTTACCTTGGACTTGTAAGTGCGATCCTGAAGTTGATCTCAAGGATTGGGCACATCCAGCGAAATCCGCATCTGCAAATAGTCCTAATGATAAATCTTCAATTTTGTCTCCGACCCATCCTATCATTTTGAGGGACAATGTGGAATTAACATAACACATTAGGTGATGAAGACGGGCGTCATCATCCTTTGTCCATTTAGTCACATTACGTGCTAATGCATTGATGGATCTCAACAGGTCAAACCGCGCAATGCGGGCTGCATACAGCAGCTTCATAAGCACACTAGCTGCATGCGGAGCTAGATTCCCACGACTCAGCGTCTCACTGTCTTGGCCAGGACATGAGTTGCCAGTCTCGGAGAGAGCAGGCATATCTGGATCGAAGGAATGTGCACACCAAGGACACTCAACTTTGCGTTTTCCATCGGAAGGAGCTCGATACGGGCTGCTTTTCGTTTCCTCTGGAAGGCTTGGAGTGGATACCTTTTTCAATTTTGTGTCCTTACCAATGATGTCAAGATACTTTTCCACCGATAACTTTAACAATCCTTCCATGTTATAAGTTATGGTCTTGACTTTCTTACCATTATGCAATTGGGTCTCACCCTGGGATAAAACACATCCTAAGTAAAGTCCCAAGTCGGTTTCGGGTTCAATGCGCAGAACAGTGCGCAGCATTTCCCAACCCTTGGCCAGATTTTCGGAGGGCCCAGCAAGCTTAAGGTCATCCACATAGATTACCAACAGCAATTTGATGAAAATACATAGAAGGCCATTCCTCTCCAATGGGCTTAAAACCAATTTCTTGAACTTTCTTGTCACAATGTTGTTCCCACATCGTGCCTGAATCAGGGTGTCCATACAGGGCTTTGTCGAGTCTTACGACAGGGCGACGGAACTTCCAATACTGTATCTCCGGAGGCCATGCATCAGTGGGTAACTCCACCCAACACAAAGGTCCCTTCAACTTAGCCTGGATGTAGGCCTGAATCGCATCTGCCAACTTGACGGAGTGCCCAGGAAGACATCCGTAAAAATCTGCCCATCGTGAGGCTTCGAAGGAAGCAGGGGAATTTCCCAAGTCTTGGAAGAATGCTGCCTCCCAGTGCTGATTCTTCACCTGATTTCCTAGCAGAACGCCTCTTCCCTTGAATTTTCGTCCAGGATTGTCTTCTGACAGCTGGTAATTCTTTTCCACGCATATGCCATGGACCCTGGCCATATGTACTTCCTTTTTGTTCTTCTTGGCCTCTGCAACAACATCGTCATATTCCACGAACCATTGTAAAGTCGAATACCTCTTGATCACGAAGGCCTTTCCACTCCTTGAGCATTGCCTCTTTGGCCTTTGGATTAGACTCAATCTCAGCTCTGCCCACAGGTCGTGAAACCATTGCGTTGAAAAGTTTGCTTCCAAGACCTTCTGATGGTATCTTGGTTCGGTGACTTGGATTGGATGCAGAAGTACACGGCATAGTTGGAAATGGAATGTATTCATCATCATCAGTGGCTATGTTCTTCACGTTCTTGACGTTAACACATTTGCCATTTTTGATCATTGTCGACTCTCCTGGCGTAGCCATGGAAAACCTCGAAATCTCACCTGACAATGTGCTCCAAACTTCACCACTCCACGATGCTTTTGGGCCACGTCCTTTCTCGACCTCCGACCATTCGTCCCATTCAGTGAGATATTCCTCGTCGTCCGGGACATCGGTAGAAGCATCGGAACATGGACTAGCATCAGCATTCCTCTTCACTTTTCGACAATCAATGTATCGTCTTCCATGTACATTGTCATCGTCGACTATGTCGTACAGATCAAGATACGTACTTGTACATGTGATAGGTAAGGTAACTTTGTTCTTCACAACTTCACCAACACCTGCATCGGATTTCTTTGACTTTGAATGAGAGTCATCCTTCTTACTTTCATCACCACCTTCATCGTCCTTGGACTTTGGCTCGTCCTTGTCTTTCTTTGAATCTTTCTTCTCCTTCTTCGTTGCCTTCTTCTTCTTTTCTTCGACCAATCTTTTGGCTTTGTCATCAGCCTCTTTCTTCTCCAACTTCTTCTTCTCGGCTTTGAGGATGGTATTCCGGTCAGACTGAGAGAGTTTGCGCCATTCTTCAGGAGAATAGGTCCCTTTGGGACGCAATGACGTTCTGAACATTCGTCTACCGTCATCTCCAATCTTGTATGGGTAACCCTTGACGTTCAACTTGACCTTCTCACCATCGTCATGGAGGTATATCTTCCCATCTCCAGCTTTGCCCTTCTTCCAATGGTCTGGTTGGGCGTCGATCAGTTCCTGGAGGGTCATCTCTTCTGGATCTTTGTCTTTGTCGAAGATATCCTCGGAGTCATCAAGAGGCTTCTTTGAAACTTTACCACCACTTGGTCCAGGTCCACCGTCGTCTCCGTCATCAAGCTCATCATCATCTTCATCTTGGTCATGTTCTTCGTCATCTCCATGAGGCACCTTGGAGGGATCGCCATCGAGGATTTCTCTTTCTTTCATCCCTTCCAATGTGGTGTTCACCCTCTCATATTCTTGCTTGCATGGAAATGTCAATGGAGTAACCATCTCGACCTTTTCAGTCAAATGAGGTTTGAGAAGACGGTGTTCAGGCTTGCTAGCATCGTCACCAAGATTCTGATGTACGAATTCACTCAGAGGCCATACTTTGTATTGTCTTGACCAATGCATCCCTGGACCAATGTGATACCCTGCAAACACTCCTGGAATAGAGTCAGGCCCAAACTTGTGAAGTTGTCCCACTTCTCTGGTCTTCGGAGGCTTGTAGTTCACACGAGCACCATAGGGAATGAGTTTGCCAGCAAATTCAGATCCATGGAGTTTGCACCAAGCGCTCAATTCATCGTCATTGGGTTCTACGTTGAGTAGATGACATACACAAAGGATTGCTGTTCTCCAGAAACAAGGTGGTAATCCAGCTTCCAAAAGACATGTAGAAGTAGCTGTGAGGATAAATTGGTTCGTTCTTTCGGCAATTGAATTGGTTTGAGGTCTTCCAGGCAACGAATGATCAATTGGTATCTTCATCTCATTCATGGCTTCAATGAATTGAGGAGCATGATCAGAGTAGGCCTGTCTGACCTTCTTGGCGCCGATGAACTGTTTCACTGCTCTGACTACATCGTCTTTGGTCATTCTGTCAGATGGATAAGCACCTATGATCCCTGTAAAACAGTCTCTGACAACCAACACTTCCTTCTCGAGGACCAACACGTCATCATGGACTTTGGATGTGTCCACCGCATCAAAGGTAATGAGGTCGCCAAACTTCTTGAGTTCCCTCTTGCATGCACCACGACGAGTCTTGAAATGCTTCATCTTTGCACGAATGCATGAGTCGCAATATGGATTCTTGTATCTGTGGGTCAACTTGTGATTCAGGCTGTTAGCTTCTCTCTTGAGTGTTCCTCTTTTGGCTACCCTGGATTCACCTTCGACATCGACAACATCGATCTCGATGTCATCTTCATCACCTTCAGCGGCATCTTCAGGAGCACCATGACCATCATCTTCAAGGTCAGTCTCGTCCCCAGGAAGATCGCCAAGCGGAGTTCCTGGTTCGTACTCGCCGCCCTCAGGTGGTTCTTCTTCTTCTTCTCCAGGAGTTGCCGAATGTTTCTGCCGGTTCATTGCTCTTCTTTTCTTCTTCACCTTGAGCTTCTTGACGTATCGGGGACAGTTGTGATCCTCAGTCGATGTCTCAAGACCACTTTCTCCATCGAGATGTACTCTTCGTGAGGGTTGACCAACATCATCAATGTCGTTGAAGTCATTGAATCCGACTTGAGAATGTGTCAATAGGTCATGGATCTTCGATGCATGATGACATTCATGAGGAGTGCATTCGTATGTTCCAAGATCAACGTAGGGAATGTTGTCATGGATTGTCAAATCGATGCGTTCTCCATTCTTCGTAATCATGAAAGGCATTTGACCAGATGGCCATACAAAGGAGTATCCTTCTTCCATGCATCGTTTCCCAAGAGACATCACGGACGGAGTGTCGTCCAGTACATAAGCATGAGAGGTCACATCAAAGGTTCCCAGGTCAATCTCCGCTTCTGTTTGAGTAGCAGTTGAACCATTGGCGGTGTGGAACATGATAGGATCACAAGTTCGTTGCTTCAAGTTCATCCTTTCGGCTTTCCTTGCAGAAATCAGATCGTGTCCGCTGCCAGAATCCAGGATGAATCTACGATCTTTGGCTTGCACTGGTAATGAAATGCACATTATGTTCTTGGACTTCATGAGAGAGTTTCCAACTTCGTGCTCAACAAGCTCTTCAATAAAAGTCAAGTCATCACGATCATTGTCCAGCTTGATCAACATGTCGAACTTGGGGCCAATAATGATTCTAACTTCATCAACAAAACGATGGAGTCCACATCTGTCCATGATGATAGCTTTGGCCCGTGCTCGGACTGAACCGAGGGTGTTGTCGGACTTGGACTGATCGTCGGTCAAATCATCGACTTTCCAGAAGACATATTGCTTGTTGGGGTCACGATACATACGTTTGGGTAGTCCCTCCTGGTAGTCCTCAATGGCAATCTCGTGCACTTCAGGTTCCAGTTCAAAAGAGATCCTGCGATCATCAGAAGACTTCTTTGCGCTGGCTATCCTCGGTGAGGTATAATCCATAGAACCTTCATTGTCGCTATCAAAGAAGGAATCAATGGTAATGGGAGTTGCTTTCTTCTTTGGTGTCTTCTTGCTGGTTCTTTCTGAAGATGCTGAAGGCGATTGATCTGCATGTAGGAATTTACATTTGCTTCCGAACGTGCAGGTACCCTTTTGCCAATTCCAACATACCTTCTTTTTGGGTCCAGCTGAAGATGAACTTCCTCTACCTTTCCCCCTTGATGAATCTCGACTTCCGCTTCTGCCTTTCTTGCCTTTCATCTTGGCATCATAGACTTTCTGAGAATGACTGTAAAGACATTTGTCACCTTTGTTGCATCCTCCTTTATTGAAGAAGTAGTTACAGAAAATCTTCTTCTTGTCAACGGGTGAAGATGATCTTCCCTTCCCACCTTTGCCTTTCTTGTTGTTCTTGTCGGCATGGGATTTCGGAGAAGGTGTAGGAAGTACTGATGCAGCTTCACTCTTCGCTTTCGCCTTAGGCCGTTTGGGAGGATCACCTGTAGACGATGCAGCTGCTTCATTCTCCTTCTTGGTCTTGACGGGAGCAGCAGGCTTGTCTGCATCTTCTAAGGCAGGTGTCGTCTTGTTAGAGGACAATGACAGTTTCACTGCACGTTCTCTATCCTTCAACAGTCGTTCTTGCTTCCCTCGTGCTATGTATCCCTTGATCATACCAGTTAGGTAAGCATAGGTCTTCTCATGATGCCCTTCATCAAAGGTTTTGTATCGGTTGATATCGAAGGCCATAAGCTTTGAATGTTCAATCTTCCGGAACAATGTGTCACGCAGGGAATTGTTGGAAGGCAGATCATCATGTTTCATATTGTATACGATGTCAAGCCACTTGTTGTAGAAGGCCTCAAGTTGGTCATCTCCATAGTAGTTGAACATATACAAATGATGGGCATTGTAGAGAACTTCAGTGTGGTCAGGTGACTTGAAGCTAATCAGTATCATTGCGAATAGTTCTCGTCCCCTGATGAAGTCCCCACTTCTCCCATACAATTGGTTCTTCATGGACATGTCATACTTCACTTGCATGGACTTGTCCCCAGCATTGTCAATGACTTTCCTCAAGGCGTTGGAGAGCTTGGCATCAATGGATTGGAATCTCACATCAGGAGCTTTGGCCAGCGCCTCCAAGTCAGGTTGATCTGCAAGACACGGAGCTAGCCACGCTTTCCAATCTTCATAGTTTCGATCTCCACTTGCAACGCAAACTTCATGAACGACACTTCCCTTCCATGATGAAAGTTCAGTGGTCTTAGGCCAGGGTTGGAGACTGATCTTTTCGGCTTCTCTTAGAGATACGGATGACTTGGATCTATCCCTTTCAAGGTTCTCCAACTCCTTGACATTGGTGTTGTACTCGTTCCTGAGCTTCTCGAAGGCTTCAGCTTCTGCTCGGTATTCCTGCTCTTCATCATTGGCACGATCTTCAGCTTGAGAGAAATTGTTCTTGTAGTAATCTTTCCGATCTTCCATCTTCTTCAACTCATCTTGAAGATTTCGAATTTCATTGTTCCTCTCTTGCTTCATCTCGTCCAACTCTGCTTTCAGTTTGGCACACTTCTCTCCACATTCATTCCGAGGCATAGCATTACTGGGGTACCCATGTAATGTAGTCGGTCTATTCATTGATGAAGAAGAATGAGCTTGGTTTTCCAACTTCAGGGCAGCAATGGTGCTCGACATCTCTTCTACCTCAGCGTAACGCTCATTGGCCAATTGATGCATCTCGGTCAAGTGGCTTTCAGGAATGGAATAGTCAGTCGCACCTTTGATCACGAGTCTTCTGTCGTTCAACATCTTGATGGACTTACCTGCATCCCTGTGAGCACGCTCAAGAGAATCCTTTTGGGCTTCAAGTTCAGTATGAAGGCGAGCAATAGCTGTGTCCCTGTCATTGAGTTCATTGTGCAAACTGTCGAACAAGTTACTCGTCACATTCGGGTTGTTGCTCATGTGATCGATCTTGTTCAGAGCATCTTGATATTTCTTACCAGTTTCATCGAAGTTTCGCTGGAAGACTTTGAGCAGATCCTCAGTGTCAATGAGTTCAGTTCTGTTCTGCAAGTACAACTTGTCAACTTCTGCCTTGGATTCTTTCAAGCTGTCACGCTCACGCACGGCTTGCATATACATCTCGTATAGAGGTCCTCCATGCGGTGATCTGCTTGGTGAAGATCTTCTGGCTTGTTGACAGGAAAGTTCATGATACTGATTCTTCGATTCAGTCAGTTGTTGTTGCGTTCGATCTAAAAGGCTTTGTTTCATGTGTAGTTCAGAACGTAGTCCCATTATCCTCATGTCCCGCATGCCGCCTGATTCAGCTAGAGATTCTTCAGAGACCCTGTTCTCAGAAATCGCTAGTCGAGATTGTAAGTTTTCATTGTGGATCACCTGCAATCGAAGTTGCGATTCTTCCAAAGCTAAGTGATGTTCACATTCTGCATAACGGTCATGTTCAGATCTTATGTTACTACGGAACTCCTTCATGATCTCGTCCCTCTTCATGTCAGCAGCATCGAGCTCAGTTTCCAGTCGCCTGACATTCATGGCCATGGTGTGCTTCATCGTCTGGTTCTGATTAGCAACCTCGAGCATCTCGATCTGTAAAGCACATGTTTGGTCATTAGCGTAGCCGACCGCTAGAGCTTCTTGCTTGGCATTCATCTCTGCGTTTTCCAGTTCCAGTCTGAGTTGATTGATGTGAGCATTCGCATCAGCGCCCACATGTACCATGATTGCGCTCGCTTGTCCCATTTGTTCATCGAATTCCGAACGTAGTCGTGAATATTTGAATTCCAAATGAGATGCAACTTCATTCGACATAGTCTGATACCTTTCCAACTCTTCGATCCTGTAGGTCGCACCTTCATCTTCTTGTTGTGCAGCCTGTAACTCGAAGTTCAGCATCTGGAGTTGTTCGGTCATCGACATCATCTCTTGATGAGTGGTGCTTTCCAGGAAATTAAATTGTTGATAGGCATATGCTGTCGTCTCGCTCAATCTTGCCTGAAGTACGGATTCTTCTTCAGTGGCCCTTTCCAGTGATGTCTTGTATTCAGCTAATTCACTCTGATAGGCAGTGAAGATGTCGCTACCACTCGACGGGGCGTTCACTTGCTGATAAGATCCTGTCCCTGATGGAGTAGCGTCTTGAATCGGTGGAGGCGGATTCGACGACGTAGTCTTTGCCTTAGTCCTTGGGGTCATCGGAGGCGACAATTGTCGTGCAGATGATCTTCTCTTTCCAGGTGTGCTGTCCCTATCTTCAATTGCTTGCATTGTCGAAATTTGTCTCCCTCTAGGAGCAACCAGAGGTCGCCTGGGTTGGCTCGCTCTCAGTTCTGAGGCATCGCTTCCACCAGTGTCGATACTCTGTGAAGAATTTGACTGCGTGCCGGCAGCTGGTGCAACGGCATGTCCAGAGAAAGAAAATGCATTATCGCTGCTATCCTGTTCAGTCATCTGTAAGGTCCGCGGCTACCCGCTCGTAGGCTCCGTAGGAGTCCTACGGCTGATAACCTGCAGTTACGCACGTTCACCACCTTTTGGCATGAACATTGTGCCCACCCATACCACTGAGCACGGTTATAAAGAACCGCCTCTAGTGGAATGACGCGCTGGCCTTAAGGGCTACCAGCTGATACACAACATGCACCAGGTAGAGGAAGACACATGGAATCACCGATTCACTGAAGAGATCCTACACCCCCCTCTTCCGAAACCTGGAGCGCAACAGCATGGCCCGAGGGTGTGAGCCACCTGACCCTCGTGTTAGGCGCCATGCAGCAGCTGGCCCCCCTGCTTTTGCAAGGAATGCCCTAGGTGGCGCGGCCTCCTCCGTTTACCCCTTTTTTTTTGGAGCAGGGCAGGCTGCCACGTTTGTATTGCACCTTTTGGATGCTTTTTAACCACCTACCAGCATGGTCTCAGAGCCATACGGCTGATAACCTGCGAATCGGGGGTTGTTTGCCCGATTATGTTCTGGTAGTTGGATTTGAAGTGAATGCTTCGTTGATGACGTTACACGGGCAGCAGCTTCCGCATGGCGTTTCTTTACTCTGTTGCTGCAGTGGGTCTTGAGCCAAAGAGGCCAGTTTGGAATGCCCCTTTGGTACTGGATTCTAGAGTGTCGAATTATGTGATAATATACAATGGTCCGTAGCCTACACTCTATTCGCATAGATAGATAGATAGATAGATAGATAGATAGATAGATAGAAAGATAGATAGACAGACAGACAGACAGATAGATAGATAGATATATGGATGAATGGATAGATAGATAGATAGACAGATAGACAGACAGATAGATAGATAGATATATGGATGAATGGATAGATAGATAGATAGATAGACAGATAGATAGACAGACAGATAGATAGACAGACAGACAGATAGATAGATAGATGGATGGATAGATAGATAGATAGATAGACAGATAGATAGATTGATAGACAGACAGATAGATAGATAGACAGACAGATAGACAGACAGACAGATAGATAGATAGATAGATGGATGGATGGATAGATAGATAGACAGACAGATAGATAGACAGACAGACAGATAGATAGATAGATGGATGGATGCATAGATAGATAGACAGATAGATAGACAGACAGATAGATAGACAGACAGACAGACAGATAGATAGATAAATAGATAGATAGATAGACAAATAGATAGACAGACAGATAGATAGACAGACAGACAGATAGATAGATAGACAGACAGATAGATAGACAGATAGATAGACAAACAGATAGTTAGACAGACAGACAGACAGACAGATAGATAGATAGATAGATGGATGGATGGATAGATAGATAGACAGACAGATAGATAGACAGACAGACAGATAGATAGATAGATGGATGGATGCATAGATAGATAGACAGATAGATAGACAGACAGATAGATAGACAGACAGACAGATAGATAGATAGATGGATGGATGGATAGGTAGATAGACAGATAGATAGACAGACAGATAGATAGACAGACAGACAGATAGATAGATAGATAGATAGATGGATGGATGGATACTGTAGATAGATAGACAGATAGATATACAGACAGATAGATAGATAGACAGACAGACAGATAGATAGATAGATGGATGGATGGATAGATAGATAGACAGATAGATAGACAGATAGACAGATAGACAGACAGACAGACAGATAGATAGATAGATGGATGGATGGATAGATAGACAGACAGATAGATAGACAGACAGATAGATAGATAGATAGATGGATGGATGGATAGACAGACAGATAGATAGACAGACAGACAGATAGATAGATAGATGGATGGATGGAAAGATAGATAGACAGATAGATAGACAGACAGACAGACAGATAGATAGATAGATGGATGGATGGATAGATAGATAGACAGATAGATAGACAGATAGATAGACAGACAGACAGACAGATAGATAGATAGATAGATGGATGGATGGATAGATAGACAGACAGATAGACAGACAGACAGATAGATAGATAGATGGATGGATGGATAGATAGACAGATAGATAGACAGACAGATAGATAGACAGATAGATAGACAGACAGACAGATAGATAGATAGATGGATGGATGGAAAGATAGATAGACAGACAGATAGATAGACAGACAGACAGATAGATATCATTATACATTTATGTATATGTGTATATATATATATGTGTGTGTGTGTGTGGCATACTAGACATCCCATGTCAAATCTCAGCGGATTCCGGTCTCCTGAAAGGCGGCGCCCGCTTTCAGGTGGGACACCGAAAGGAAGATGTCCAGCATCAGGATGACGCTGCTCTGCCCCGCGCTGGGGCCCTGGGAAAAGTATGGTCCTGGTGGTGAACCGATGAACCTTGGTATGTTAGATGAACTTGAATATGCTACCCTTTGGTGAACTAACATAGCTATGGAAAATCACCATTTTTTATGGGAAAATCCACTATAAATGGCCATTTTCCATTGCTATGTTAGTTCACCAGAGGGTATGCTATCTGTATATGACTGAAAATGACTTAAATATCCAAATCCTCTGGGTTTAATGATATAATAATCCTCGGTTGATTGTGAATTGCATGCCCGGCATTCCAGATTTTTCCATGACATTCCAGGACCCTGGGCCAAAGTTTCACCCGCGCCACTGACAACACAGCCTTGCACTGATTCATAAGGCCGCCAGACCTGGGCGTAAGGCTCTGGATAAATTATGATAAATTCCAATGATTCACCATAAATTATAGGGATATAATAGGTAACATTAACCAACATTAACCAACATGAACCAACTATATCACTGGATAACTTACACTAATTCACCCATCTGAGGATGGGGTCCCACTGCCAGTCCCCATCTCAGGTCCGGCACTCCAACTTCAGGTCGGGAACATTGTCAGGTGCTGTCGCCTCTGTCGGACAACCAAAGGCAAAATCCCCACGTAAAAAGGAAGCTTTCCAGAAACCATGGAAGTTTTGCTTGTCATGGTTCTTACCCTCTGGTTATGTCAAAATAGCTATTGAAAATGGCCATTGAAATAGTGAGTCTTCCCATTAATAGCATGGTGATTTTCCATAGTTATGTTAGTTTACCAGAGGGATCCAGAGGGTAAATCATTTTAAATCTAGATCCTACCACACCAAGGTCTACCCAGCAACGAGGCTGCATGATGATGATAAAAAAAGGTTTCTATGGTTCAAAAACCTGTGCCATATCCAAAATGGCCACGTTTTTTGGACACCAAAAATCTTCACCACCCCATCTCTTGCTCCGACTTTTTTG
Source organism: Cladocopium goreaui (assembly GCA_947184155.2). Lineage (NCBI taxonomy): Eukaryota > Dinophyceae > Suessiales > Symbiodiniaceae > Cladocopium > Cladocopium goreaui. Next base: position 16,865 of record CAMXCT020003427.1, on the reverse strand, counting down.
GCAGGGCGTTGCGGCGGAAGCACCGGTTCAGTCCTTTAACTCCGCCGCCACAGCTTCTGGAGCCGCTGGCGGAAGCGATTGTCCAAAGGCGGAGGCAAAGAGTTTGAACTCCGGCTCCATAAAGATACACATCCTGAGGTGGGGCTATCACTGGATCCATCTGGATCTTGGGGAAGCCTCACCACCTTGAGATGATCTTTTTTTGATGTTTGGGTTTGTTGATCTGGGTGGTGGTTGACCAACCCTTCTGAGAAATGTATAGAAATATCAGTCAATGGGAAGGATGACATCCCATATATGAAATGGGAAATAATCCAGTCATGTGAACCAAACCACCAAACAGTGATGTTTCTTCATTCAGCACATCTATTCAGCACTAACCAGGACGATTTTCGGGTGAATCCTAACCACCTATGATTGAATCACTGGAGCGACCATCCCGGTAGGGTGAGCGACCCTAACTTGTGAATGAAACTCATTACCCTCTGGTAAACGTCAAAATAGCTATTGAAAATGGCCATTGAAATAGTGGATTTACCCATTAAAAATGGTGGGTCTTTCCATAGTTATGTTACTTTACCAGAGGGTATACGGGGGAAATTAATCCCGATTGCAATGGCACGGAAAAATGGTGCTAAGTGTTCGATCCTCTTATTATAGACAGTAATGATGCCAAAGGGGTAGTGATGGGACTGCCGAAAAACAAACGTGGATGCTAGTTTCACTGGTGAAAAACAGCCAAAAAGTCGACAAACATGGCAAATATAGAATATATATATATATATGTATATAGACATTTTTACACACACACACATATATATATATTATATCATGATCATTCATTATTATTAAGTATCCCATGAAATGATGGTGTGTTCCAGAATGTGGATGCATCTAAGCCCATCCTAGCCAGGCCAATTGCAGCTCATCATGGCTGAGAGACTCAATGCTGGACTGCATGATGTGTTCCTTCTTCTCCGCTGTGAGCGCATCATAAGCCGCCTCTCCAGGAGAACTGAGCTGATCAAGGCCCAAGGCTTGCTAACAATGAACTGCCTTAAGTCCGAAGCCCCCTAGATAGTTGGCATGCCGGTGCCCATTTAGATTATGCATGACTATGCTTCTCCAATGCTTACCAGTACTTATCCATAAGCATTGGATAAACACAAGTAACAGCAAGTAACAATATGTGCGGTATTTTCTTACAGTAACAATTGCCCGCGCTTGTCGGCGGCCATCTTCGTATGTGCTGAAAACGTGGTAAAAATAGGAGTTTTTTGCATCATGGCTAACTTCATGTTGTATATCGGCACGCACAGCATAGGCACCTGTGCGAGTCTCTTACACATCATCATCATCATCATCATCATCATCAAACCCTTATTGAAGATCTTCAATGAATGTAGAAGTTTAACGGGGGTGGGAGAATTAAACCCTTATTGAAGATCTTCAACGAATGTAAAGTTTATCGGGGGTGGGAGAATTAACCCTTATTGAAGATCTTCAACGAATGAAAAGTTTATCGGGGGTGGGAGAATTAAACCCTTATTGAAGATCTTCAATGAATGTAGAAGTTTAACGGGGGTGGGAAATTTATATTGCCTAAATACCCTTGTTGATCTTCCCGATTGAATGTAAAGTCTAACGTTTGATATCCCCAAGTGTACAGCATAGAAGGGGTGTGGGCGACACGGGGTGTTTGCGCATAACAATACTTACCCAATCTAGCTATTTGGGATTTGTCCATCCGTTGGGCATATGTAACCTATGTCACCACAGCCGCCCCGCACAGCCCCTCCCAGTATTAATGAAAGTTTGGCATGTCAAGTTAAGCACCCGAAATCCAAGACAATCTAACCTGGTGCGCTGGAAGATTACCCTTTTTAAATGATGTTCCTAAAAGTTACAAGAGATGACCAAGTTATATTATTCAACAACATGAATTTGCACACGAGATGAAATTAGTGTAGACCTCGCATGTTTTCACTTCTGATTATGTTGTCTTCGCACTTTGTGAAATTGTGAACCGCGCCAAAAATCGCATCACAAGATCCCCACACCGCCCCGCTCTCCGTTCTGTTCCACCACCTGTACTGCCTTTGCAGTTATTTCCGGCAGATCCTTAGCATGTTGAGTCTACAGCTGGAAATCTCACTTTAAATAACATAAAACACAGTACCAGTAACTATCATGTGGTTGGGGAACTCAATTTGTGACTGCCTCCCCATTTCTGGGTAGATAAACTGGGAAGATCCATCAATTGGACACCATGTTAACCAGCTTTTTTGTTACAATGCTTCAATTGCCACTATAGCCAACCAAAAGGGAGCATAAGCAAACCAGCGTTGGAGATTTCTATCCGAAAGGGCTGCAACCCTATCCCCATGGTTTTTGGGATCCTTGATGGTCGCTTGATGGTGCGTCCCACTTCATACTGAAATGTGATTAAAGGTGTAATGTGTAGATTATATTTACATCGACAAGTTGATGCGTGTGTGCCCGTGGGTGTGTTCATATGCATAATTCAATTCCATCCTGGTATTTAGAGGTTAAATTGGAACCCATCCACATTGCACTACATATATATATATATATATAACCAGCCACTGCCCGTCCTTCAATCTTGTCGACGCCTATTCAGGAGTGGAACCTGTTCAACAAATCGGTTACTTTCTGGTTATTTAACATAGCTATATGGCATGGAGAATGGCCTCTTAATGTCTTATGTATATATATATATATATACGGGTAAATCATCATAAATCATGTAAATCAATGTAAATCATGATTTTCGATAGCTATATTAAATAGCCATCGGCTATTAGTTGAGTTCTTGAGTTCTTGTGCTGCTTGAAGCTACTGAGCTTTACCGAGCAGCTCAGCGTCGTGTCCAACATCAGGGACCAAAATCTGGGGGTGGGGCTCATCATCCCAAATATATCCAAATATATAATTCTGGTGAATTCTGATGAATTCTGGTGAATTCTGATGGAAATAATCTTGAAATCATGGAAATATGATCCCATATTTCAATCATTCACCAAAATAATTCACCAAGATATGGGAAACCTTCTTTTCACCAAGATATGGGGAACTAAGACGCTCACGTCCTTGAAAGGTCCGCTGAAAATGCCGCCACTGATAGGCAACAACCTGAATGCGAAACATGTCGGCATGGAGGGCAGACAAACGCCTGAAACATGAAGGGCCCTGCTCCAAGTTATGACATGCTATGACTGAGTAGTTCAGATTGGCTCACAATATTTGAATGTGATGAACTATATAATGGATTCCAGTGAGCACTGCAAGAAGTGGGGTGACACAAATAGCTACTTCACACCACTGGACTGGCTTCTCAATCCATCTGAACATACAAAAGACCCCAGCTCCTGGAGCCGCGGACCATCAAGGACCGCCAGCCCATTTAGAACTGACCCAGACCTCATCTTCTTGAGACTCTTGTCGGCGCAAAACTCTTCAAAGACGTTGCCTCGGGGGCAACAGGCACTACATGGCACTGCTGTTGCAGTGGTCTATAGTTCTTAATTATTGGTCAAAGGAGCGATCATCATCTCCAAAATTCGGGGGTTGTGATGGCATCGCTGAAAATGATCTGAGTGTATCTGAATGTTCTTTTTTTTGTGGAAACCGGCCAGTTTCTCAGAACTCCAAACCAATTTTGATCACACTATCCCTGTCTCAAGGGTAGCAAGATGAAGATTGTTCCCGCCCAAGAAATGCAGGTGATCATACCCATAGGATCCATGTACGGTATATATGGTAACATTTACCATCAATACACCCCAAATGTTAGCATATATACCATACTAGTACATGGATCCTATGGGATAGGTCATCGTTCAGCATACGGAAACACACGAAAAAACAGAATTGCCGGGACACTGTGGCCCCTACTCACCACCAAAAGGTGTTGTCTGATTTGAAAAAAACAATGCCAAACTGCATGGGAGGAAACTTTGGTGCCTCTCAAGGGGTTGCCCTTTTGGATCCAAGGTGCCATAGGCAAGGGCTAATTTCTTCACAGCGTTCTCGATGGTGCAGTCCCTGCAGGACATGGACAACGAAAACAGCCAGTTGGGAGGGTCTTTCCCGAATGCGTAGCAAGGGTTCCCGTTTCACTCTGGGGGTCTGGGGGTTGAGGCTATGTTCGCGAGACGTTGCGCAACCGTCCGCAACCGTCCGCAACCGTCCGCGTGAGGGCTATGGCCGTGCCTTTGGATCCTTTGGTGAGTTCTGCAAAAGGGATCACTTTTGGAGGTTTCCAGCGTAGCTTCGTTTCGCCTGGCAGGCGTGGCACTTCGTGACATTCAGACGTGTTTGGTAACGTGTCGAAAGTCGTCTTGTGCGGCAGGCGCAATACTTTTGCAACGTTTTCAGAAGATGCGTTGCATGTTTCGTGGCAGGCGCAGTATTTTCCAGACCATTCCAGACCATCATCGTTCATTTTGTGTGGCAGGCTCAGCACTTAAGACGTGTCATGTTGCGTGTTTTTTGCGAATCGCATTGTCAGGTCTGCGTCAAGTGGTGACAAGGTGCAAATTCCGTGGGAGGCGTGGCATTTGTGAGATGTGCTGAAAATTGACAAATGCCTCACACGAAACATCGATTTTGAGCTAGCAGCTAGCTGAGTTTAGGGTTCGTTAGAAAAACTTGTCGGAAAACATCAATTTTGAAGCTACAAGGTGTGAAAATTGGAGGAAGTCTCCCACGAAATGCTCGTTTTGATGCTCCAACATGTCTCGTCTCGAGTCTCTGGTTTTCCTCCAGTTGGCGGCGATATGCGGCGATGTCCCCACATCTGAATTTTGCTCCTTTTAAACAGCATGTCTTATCTGTCAGGAATCTACATGACGGCGGCCTGGCACCTCCAAACGGTCAACGCGTCATCTGCGCACATTGAAAGCGAGTCATCTGCGCACATTGCAAACGAGTCATCCGCGCACAGAGAAACCGCGTCATCCGCGCACAAAGAGCGGTCATCCGCGCACATTGATGCTGGGAACCAGCCATTTCGGGTTTGGTTGGGGTGGGTGGGGTGGGGTGGGATGATAACGTTCATGTTCCTATGCACACACAGGCACAGCAACCTCATCATCTTTCTTGCTGTTTAGAAGAGACAGGCACAGCTCTTTCATGATCAGTTACCGGTGGGGTGGGGTGGGATGATAACGTTCATGTTCCTATGCACACACAGGCACAGCAACCTCATCATCTTTCTTCCCGTAGAGCAGAGACAGGCACAGCTCTTTCATGATCAGTTACCGGTGGGGTGGGGTGAGTTAATGCATTGTGTGAGACAACTTGAGTGAAGTTGAGAGAGAAAGAAGCAACTCAGGAGGAGAAGGAGGAGAAGGCAAGGAATACAAACCTAAAAACAAAAGCCCCACACAGAGATGTGAGGAAAAAAACCATAACTTGATGAGTTGTGTGATGATGTTTTAAAAAAAGCTAGAAGAAGAATCATGTTACAGAGATACAATGACAAAAGCACACAACAAAAACGTGCACAGACGACCAACCGTCTGACGTGCACAGACGACCCACTTTTGACGTGCACAGACGAACCCTGAACCCCTCCAAACATTGTCGAAACTGGAAAAAAGGTGTGAGCAGTCCACACTTTGCCTTTACACTTCAAGCATTACATCCGTCTTTATGCTTCACGCTTCATGCTGCCTGCTCTGCACAGCTTCTTTTGCTACTAATGCTCTGGGTTCCATTTTTGCACAACTCTGATCTCAGGGGTTCGTTATCTTACGTGTGAGCATTCGGGTTCGTGGGCTGCATCTTGTTTTTTAACAGTTTTGAGATGTTTCGTTCCATCACTCCCTGAAATTCGATCTATTCTGTTCAAGTTACCCTCTGGTTATTTAACATAGCCATGGAAAATCACCATGCTATTAATAGGTAAACATAGGTAAACCATCTATTTCAATGGGCCATCTTTATGTTCACCGCTTCCAGCCAGATCCTATAAAACCATGGAATATTTTTTTTCCGCAAAAAATGTGAAAAAAATGTAAATCAAAAAAGCAACCCAAAAAAAAAAAACAAATCCAAAAGCAAAAAAAAAGCAAAAAAAAACAAAAAAAATGCAAAAAAAAAGTAAAAAAAAAACAAAAAAAACAAAACAAAATACACAAGCAAAGGCAAAAGGAACATATAAGAAGCAAAACTTCAAATCTTAATCTGTATTTGGTTGCAAAAGCAAATACCTGGCCTCATGCAAACAAATATTCAAATTACCAGCAGCAAGCAAGAAGAACATGGAGCAAAAACCTATTCCTTCTATTCTACCAATGATAAAATCCAAATCAGAAAACATCATGTCCTTCAAAATTGCCATTGCAAACATAAGTAAGAATGATTTTTTTCAAAGCAAGATGGTCACAAAACTAGCAAGTATAAGTAACAGTAAGTAACAAAAATTTCAAAAGTGCACTAAGGCTAAGGCATAAGGCTGCTTTAAGGCAGGAAAGCAGAAGCAACAGAGAAATTGCAAGATATTAAAGAATAAATTAGATGCAAACTGCTAACAGCTATTATTAGCAGCACCAGTCAAACTGCTTCCTCAAAGGCTCTAAGAATCTAAGATTCCAAAGCTAACCCAGGCTCTCTTAGACTTTGCTATTTAAAGCCCAGGGCCCAGGACCCCGGCCCTCCTTGAATCATAGACATGCCAGGGCTGCCATGCAAGGCTGGGCAAAGCATATTGAGAAACAAAAAATGTTTGAGCAGCAAGAAATGCTGTGAATACCTACCAGGCCACATTCCCTTAGAATTTCTTAATTGATTTGCTGCTTTTTGTTTTGCTTTTTTTGTTGTACATTGTACATTGCACACTGTACATTGTACATTGTACATGTTTTTTCCAAAACAAGTTTTTACATTTTTTGTTGGACTTCAAAAAAAATCTAGTGATTTTAGTTTTAGATTTTAGAGTTTTAGGCAGACTTTAGGACTTTAGGACTTTAAGATCTGGAATCTGGCTGGAATGGATGCTTTCACTTTCACTATAACTTCACTCTATAGTCAGTTATTTGGACAGAGGCATTTTGGCCCTTTTTGTCTTGCAGATATATTCGATATCTGCTACCTGCTACCTGTTACATGGGCTTCCTGGTACAAATTTACAGGGCGTGAGTTAAATCGTCTGTTCAACAGGAGACCAATGCTCAGTTACCAATTCAAGCTGCCTAGCGGCATAGCCCCGGCAGCCGACAAGTGAAATGTCCCCGCGGGAATAGGAATTGAAGGCAAAGAGGCAAAGAGGTTAGTTTGAAAGAGAATTTTTTGAAAAAGAAGATGGGAATGGGAATGTTTTGTTTATGTCTAGTCAAGTCTAGTCTATGTTATGTCTGTTATGTCCAAAGAAAGAAATTTGAAAGAGTGGCTGCGAGATTTTGTAGCAGCAGCAAAAGAGACTGTTACTGATACTTACTGTTCCATACAGCCACTAAGTCGCTGAGTAGCTGGTATCTGGTACATTGTGTACATTGGTACATGGGTACGTTGACTTCAACCCTTCACACTGTTGGGCTCGGCTTGGTCTTTGGCTGTGGCAATTGGGAATTTGCCGTGTGTGTGTGTGAAACATCTGAAGAGATGTAAAACTTCTAACTTGCACTTGACTCGTCACGTCTTTTGCCTGAGGTTCTTAACTTCGTTTGGTTTTCAACCTGAATTTCAGCAAAGGTTTCAATTTGAATTTCAGCAGAGGCAGGGGAGTGCGGCATGATTGTGGGACCGCACTGAACGAAGCTACCACAATCATGGGATACTGGTCTGATCAACCCAGCGTACCTGCCATTTCTGTTTGTCAAATTTCTGCTAACCGCTAACCCAAAAACCACCTTGCCGTTTCCAAACAATTTGTTTTTATTTTCCTCGTTTGCACGGTTCTCGCAATCTGAACTACTGCCGACTATTTCAGATGGAACAGTTGCTTCTAGCTGAGGCCAAACAGGGATTACTTTTCGATCTTTCTCAGATCGTGTCATCAATCCTTTCCTGTCAGGTTTAACTGAGGCGTTTTTGCACGTACGATGCATTCCACATCAATAATTCGATAAGCTATTTCTGAGCAAGTGTGTACTTCATACCGGTTTGGTCAAGGTGGTATGAACCCCTCGGAGAAAGCCTTTCCAGGCGAAAGTTTGACACGTTGAAACGATCTCTGAATTTAAATTTTTGAATTGGTAATTCGTCTAAGTAAAGTGAACTGCTGGCCATTTTTCGATTCTCACCCTGTCGAAGTCACTTGGTTGAACAACTGCCCGCTGTTGGGGGGATCTCCATTTTCAGTGCTGTCGAGAGTCTGTAGCCTGAAGCTGCGCCAACAACCTTCCCGTTATTTCAAGAGACTGTCCACAGCCCTTTTACATGAGACTTCAGGCAATAGGACATGCTTTCCAGGTGTGGTCACTTCCTTTTGGTTACTTTGGTGAGGTTCAATTGTGCACGTATCTCAGGGGTTGACTACTTCAGCTGTCTATAGGGTTGATCTGAACTCTGGCCATTGAGCCTCAACGAGGGGAATCTGCATGCTAATGTGGATGCATCTTCATCAACTAGTCCCCTATGGGTTCCTTATCTCATGTGTTCTTGCGTTCTCCTCTCTACAGGTAGGTTGTGTTCTGCGCGTGCTTAGGTAGGTGTAGGTTTCGCTGCGGTAGGTTGGTTCAGGCGCGTCCGTCCTTTTTCCCCCTCCGCTGGTCTTGTCCCCTGTCCGTCTGCCTCCGCTTTTCTTTTCCCTTGCCTTTTCAGGGTTGCCCGTTTTGGGCTAGGTTTCATGTGTTGGTGTTTTCTCCTTCCCTCTTCTTTTGCGTTCCCCTCTTCGCGTCCTGGCTAAGTATTTTTTCATCTCGTCATTTTCATTTTCATCTCATTTTCATTCCTCTCTTTTTCATTATCAGTTCATGGTCGGGACCTTAATTTTCCACCCTCCTGCGGGAGGGTATGTGTGTGTGTGTGAAACATCTTTAAGAGATGTAAAATGTAAAACTTCTAACTTGCAGCTTGCACTTGACTCGTCTTTTGCCTGAGGTTCTTAACTTATAGTTTGGTTTTCAACCTGAATTTCAGTAATTTCAGCAAAGGTTTCTAATTTGAATTTCAGCAGGGGCAGGGGAGTGCGGCATGATTGTGGGACCGCACTCAACGAAGCTACCACAATCATGGGATACTGGTCTGATCAACCCAGCGTACCTGCCATTTCTGTTTGTCAAATTTCTGCTAACCACTAACCCAAAAACCACCTTGCCGTTTCCAAACAATTTGTTTTTATTTTCCTCGTTTGCACGGTTCTCGCAATCTGAACTACTGCCGACTATTTCAGATGGAACAGTTGCTTCTAGCTGAGGCCAAACAGGGATTACTTTTCGATCTTTCTCAGATCGTGTCATCAATCCTTTCCTGTCAGGTTTAACTGAGGCGTTTTTGCACGTACGATGCATTCCACATCAATAATTCGATAAGCTATTTCTGAGCAAGTGTGTGTGTGTGTCATTTCTAGTCTTAGTCTTAGTGACTTAGTGACTCTTAGTGACTTAGTGTCAAACTAGATCTGTATTGTTTCTTCTGTGCTGGTGTCCTCAGTTCAGTAAAGGGTTTTTTCCTGGGAGTCTTGCCTGGCGAGTTAAAAAATTTTAGGACTGCCTTGGAAACTGGAGTGCTGCAATTTTTTAAGGTCAGAAAAAACTAGATCTGTATTGTTTCTTCTGTGCTGTTGTCCTCAGTTCAGTAAAGGGTTTTTTCCTGGGAGTCTTGCCTGGCGAGTTAAAAAATTTTAGGACTGCCTTGGAAACTGGAGTGCTGCAATTTTTTGAGGTCAGAAAAAACTAGATCTGTATTGTTTCTTCTGTGCTGGTGTCTTCAGTTCAGTAAAGGGTTTTTTCCTGGGAGTCTTGCCTGGCGAGTTAAGAAATTTTAGGACTGCCTTGGCAACTGGAGTGCTGCAATTTTTTGAGGTCAAAAAAAACTAGATCTGTATTGTTTCTTCTGTGCTGGTGTCCTCAGTTCAGTAAAGGGTTTTTTCCTGGGAGTCTTGCCTGGCGAGTTAAAAAAATTTAGGGCTGCCTTGGCAACTGGAGTGCTGCAATTTTTTGAGGTCAGAAAAAACTAGATCTGTATTGTTTCTTCTGTGCTGGTGTCCTCAGTTCAGTAAAGGGTTTTTTCCTGGGAGTCTTGCCTGGCGAGTTAAAAAATTTTAGGACTGCCTTGGAAACTGGAGTGCTGCAATTTTTTAAGGTCAGAAAAAACTAGATCTGTATTGTTTTTTCTGTGCTGGTGTCCTCAGTTCAGTAAAGAGTTTTTTCCTGGGAGTCTTGCCTGGCGAGTAAAACAATACAGATCTAGTTTTTTCTGACCTTAAAAAATTGCAGCACTCCAGTTTCCAAGGCAGTCCTAAAATGTTTTAACTCGCCAGGCAAGACTCCCAGGAAAAAACCCTTTACTGAACTGGGGACACCAGCACAGAAGAAACAATACAGATCTAGTTTTTTCTGACCTTCAAAAATTGCAGCACTCCAGTTTCCAAGGCAGTCCTAAAATTTTTTAACTCGCCAGGCAAGACTCCCAGGAAAAAATCCTGCCTGGCGAGCGAGTTAAGAAATTTTAGGTCTGCCTTGGAAACTGGAGTGCTGCAATTTTTTGAGGTGCCTCCAGGCGGTTCAGTGGTGAGTCCCTTTTTTTTCCCTTTTTTTTTGCTTTTTGTTTTTGCTGCTCTGGTTGGGTCGCTTTTTTTTCGCATTTTTTTCGCATTTTTTTTGCATTTTTTTTGCATTTTTTTTGCATTTTTTTGCATTGTTTTGTGATTTGTTTTTTTTTTACTTTTTTTTTGCATTTTTTTTGCATTTTTTTTGCATTTTTTTTTGAGCTCAAAAAAGTTGCCCTGGAGTGACTCCTCTTCGACGAGGTAGTCACACATCTCTGCCTGCCTGTCACGCGGAGTTTTGGCAACCAGCACTCGATCAGCTGGAGCTTACGTTCTTTCCTTGAGATCTCTGGTCAAAAAAAATCGCTTACCCAGCGATGTGCTAGCTAGCTAGCAGCTAGCAGCTAGCAGCTAGCTAGCACGTAGCTGAGCTGGGTAAACGATTTTTTTGAACAGGGATCTCAAGGAAAGAACGTAAGCTCCAGCTGATCGAGTGCTGGTTGCCAAAACTCCGCGTGACAGGCAGGCCAGTTAACACTTCTCACCAAACAGTCCCTCAAAAAAAAATCAGTCAAACATCCCAGTTGTAGCAGCAGCACAGCTCAAACTTGTTCATTTTGGCTGTGGTTTGTTGAGTTTATAAACGATGCGCTAAAAACAAATACAAATTTTAAATTGATAATTTTAAATTGTGGTGCGGTTCACATTTAATACAAATAAAAATAGTTGTATATAGTTTAGCTTAGTTCACTCAAGTTGCGGTTTTGCAAACAGGAAATTGGTTCATGCGAAAAAAATCCATGTGAATAAATCCATGTGAGTAAATCCATGCAAATAAATCCATGCAAAAAAAACATGGACAAAAAAATAAATAAATCTGAAAATACATCACCACCACCCGGCCAGATGTCTAAGTCGAAGACACCACACGACTGCATTTACAAGTTACATGAAAAAAACACATGGTCCAAAAACATATGTTCCATGACGTTTTTGGTTTAACGGTTTTCGGTTTTCAGCTATGTTTTCAGTTAGGTTAGCCGCTAGCCATATAACAAACAATCACAACATCAACTATCAGGTAACTATTCCATATATGAGCATCACCAACTAAATCAGTTAAAGCTAAGCAACTAAACTATCTAAACCGGTAACCATTGTTTGAAAAAATAGTTATATTATTATATTATATCAGTTTATTTGGTTTGCCTTGGTAACGCTATGTTGTGCCCCGTGGCACTGTGTGTGTGTGTGGTTCTTGTTTTTTTGCTCTGCATGCCTGCCACCGCCTCCCTCCTGCCTCCAACCTTTCACACACCACCTGCCCGACTTACCCACACACAACTGACTCACTACACTATACACTACACTGAACACTGTACACTGTACACAATTCTTTCACACCTTCAATGACTTCAAGTCGACTCAAACCACAACTCAACTCTTTTTCACAGACATGCGACACAACGTTTACCCACACACAACTTGCTCTCAATTGAGCCATACATACACAACCACTTTTCCATATCATTACATTAATCATTGATCACTACACCCTTACATTATCAGCATGATTAATATCATATATTCACACACAACATACATACACACGCACACAGCTTACCCATGCACAACTTACCCTCACAGAACCGACTCATGCACACCCACCTCTCCCACAACCTTGGCAGTCCTTCAAGAGACAACTCAACTCGTGATTCTGTCTTAACTCTTCCACATACGACTTTCCCACGCAGAAGTTACGCCCACATTTGCTCAGAAACATCGTATCGAATTACTGATGCGGAATTAATAATAATAATAATAATAATTTTAAGTTTAAGTTATAGTGTTATACTTGTAATTACGGTTGTAATTCTAGTTGTAGTTACTTGAGGCCAAAGGGGAAGGGAACGAAAATTATCAATTTGAAAGTGGGAAGGGTAAACCAACGAGATTTCTGAGTGAGGCAGCTGAGAGAACGCATTGATTTCTGTTATGTTGGCACGCCGCAAGACAGTTCTACGGATTCTACGGTGTTATTTTGGCATGGTACCAGGTACCAAATCGGATTCTTTCAAGTCAAAAGCAGCGGCACCAAATCGGAAGCTTCGCATTTATGTTGGGACAGTAGCGGTGGGAGATGGGAGGCTTTGAAGTTGTGTTGCATGAGTAGCGGTACCAAATCGAATGTATCAAGTTGTGGTGCAAAAGTAGCGGTACCAGATGCTTTGAAGGCGTGTTGCAAAAGTAGCGGTATGAAATTGGATTTTTTGCAGTTGTGGTGCTGAAGTAGCGGTACCAAATCGGATGCTGTGAAGGTGTGTTGCAAAAGTAGCGGTACCAAATAGGATGCTTTGAAGTGTGGTGAAAAAGCAGCGGTACCAAATCGGATGCTTGGAAGTTGTGTTGCAAAGGGAGCGGTACCAAATCGGATGCTTTCAAGTCAAAAGTACAGCGGCCTTGAATTTGTGACGCAAAAGTAGCGGTACCAAATCGGATGCTTTGCTGTAGTGTGCAAAAAGAGGGAAAGCAAAGCGGATGCTTTCAAGTTGCGGTGCCAAAATAGCAGTACCAAATCGGATACTGGATTAGGACGAAGTGAGGTGGTGGGTGAGACAAGCGGCTGGTAACGGTATGGCCCGGTATGGCCAAGGAAGCTACATCCCCGGCCCTACATTGTGCTTGGCATTGGTGTGACTTGGCACAGTCGCATGTCAAATGCTTCAAAAGGTTGTCATGAAATTAGCCGCGTCTTGTCAAGTTACGCAGAACCCGGGAGAAGATGCGTCAACGCGATGTGACAATACCAAATTGGGTGCTTGCACTCTTGTGATATCCATCACTCTGTCTTCTCTCCAAAGAAGGGACCCTCCGTGACCCCTTCAAAACACATGGACCAGGGAGGGTTTGAACCTGCAGAGGGGGGGGGGCCCTTCATGCGAATGGTTCACTTCAGCCAGAAACCTTTGATGTGATAGATCACTGCCTCTTCCCAAAGACTGCCCCCAATACATTCCTAAAGGAAAGCCAACTCCAGCTAGCAAGCTAGCTTTCGTGACTAGTTGTGGTTGCAGTTGTAAGATTGTAAGTAAGGGTAGTTGTAGTAGTTGTAGTTGTAGTTGTAGTTGTCTTAGGGATGTAATTGTAGTTGTAGTTTTGTAGCTGGTAGTGGTAGTGATAGTGTGGCAGAGTTACACAAATATATGGCACGTCTGCCTAAACTTTACTAAACTAAACTACATTGCATCATTAATTACTCATTACTTACTTATTACGCATTACTCATTTCATTACTCATTTCATTACTCATTATCCATCATTACCAAAAGGTGGTGGCGGAAGTTTCAAATATCGGAAACAGAAAACCATTTAGGAGAGGTTAGTCGCTTAGTTAGTTAGTTAGTTGTGACGCAGGGATGGCAGAGCGAGCCTGCTGATGGATTGAGAAGTGAGAAGTGGTTGGAGGCAGCGCAATGTAGTTGTAGCAGCGTAGTTGTAGTTGTAGTTAGTAGTTACTGTAGTTAAGTTGCAGTTGTAGTTGTAAGTCAGTTGTAATTTGCAATGTAGTTGCAGTTGCAGCCGCAGTCCTAGTTGCAGTTGCAGTGGTAGTTGTAGTTGTGGGTGTACTTGTAGGGGTAGTGTTTGTTGTCGTTGTACTTGTAGTGCAGTTAAGGTTATAGTTGCAATTGTAATTCTAGTTGCTAGTTGTAGTTGTAGTATTGTAGGGGTACGGGTATGGGTAGTGATAGTGGTAGTTGTAGCTTGAGTTGTGTTTTGATTATGGCTGTAATGAAATGGATTTCATTTCATTGTATTGTTGTATTGAATAGTTAGTTAGTTAGTTACTTAGTTAGTTAGTTAGCTAGCTAGCTAGCTAGCTAGTTAGTTAGTTAGTTAGTTGGTTAGTTAGTTAGTTAGTTAGTTGGTTAGTTAGTTAGTTAGTTAGTTAGCTAGTTAGTTAGTTTGTTAGTTAGTTAGTTAGTTAGTAGTTGTAATTCTACTTTTTGTAGGGGTAGTGGTAGTGGATGGTGGTTGAAGTTGTAGTTACAATTGCAGCAATTGCAGTTGTAGTTGCATCTGTAGTTTCTAGTTGTAGGTCTTGTATCTTGCAGGTGTAGTTGTAATGTAATGATATGTAGTTAGGTTGTAGGTTGCAGTTGTGGTTGTATAGTGTGTAGTTGTAGGTTAGGTTGAAGTTGTAATTTTCTTGTAGCGGCGTTGTGGAGTGCAGTTGTAGTTGTAGTAGTGATTGTTGTAGTACTGATCATTGTAATTTTGTGTAATGTTTTCTGTTTTCCCAAATCAAGCAATTCTGCAAGACTTCCTCAATTTGGGAAGTTGACAACATCAAAACAATTTTTCCAATATGTCACAAAGCGACAAAGCAATTTTGTGAGGCCAGGCTTGATTCAAAAATGAAATGTTTTGTATACCATATGCTACATACTTTATAATATACTATATCTGATATCTGTATTTCAATACTATATCCGTATATCAGATATATCCAATTTGATATTGTGGATTTCACATCCAGCTAGTGACTTGATGTTTTGTCTACTTATTATAATTATGATTGTCTACTTATTCTGAAGAGATTGCAATTATAACTATAGTAATTGTAGTAGAACTTTACTAATTTTAAATATAAATCTAATTCTATGTTTTTCTGTTTTTCATTTTTTTTGTTTTTTGTTGCTTTTTTTTGCTTTTTTTTTGCTTTTTTTTGCTTTTTTTTGCTTTTTTTTTGCTTTTTTTTTGCTTTTTTTTTGCTTTTTTTTGCATTTTGATTTGCTTTTTTTTTTTGGTTGCTTTTTTGTTTTACATTTTTTTCACATTTTTTTCACAAATAAATTGATTTTCAAGTTTATAGGATTCTGCCTAAGTGGTGAACATAAGGCCATCTATACCATGGCTGTGTTAAATAACCAGAGGGTACAAATACCGGTCGCTGGGTGTCTCATGACACAAGGTTTTGCCACTTCCTGACGAACAAAAGCCATGAAGGATGGATCAGGGACACGATGCACTAATCGTGACATTTTTGGTGGCAAGGACACCAGAACTTGGTAGCTTCAAAACCCTGGAAAGCTCTACGGCAAATCCTTAGGAAAACAACAAATCCTATCAGGAATGGCCCCATCATGCCCCATCACAACAGTTCTGGTACAGTTTTTCATAGTTTTCCTTGGCTGTTCTTTGTTTTTAACATCACAGCTTTGTAGATGTTCACCCTCAGTGATCTCAGTGATCTCAGTGGCTGGCGGGTCATCAAAGCTATCGCGGAAGTCCGGCCCAACAACATGGATGCACTTCTTTTTGCCATCCTGGGCGGCACTGTTCCATGGCTCGGTGACCCACCGATCTCCCATGAATTTTGCAACATATTTACAGATCTATTTGCAGAATGTGAGAATAAATGGTGAGAAAGTGGATCTATTTTGCAATCTCATTTAAGAAACTTGATGCTTCCTTCATTCCCTGCTCAAAGTGACACACAAACTGTCGGACTGGGTGGTGGTGAAACCACCCCGACAAACATGCTGGACTTGGATCATAGGAGAAAACCATCCCAGCTCAAGAGTCTTAAAAAACTCAATGAAACAGCTTGAAACTGCCAGTCAATTCATTGCGTATACTATGGTTTCTACACATTTTTCAGGGTTAAACTGTCAGTGAAACTCCCATTCTGAAGGGCGGCTAAACAGCAACAGATCTCAACCGGTCAGGTTCCCAGGTTCCCCCACTGCATAGGCATGGTATTTTGCCTGGCATTCCGTCGTGATTGCCTCCTGAACATCTTCTGGAAAGGCCCTAGGCCGGCACATCGACGGCGAGGAAAAACGTCACAAAATGTTGGTTTCATGGGAAAGTCAGGCGCAAATAATGGTATATATCATATCATATCTATCTATCTATCTATCTATCTATCTATCCTAATCTGATCTAATCTAATCTCATCTCATCTAATCTAATCTATCTATCTATATCTGTGATATATATATATATATATCACTGATTTTATGATTTTGGGTGTGTCTGAAACTGTTCCTTGAAAAGCACCTCAAGTTGATCGCCATTTGAGTCAAATTTCTCGCCATAAAGTGGGGCCGACCACATACGCCGCATGTGAAATCCTTTGGGGCCTCAAAAATCTCTTCAGATCCGGGGGGGAGGCGAATGGTTTTGC
>CAMXCT020003426.1:0-65216 GCA_947184155.2 Cladocopium goreaui | reverse complement strand
CCCGGGTCCCGGATTCCAGAATCCACCTGTCCATTCTAGGTAGAAATCAAGGTTTGAAAAACTATACAGATTTGTTTCGTCTCTGGACTTTCTTTAGATCAGACCTTATAGATGTAAATAGTTTTGGTATGAGTTGTACATTTCTCGCTTGTCTACACGGATGTATTTTTGAAATATGTTCTTTTTAAAAAAGTTTAATTACATGAAGACACAGGTAATCGATGATGGAAAATAAATTCTGCATGTCTTGGCGTGGATAATGATATGTATATTGTCACCAGGTACATGTCTCTTGTACGCATGGCACTCAGGTGCAACTACACTTACGTGACTTTTTACCTCATGTTTTCATGCTATGCCGTTTTTTTTTTAAAATGGCGCTTCGCTTTCGTCGCTGGTTTTTCAAATGCGTTTGCTTGAAGTGTTCATAAAGTGTTCCATCTGATTTTATTTGAATTGTGTTCTGGCATTGCATCTCGCATACATTCTGACATCTAAATAACAGGCTTAAAGTTTGTCGATATTTTGTGTATTATCGTTCTTTACTTACGTCCTTTTGAAGACCCGGTGCGCTTTGCGTAAGGTTAAAATTGTGTTCTTGTAGGTTTGTTTTCTCCAGTATAAAAGCGTTTAAAAGCGCAAGAAGGCGGGTTATGCACCAGTAGCAATGAATCAGCGTTCGAAAAAATATTGCCTTGTTTTTTCAAATGTTTTTTGCGTTTTGTATTTACATCTGTTTTTGTATTTACAATCTTTTTCTGCCGATCTGCAACTGACACCGGCTCCTTCACGACCATGACAGGCACAGACTGGGCCATAGACCGCATCCACTTCGGAAGCTCCAGCTGCAAGTCGAAAGCCATACGAAGATAGCAATACAAGCTGCACGTCCTGGTGTGCCCAGACACATAGGTGAAGGTGTCGCTGTCACCCTGCCGCACGACCTTCATCGGGCCAAGCCACCCTTCTGATTGGAAAATTGCTGCCAGCTTCTCCTTCCAGTGCGCGCCGTCAACGTTGGGAAATTACAGTGGGAGCATGCAAACTTTATGCTCCAAATCTTCCAGAAACAACAATGATTCGTGCGATCCCCATCTTGACCGATCTCTTTAGAAGTTGAGGTCCCGTGGAAGAAGGAGGAAGAGAAGAGATAATATATGATCTAACAAATCTCACCTGACAGGTGGTGTCTTAGTTGCTCTGCTCGCCTGCGTCAAACAGAGCAACCAATCGTTTCATAGAGCAAATAGCTTGGAAAAGAGTGGTTTTCGGATGCTAGTTGCTTTGTTCGACTCCGAGTTGCTCTGCTCGCCTCCGTCCAACAGAGCAACCAAACGTTTGGCATGTGTCGGTTTTGTCTGGCAGGCCGATATGGGGGATGAGTACGATATTTTTTTACTACTGGCTGCTGCTGCTACTGCTACTGCTACTGCTGCTGCTGCTACTGCTACTGCTACTGCTACTGCTACTGCTACTCCTACTGCTACTGCTACTGCTACTGCTACTGCTACTACTACTACTACTACTACTAGTAGTAGTAGTAGTAGTCGTAGAAGTATTAATAGTACGCGCGGGTCCATGACAGGCACAGACTGGGCCATAGACCGCATCCACTTCGGAAGCTCCAGCTGCAAGTCGAAAGCCATACGAAGATAGCAATACAAGCTGCACGTCCTGGTGTGCCCAGACACATAGGTGAAGGTGTCGCTGTCACCCTGCCGCACGACCTTCATCGGGCCAAGCCACCCTTCTGATTGGAAAATTGCTGCCAGCTTCTCCTTCCAGTGCGCGCCGTCAACGTTGGGAAATTACAGTGGGAGCATGCAAACTTTATGCTCCAAATCTTCCAGAAACAACAATGATTCGTGCGATCCCCATCTTGACCGATCTCTTTAGAAGTTGAGGTCCCGTGGAAGAAGGAGGAAGAGAAGAGATAATATATGATCTAACAAATCTCACCTGACAGGTGGTGTCTTAGTTGCTCTGCTCGCCTGCGTCAAACAGAGCAACCAATCGTTTCATAGAGCAAATAGCTTGGAAAAGAGTGGTTTTCGGATGCTAGTTGCTTTGTTCGACTCCGAGTTGCTCTGCTCGCCTCCGTCCAACAGAGCAACCAAACGTTTGGCATGTGTCGGTTTTGTCTGGCAGGCCGATATGGGGGATGAGTACGATATTTTTTTACTACTACTTCTGCTCTGCTCTAACTGCTCACTGCTACTGGTACTGCTACTCCTACTGCTACGCTACGCTTACGCTACTCTGCTACTAACTCCTTCGACTACTACTACTACTACTATTACTAAAAGTATCACTTTAATAGTAAGCGCAGGTTCCGCGCGTCTACGTTTCGCGCGGTTTCCGCGCGTAACGCGCGTCTGCGTTTTGCGTGGGTTCCGCGCGTGTTGTTCTGCGCGGGTTCCGCGCGTGTAGCCGCATTCAGATTTCTTAAAGAAACTAATATATTACGACGAATATTACTACTTGGGAACCTTTACATAATAACCTTGGGGACCTTGAGAACAATGACGTGGAAAACTTGGAAACCTTGAGGGAACCTTTACAATACAACCTTGGAAACCTTGACAACCTTTACTTGGGAAACTTGGGAATCTTGAGGGAACCTTTACAATGCAACTTCGGAAAGCTTGAGGAAACCTTGACAATATAACCTTGGAACCCTTGAGAACCTTTACAATGTAACCTTGGGAACCTTGAGGGAACCTTTACAATGCAACCTTGGAAAGCTTGAGGAAACCTTGACAATATAACCTTGGAACCCTTGAGAACTTTTTACAATGTAACCTTGGGAACCTTGAGGGAACCTTTGCAATACAACCTTGGGAACCTTGGAAACTTGGGAACCTTCAGGGAACCTTGAAGAAACCTTGAAGGAACATTGAGGGTACCTTTTGGGAACCTTGAGGGAACCTTGACAATCTAACCTTGGGAATCTTATAGAAACCTTTACAATGTCACCTTGGGAACCTGGACCACGTTTACTTGGGAACCTTTACATAATAATCTTGGGAACCTTGACAACCTTTACTTGGAAAACTTGGGAACCTCGCAGGGAACCTTGAAGGAACCTTGAGGGAACCTTTTGGGAACCTTTTGGGAACCTTGAGGGAACCTTGAGGGAACCTTGAGGAACCTTGAGGGAACCTTTTGGGAACCTTTTGGGTACCTTGAGGGAACCTTGAGGAACCTTGGGAACTTTGAGGGAACCTTGGGAACCTGGGAACCTTTACTTGGGAACCTGGGAACCTTTACTTGGGAACCTTTACTTGGAACCTGGGAACCTTGGGGGAATCGGTTTTGGAGCTGCTCCGGTCTGCTCCGAAACCTTTACTATGGCTGAAGACCCCAAAGCATTCTGCTGTTGGGGAATTACAAAGAAATACAGGGCTTGAAACTCCTACATTTTCTAATTGATCAGAGTTTAAGAGTTCCGGTCAAGAACGGTAAGCCGAGATACAGCTTGGTGGTCATTATTCAGCAAGGTGGCAGATGTCGTCCCTTTTAAAGGAAAAACTGGGTTTTCCAATCTTATGGCATTTTGTCCGTTCAAGCAGAGATCCAGACAGCTGGGTTTTCCAATGACCGTTTAGTTTAGAGTTTAGAGTGATATTGACCGTTCTTTCCAAGGCATCACTCAAACCATCGCTCACGTCAATGTAGGGTAGCGCTTCATCAGGGCAGTGAAAGGTATAATGCAGGATAGTGTCCAGTTTACTCGTGGTAGTTGGACTGCTATGCTGCTGTGCTGTCAAAAGGATGCCATACGACGATTAGAAATTAGAAGCATACACATGTCAGGATGAAGTCAACCAGAAGAAGGGAAAAGGATACTTGCAAATATCCAAACGTCAAAGTGAATGATATGGTCAAAGTCTTCCAAAAAGGAAGGGGCGACTTCACGGAAAGAAGTGGTATATTATATAAATCCAAAATGGAGCAGTCAACCCTATAGAATTTCAAGCATACGAACCTATAAGTATGGGAACTGCCTGTTCCACGCAGCTCTGCTTAGAGAGCCTATTTCCGCATATATTTTTTTGACTGTATAAGAATATCTCATCGAAGGATATGATATGTGTGTGTGTGCTTATAAAATTGTTTGATAGCGAAGACATCAAGGAATAATAATTCAATAACAGAGCTGACTGTAGAAGAAGCACCAAGGGAAGAGAAACCAAAGGAACCAATTGAGGAACAGGAGGAAAAGAAAACAATTGGCACCCCGAAACCTTGAAGAAAACACTTGTCGAAAAACTCAACGAAGAAATAAACAGATGTTTCCGATGACAACTAACTTCTAAGAGACGTTGACAACTCCTACGAAACGCGCGGAAATCTCTACCAAATGCGGGCGACGACTTCTACCAAACATGGACGACTTCTAACAAACATGGACAGCTTCTACCAAAAAACTTCCAACATCAGTCGTTCGTTTGAACTGCTCTGCTGCATTCAGATCACACTGCTGTCTTTTTGGCCTTTGGTGTGCTTGGTGACAGCTCGTTCTGCCTATGGCACAGATGTCACACCTGGTGCCCTTCAACACCCATGTGCACCTATGCCCGAGCTGTGCTCGTTGGCCATAAAATTCAAAAGGCGTGGGGTTGGGAGGGTGCTTGTGTGGGATTGAGCCCACACTTCACTGCAGATTCACAGCTCAGCACTACCTCCATACGTTCCTACGCACAGCTGTGCTACCAAACATCAGTCGTTCGTTTGAACTGCTCTGCTGCATTCAGATCACACTGCTGTCTTTTTGGCCTTTGGTGTGCTTAACACCCACACTGGCGCCAGTCTACCCACCTCTCCAGGGTGAGATGTTTGCAGCAGAGGGGTTCCAAAGCGAGCACATCGTGCAAGGCTGTGCCGTGTGCGTGGTCAGAGTCAGTCGCTGTGCGATGCAGGTCTGTCCATGCGGCGTCAATCTCATGCATCTCTGTGAAGGACTGTCTGGAGACCTGGTCACTGATGTTGAGGTCCGAGGGGACCCATTCGAGATGAAGATGCCACCCTTGGTGAGCGATCACCCCTTCCATACCAGTGCTATCATGTTGCATATTGCTGGGTCTTTGCAGTAGCCCTTGCGTAGAGCAAAGAATCCTGATGTGTTGTCGATGAAGGAGATCACCATCGTTGACTGCATGGATCTGCACAGTAGCAGGCCCATGCACTGGGCTGCCACCTCCAGGAAGTATATGCATGCCTTTCTGGTGCAATACTTTTCGATGACCCACGTCGGAATGCGTCCTGCAGAGAAAAGTGTGGTCCCACCGAAGTGTACCACGCATCCCCATCCGTTTTCATATGTGTGGCGTTTTGCTTTGTGCCACTGTTTCGGAATTCCATCTGATCCCGGAGAGAATCTCTGGCCGTCCATGACGAAGTAAGCATCGGAGTAGAGGATGATGTGTCCTCGAGCGCGCTGTCTTGGGATTACTCGTGGTTGTATCTCTTTCAAGAGCCCCACGAGGGTCTGTAATGCTGACCGCAGCGGGCATTGAGCTGACCCTGATGGTCATCATTGGATAGTCCATGCGCGCGTGCATACAATGGTTGCAGCGCTGCTCTGCCCAGTTGCCCAAAGAGGGTCGAGGTCAAAAAGACCAGCTTGCCTGCCAGTCGATGGGCATCATCGTTCGAGAGCTCGTTCTTCTGGAGCGCTCTCATCATCGTGGAGCAGGCCTTCTGGCATCTTTCTGGGTGTGGTGACAGAACCACGCTGTCTTGTGTGATGTGCATGTTGATGCCCAGGACTTTTTGCTGTGTGCACGGTGGGAGTGCCTTCCGTTCCTTCATGCGTAGGCCCAAGGTTCTCATCATTCTTGTGAACTGCTCGTACCCACTTTGCACGACAGATTCCGTCTCGACCACAATGAAGTCATCAACGTAGTGCCCCAGGGCTGTTGCCAACAGCCTTCTGCTGAGAAATGTCAGCCCATCGGCAGCTCTGTTGAAATTCTATACGGAGCTCACAGCCCCAAAAGTCATCGCATGATGTTGTAGCAAGACTGGTCCTTGAGGAGTCATCAGGACACAGTAGCAGCCCCCAGGGTCCCTGACTGGGAATTGCCTGTATGCCCCATTCAAGTCCTCGGCCCATACCATGGCCGTCGTGCCCTCCTTCAACGAGTCAGCTATCAAAAAAAAAATTAAAAGTCATCAAAAAGAAATTTAATTTCCCATCAAAAAAAATTAAACTCATCAAAAAAAATATTCCCTCATATCCTGGCCTGCGCAAGCCAAACGCAAAATACAAGCATCATGAAATCTGTGCATTGCATCATCAAAAAAAATATGTTTAAATTATTTTTTGATGATTTAAATTTTTTTGGGGGGTCATTGGTAAAACAATTATTACTAGCAGAAAAAGTATATTAAAAAAGGAATATACTTGGGAGGGACGGTTGGGTGGGCTTGGTCGACGCCGACATGTACGAGTCATCGCACAAGGAACACGTATTGGTTCGCAAGCTGTTCAATAACGAGGCACTGGGCCAAACAACATTGAATCCAATGGGCTACAAAAACCATTCTTTCCATCATGTTTTCCAGGCACGGGTGGGTGGGCCTGCTGTATACGGAAGCTTGCACAACAACGCACGGCTACGCGATGAAGTATGCTTGAAAAAGGCCAAAGAGCCAAAAGCCAAATGGCCAGAGGCCAATAGGTCAAGCCTGGCGCTAAAACCCAGAGGAAGTAGCAGGAGGACAGTAGACGAAGCTGAGCAGGTTGGCTGCGACAGGTTTGGTAATGCCAAGAAAGATGAGAACGTGCGGGAATCGAACTTCCATGCGTGTAAGTTACCTGGCACAGCGACCAAGCGTACCCAATTCCCAGGACCTAGCGTTCGAGCCACACAGCCCTACTTGCAAGGCAGCTGAGTCGTTGGGCCACCGGGCCACCAGTTCCAGGCCCCCACACAGCAATGGTCAGCTGCCATCCCCATTTTGACTTGCAAAGGTGTATGTCTACTATGCTGGAATGGACGCAATGTAGGTGGGCCTTATCATGACACATTCATTCGCAATGTGGGTGGGCCTTATCATCCACCTTTCTGGCGTTGTCACAAGCCGCGGCCAAGGCTTTAAAATAAAAAGGCGGGGGGAGGGCGCAGCGCCTCCCCCCGCAAAGCGTCACATGAGTGGTGTCTACAGGATTACTCTATACCTCCCTTGAGCCTTGACAGCGTATATAAATATGCTCAATACTCATGCAGTACCCACGTAGGATTCAAGTTAAAACAAAAACCAGGGCGCAGCGCCTCCCCCCAACAGAACAGTATAGGTGGGCCGTATCATCCACCTTTGTGGCGTTGTCACAGCACGGAAGCACAGCAAGCATGTTGGCTGGTTGCCTGGTTGGTTGGTTGTTTGGTTGCTTGGCTGGTTCGCTTCTTCGCTGTCTTGGTTGTAGTCGTTTGGTGTGTGTGTGTGTGCGTGCGTGCAACCGAACCAAAATAACAAAAGGTTGACAAAACAAGAGCCATACATGTGGCCTCCCCCTGGAAATGCATCGGGCACCAGTGCCATGTTCCTGAAAAAAGCACCAACGCGCCTCCCCCCGCAAAGCGTCACATGAGTGGTGTCTACAGGATTACTCTATACCTCTCTTGAGCCTTGACAGCGTATATAAATATGCTCAATACTCATGCAGTACCCGCGTAGGATTCAAGTTAAGACAAAAACAAGGGCGCAGCGCCTCCCCCCAACAGAACAGTATAGGTGGGCCGTATCATCCACCTTTGTGGCGTTGTCACAGCACGGAAGCACAGCAAGCATGTTGGCTGGTTGCCTGGTTGGTTGGTTGTTTGGTTGCTTGGCTGGTTCGCTTCTTCGCTGTCTTGGTTGTAGTCGTTTGGTGCGTGTGTGTGCGTGCAACCGAACCAAAATAACAAAAGGTTGACAAAACAAGAGCCATACATGTGGCCTCCCCCTGGAAATGCATCGGGCACCAGTGCCATGTTCCTGAAAAAAGCACCAACGCGCCTCCCCCCGCAAAGCGTCACATGAGTGGTGTCTACAGGATTACTCTATACCTCTCTTGAGCCTTGACAGCGTATATAAATATGCTCAATACTCATGCAGTACCCGCGTAGGATTCAAGTTAAGACAAAAAAAAGGGCGCAGCGCCTCCCCCCAACAGAACAGTATAGGTGGGCCGTATCATCCACCTTTGTGGCGTTGTCACAGCACAGAAACAAACCAAGCATGTGGGCTGGGTGGCTAGTTGGCTGGTCAGTTGCTCGGTTGCTCGGTTGCTTGGTTGGTTCGCTTTGTATGTTTGGTGTTTTCAACTATAACCAAAGTAACTCAACAAGAGCCACATGTTTGGCCTCCCCCCCTGGAAATGCCTTGGGTCACATGATCATGACACATTCATTCGCAATGTAGGTGGGCCTTATCATCCACCTTGCTGGCGTTGTCACAAGCCGCGGGTGGGGCTTTCAAATATAAAAAGGCGGGAGGGGGGCGCGGGGGGAGCGCCTCCCCCCGCAAAGCGTCACATGGTCATGATACATTCATTTGCAATGTAGGTGGGCCTTATCATCCACCTTTCTGGCGTTGTCACAAGCCGCGGGGGGGGGGTTAAATAAAAAGGCGGGAGGGGGGCGCGGGGGGAGCCCGCCCCCCGCAAGCGTCCATGTCCTGATACCATGCATGTGCAGATGTAGGTGGGCCTTATCATCCACCTTTCTGGCGTTGTCACAAGCCGCGGGGGGGGGGTTAAATAAAAAGGCGGGAGGGGGCAGCGCCTCCCCCCGCAAAGCGTCACATGAGTGGTGTCCACAGGATTACTCTATACCTCTCGTGAGCCTTGACAGCGTATATAAATATGCTCAATACTCATGCAGTACCCACGTAGGATTCAAGTAAAAAAAAAAACAGGGCGCGGCGCCTCCCCCTTGCAAAGCGTCACATGGTCATGATACATTCATTCGCAATATAGGAAAGATAGAATAAAAAGGAAAAGATAGGATAAGATAGGGTAAGATAGGAAAAGATAGGGTAAGATAGGGTAAGATAGAGTAAGATAGGGTAAGATACATAGAAAGACAAATAGATAGATAGAAAGAAAGATAGATAGATTGATTGATTGATTGATTGAGATATAGATATAGACATAGACGTAGGTGTAGATGTGGAGCCGAAGGAGCCATAAGAGCGAAAAGCCACAGGAGCCGAAGGAGCCATAGGAGCCGAAGAAGCCAGAGGAGCCGGAGGAGCCATGTACCAAAGAAGCTAAAAGACAAGCAGCCAGAAGCCAAAAAGCCAAGAAGCCACGAAGCCACCAGGAGCCACCAGGGACACAGGAGCCGAAGGAGCCACAGAAGCCAGGAGCCACACAGGGAACTATAGGAGCCACCAGGAACCAAGGAGAAAAAAAAGAAACAAATTAAATTACCCTCCCTCATTTTTTTGGGGGTCCTTAATGTTTCCTTGCTAACTTCCAACAATCTCCCGATAACATGGGTTTCGTTTTTGGTCCTAAAATAGCCCGTCTACCACTGGTCAGGTACATCCTTTCATTCGAAAGCTAGCTTGTATTTGTAAAGAATGGCAATTTGTATGCTTCCTTCCCTGCTTTTCCTCCTTCATTTCCTCCTTCCTTTCTTTTCCTTCCCTCTTTCCTTCCCTCTTTCCTTCCCTCTTTCCTTCCCTCTTTCCTTTCCTCTTTCCTTTCCTCTTTCCTTTCCTCTTTCCTTTCCTCTTTCCTTTCCTCTTTCCTTTCCTCTTTCCTTTCTTTCCTTTCTTTTCTTTTCCTTTCTTTTCCTTTCTTATCCTTTCTTTTCCTTTCTTTTCCTTTCTTTTCCTTTCTTTTCCTTTCTTTTCCTTTCTTTTCCTTTCTTTTCCTTTCTTTTCCTTTCTTTCCCTGTCTTGCCCTCCTTCCCTCCTTCCCTCCTTCCTTCCCTCCTCCCTCCCTCCCTCCCTCCGTCCTTCCTTTCCTGCTTCCTTTCCTTCCTTCCTTTCCTTGCTTCCCTTCTTTCATTCCTTCCTTCCTTTCCTTGCTTCCCTTCTTTCCTTCCTTCCTTCCTTTCCTTGCTTCCCTTCTTTCATTCCTTCCTTCCTTTCCTTGCTTCCTTTCTCTCCTTCCTTCCTTCCTTCCTTCCTTTCCTGCTTCCCTTCTTTCATTCCTTCCTTCCTTTCTTGCTTCCCTTCTTTCCTTCCTTCCTTTCTTGCTTCCTTTCTCTCCTTCCTTCCTTCCTTCCTTCCTTCCTTCCTTTCCTGCTTCCCTTCTTTCCTTCCTTCCTTCCTTTCTTGTTTCCCTTCTCTCCTTCCTTCCTTCCTTCCTTCCTTCCTTCCTTTCCTGCTTCCCTTCTCTCCTTCCTTCCTTCCTTCCTTCCTTCCTTCTTTCCTTCCTTTTCTTTCCTTTATTTAAATTTCTTTTTGATGATTTAATTTTTTTTGATGAATTATTTTTTTTTATGATAATTATTTTTTTTTTTGATGGTCCTCCCTGTCAATAATGATCAAGCTTCTGTCATGCGGAGCTTTGCGCGACACAGGCAGGTCTGGAAGATGTAGCCTCAGACCGCATCCACTCTGTAAAGAACTGTCGTTGGGTGGTGAAGGCATTAAAATTGCGCGGAAATAAATGCCCCAAAGATAAACAAATATCAAGCACGATGCACGCTGCACGCGTAGAAGCAGCTGCAAGTTCTTCAAAATATAATGTTCTTGGGTTGATGTGCTGCATGCAGTTCTGCCAAGCTCTTGTGGAATCTCACCCTTGCCACTTGCAAAACCCGTGAAGTCATGTCATGCTTTAAAGGTCGTTGATGGCCTTTGGTTTCCAAGGAATGACTTCGCAAGGAAATGGAAAAATTCACCAAAATCATGGATTGAATTTCAATGAACATGACTGGGTGCTGGGACCAGTCACTTTGCAAACCGCGCCAGGTGGCTATTCTGCACTAAGAGAATGAAGCCTGCTAACTCCCCCAAGTCCACCGCCAGCGTGCGGAGCTTGCTGCCTCCTGGGCCCTGGTCCTCAGGGGTATCCTTCGACACTTTGGCTCCTGAGGCGTGGCATTGTGGCATGATCGGGGGGAAAAGTTCAAAGAGGACAAATCATGGAATGATCATACCAAATGATCATTGCCATTGCAGCAGTTAGTTGTGATATGTTGAGATCAATGCATCTTAAGCTTCACCTCATCCAAAGGTACAAGCTGTATGGCTCAGTGGGGCATAGTGGGACCGACGAAGAATCGCGAACAGCTAACACAGTCTTACAATTTGAATCAAATCTTACAAACTGAACGCAATATGTTTCAGTGATTCCCAAAAATCTTCCTTTTGCCCTTCCCGGCTTCAGCCATCCCCCGCATCGCCTGCTTTCTGAGCCACTGCACGCACCGCTGTCAAGAGTTCCACCAAAATCTGGAGGTGGATGGAACAGGCCAAGATACCAAGACTCCCGCATGCCCAATTTCAAATGGATGTCCACACACGTCAACACATCAACACATCCCAAGGGTGCGACATGGAACCCCATTCCAGCAGGCCATTCCGGCTGCCACCCAGCCTGCAAAAGGGATGGGATGGTCACAAAGGCATTGTTCTTGGCCCGCTCCAAGCAGAGTGGCAGGAACCTCGGTCTGTTGCTATGTCAAGCTGCTAAAATCAAGGGCTTTACCACAACATCTGGATCAAAATATGATGTAGCAAATGCCACATGTCGCAAATAACCATAAATCATCCACAAATTCACAAATAATCCACAACTCACCCAATTCTAGGCCAACCGTCATGATCATCAACCTTATTTTTCTTGCGTTGCCTGGTCTTCCCCTTTTGTCTTCCCTGCAACTGCGCCACTCAAAAACAATGGCCTGGTTGACCACCCCATCTGCCAAGAAGTGCCGAAGCAAACTGCTCTGCTCCCCCGCGCTCAGGTGGTACCAGGACTCCTGCAACTGATGCAAGTCCTCAGCGCCATTCCAGGAAGAACCATTCCAATAAAAATGGGAGAAGCTGATACAAACATAATATATAATATATATACATATTCTAATATCTTATATCTATAATATATATACTGTATATACTGTAAATGTTTTATAAACATATACTGTTTATGAGTATTGTAAATAAACCAACAATCAATGAGGATAACCATGTACTTCACCTCCAGTGAAATGAATGCACCTGTGATATGGCTGACGGGCATCAGTTAGTGGCTCTGCCCAAACAGGATCTAACGATGAGCAACCACTATTGAAGCGCTAATGACTAATGTGCATGGTTCCGGTCTGACACGTCCATGTTTTCTTCTCCCATGTCTCTCTTCTCAGCCAAGAACCCTACAGATTCTCACTGTTGCTGTGCAAATGTGGGTGAACATACGTATGCATATGTGAGATGTATGTAGACAAATAAATACGCGTATAATCGCGTATAGATTTAATTGCATGCGTCAGCAGGCAGATTTACAAAGCGCAGAAATATGCATAAGTCATCATAAATCTACAGTGTATTTGTTGTATCTTGTTGTAAACATGGTAGTATCAGTATCATACATTGCCTCCTGGATCCTCCTGGCATATCTCCGCAGATTCAACACCTCCAATCTGGTTCCCCTTCGGCCTTCGCAGTCTGCGCTCGACAAAGACCTGGGCAAGCCGCGGAATGCCGCGGAACGTTCGGCTCACAGCCACCATAAATCAGGAGTTGTCTTGATCCATTCCTTATTATATATATATATATAATTTGAAAATTTCGCCCATTAATAACTAGTGTTTCATAAAAACATATAAAAACCCCATCTTTTGCATTCCCAAATTGATGTCCAACAGTTTGGGATTATGTAATATGAAACAAACATGTGAGCCATTGAGCCCTCGTTCAGGTTCAAAGAACTCCAATGAGGATGAAAAGTGAATCCAATCGTGACCACAGTAACGCGCTATCTTCAGACTCTTCGTCTCTAGTAGAAAGCCACCGCCAAACAAACAGCTCATCCCATCAAGAGACACGCCAAGCGCACGACCGCCAGGTCAGCGGTATTTTCGGGTTTTCGCCCCAGCTCCACGGCTCGGTTGTGGATGTAGGTCCAGTAGAGTGCTGTTGGGTCCTGGTGGCACTCTACATCTTACAACGTGTATACAGTCAATCTAGATTAACCTCAATATATGGTCTTAAAATGCCTTATATAAGTACGTTCAATATCTTTCAATTAGTCTTGGTATCCCCCCCCTTTAAGGGGGGGGTGGGGGGGGTAAAAACTGAAATATTTCACTTTAGGGGGGGGTCTCCCCCCCCCCACACCTAGAAATATTTCACCTCCCTAAAGTGAAATATTTCAGCTTAAAAAAATCTGGTCTATAATGGTCTCTGGGCGTGGTTGAATTCAAGGCTGAATGTCATGTTCTGAAGGCTGTTTGGCAAGTTAACTCTCTTATTTACTTTCTTGGAAACCGGCAGTTACCATTTACCTAGTTGTGTGTTTGCGCGTGGACCCTACCCGCGTAAGGACTAAAAAGGCCCAAAAAGGAACAGCGTCGGCGTGTAGAAGACGCGCGCTCGTTTTACGCAAAATGAAAGGGTGTGTCATACCATCTCTGGGCTAAAATGTGGCATCCGGAGGACCCCCCCCCACGTTTTTCCGAAACCCAAAAAACACGTGGGGGGGGGTATATTTCACGTGGTCAGGTGAAATATTTCTCAGAAATTTCTTGCCTTACCCCCCCCAAAAAAATATTCCAGGGTTAAAGGGGGGGGATGTCTTGGTCAATCTTTATCCATCTGAATGAATCTTAATTACTCCTGCCAGTCTGCAACGTCTCCCATAATGGTTTGGCAGTCATCCACTCTCTCAACGGGGCAATCCAGGGTCCAGGGTAGCCATCAAGCATTGCTCAGAACAAACAGAGACCCATGTTGTTTAATGATGTTTAATGATGTTTAATATGTTTGAATAGCCACATCTTTACAAGAACACAAAAGAAAACGAGTCAATGATGATAAATCGAGAAAGGCTACAAACATGAAAACCCTGGATGTCTTTCGAATCCAGGGTCAACATTACAACATATTACAACACATTATACATCATTATAACATAGACCTGGGCAAGCCGGCGGCGGAAGTTTCCCAAACATAAATGACCTATAGTTCGACGCCAGCCTGTCCCGACCGTGTCCTTCCCTCGACAATTTTTTTTTCAGCGAGAGACGAAGCAAAGTCTTCACACTCCACACTTCGCACTCCACACTTCACACTGCACTCTTCGCACTCGAAACTTCACACTTCACACTCCACACTTCGCACTCCACACTTCACACTTCTCACTTCTCGCTGCTGCCTTCACACTCCAAACTTCACACTTCACACTTCACACTTCTCACACTTCACACTTCACAGTCCACACTTCACACTTCTCACTGCTTCCTTCACACTCCAAACTTCACACTTCTAACTTCGCACTTCACACTCCACACTTCACAGTCCACACTTCACACTTCTCACTTCTCACTGCTGCCTTCACACTCCAAACCTCACACTTCACACTTCACACTCACTCTTCGCACTCCAAACTTAAACTTCACACTCCACACTTCACACTTCTCACTTCCCACTGCTTCCTTCACACTGCACTCTTCACACTCCACACTTCACACTGCACTCTTTGCACTCCAAACTTCACACTCCACACTTCACAGTCCACACTTCTCACTTCTCACTGCTTCCTTCACACTCCAAACTTCACACTTCACACTTCACACTTCACACTTCACACTGCACTCTTCACGCCCCACACTTCACACTGCACTCTTCACACTCCACAGTTTTCATCTCATCTGAGCTCTTCTCACCTTATCCCAGCTCATCTCTTCTCATCTCGTCCCTTCTCATATGTCATCTATTAAGCTTTCATTAATCAATTCCCAGCACTACTACTAATCACTGTCGAACCCTTGATGCACCCACTCCAATACGATTTACGAAGTCCAGCTGCAAAAGACAATAGTATTACGCATGCAGCCACAGCATGAAGCAACCTTGACGCAGCCAGTACAATGCGATCTGCGGAGACTGAGTTGCAAAACACAATAGAACTACGCGCAACGGCGTCGGAAATTGTAGCTCCAAAACCGGATCTCGACGCCGAACGAAAAAAAGACGATTTTGAAGCACTTTTTAAAAGGATTTTTAGAAGGAAAATCACTAGCGCCAAAATGGAGAAAATCTGCTGACAAATCACTGTCGCAGCCTTCACGCAGCCACTCCAATACAATTTACGAAGTCCAGTTGCAAAAGACAATAGTATTGCGCATGCAGCCGCGGCACCAAGCAACCTTGACGCAGCCATTACAATGCGATCTGCAAAGACTGAGTTGCAAAACACAATAGAACTACGCGCAACTGGGTCGGAAATTGCAGCTTCAAAACCGGATCTCGACGCCAAAGCGAAAAAAAAGACGATTTTGAAGCACTTTTTAAAAGGATTTTTAAAAGGAAAATTACTAGCGCCAAAATGGAGAAAATCTGCTGACAAATCACTGTCGCAGCCTTCATGCAGCCACTCCAATACGATTTACGAAGTCCAGCTGCAAAAGACAATAGTATTACGCATGCAGCCAAAAGAGGAAGCAACACTTGCGATCCCATTTACACTGCGGGAACGATCCTACAGTTGCAAAGCACAATGGAATTCCATCGGCAACTCATCCACCAGCACCACTTGCAATGCCATTTGCATTGCGGGAACGATCCTACACTTCCAAATCACAATGGAATTCCATCGGCAACTCATCCACCAGCACCACTTGCAACCCCATTTACAATGCGGGAACGATCCTATACAGTTGCAAATCACAATGGAATTCTGTCGACCGCGCATGCACGAAAAACACTTGAAACCCCATTTACAATGCGGAACCGATCCGACCATGATCCGACCATGATCCGAACATGATCCGAGCATGATCCGAGAATGATCCGACCATACACGAGACCGTCTCGCAACCGTCGCACCGCAGAGGTAGATCATCGAGGTTCGGGGACGGACTTTGTATGGAAAAACATAGGGTTTCGTGCATCTGCTATCTCTCAAAAACGCATTTAGTGCGAGACTTTCTGCAAAACTCCATCGGCAACTCCTCCACCAGCACCACTTGCAATCCCATTTACAGTGAGGGAACGATCCTAGAGTTGCAAATCACAATGGAATTCCATTGGCAACTCATCCACCAGCACCACTTGCAATCCCATTTACATTGCGGGAACGATCCTACAGTTGCAAATCACAATGGAATTCTGTCGACCGCAAATGCACGAAAAACACTTGAAACCCCATTTACAATGCGGAACCGATCCGACCATGATCCGAGACCGATCCGACCATGATCCGACCATGATCCGACCACACACGAGACCGTCTCGCACCCGTCGCACCGCAGAGGTAGATCATCGAGGTTCGGGGACGGACTTTGTATGGAAAAACATAGGCTTTCGTGCATCTGCTATCTCTCAAAAACGCATTTCGTGCGAGACTCCTCCAAAACTCCATCGGCAACTCCTCCACCAGCACCACTTGCAATCCCATTTACAGTGAGGGAACAGTTTCTTTGCTAACTCTTTCCCTCACTAACTCTTTCTTTGACTAACTCTTTCCCTGACTAACTGTTTCTTTGCTAACTCTTTCTTTGGCTAACTCTTTCCCTCACTAACTCTTTCTTTGACTAACTCTTTCCCTGACTAACTCTTTCTTTGACTAACTCTTTCCCTGACTAACTGTTTCTTTGCTAACTCTTTCTTTGACTAACTCTTTCCCTCACTATCTCTTTCTTTGACTAACTCTTTCCCTCACTATCTCTTTCTTTGACTAACTCTTTCCCTCACTAACTCTTTCTTTGACTAACTCTTTCCCTGACTAACTGTTTCTTTGCTAACTCTTTCTTTGACTAACTCTTTCCCTGACTAACTGTTTCTTTGCTAACTCTTTCTTTGACTAACTCTTTCCCGCACTAACTCTTTCTTTGACTAACTCTTCTTTGACTAACTCTTTCTTTGACGAACTCTTTCCCTGACGAACTCTTTCTTTGCTAACTCTTTCTTTGACTAACTCTTTCCCTGACATTCTAAAAGTCCGTAACACGGAAGTTTCTCCCCCTAAACTTCCTTTGACCATATTTCACAATGTTACAACATACAACATGAGCTGTTGTGGCTGTCATCGTCCTTCTTCAACACCCGCATGAGAATATGCAGCCCTGGGATGGTTGATCGAGCATTGCTACAGTTCATGAAGCGTGAGCCGCTGCCGCCGGCCAGGCCGCTCAGGAAGCCCAGCAAGAAAAGCACCTGGATCGCAGTGGATTTTGCTGTCGAGGCTGTCGACCAAACTTTCCACTTTGGGCATATTGTTCGATATGTTTCAACAAAATACATCAAAATACAAGAAGGAAAATGAAGGAAGTGGAAGTGAAAACACACCTATGCCATCCTATGCCATCCTATGATCCACTTTGCAAGCCGAGACGCATAAAACTTTAACGTCTCCTCACCTCAGAAGAATGGGGACCCTTTGCGCTCCTAGCTCCTATATGATCTATATGGAAACCTCTGTCATTTGATGGTGAAGTCATGCTGCAATCCTGCTAGGGGTCCATTCACGTCTCAAGAATAATCTTTTTGCAATGGATAGACTGACTGAGTAATTAAACAAAATCCACTGTTCGTTGGTGTTGGTAGTGCGAAGGGGCACACAATCAGACAGACAGCTTGAGCTCTGCTTTAATCTTTTTCAAAGGGACCGAATGTGAATGAAACGTCTTTTGATGGTCGCAGGGTGTTTACAGGGGAGAGGTCCATGTCGCGAGTAATTTTGGCATAACATGGCCTTTGGCAAATGCAGTACTTCAGTGATGTTATTTGGCCAGGTCACACACTGGCTAATTGATCTCCGGTGACTCAAAAACACTCAAGCATAATGAACTACTCAAAGTAGGTCTTGAATGGCACGCTATGGCACTGGTAGGATTGGTCGCACTGGCACAACTCAGCAAACGTAACCCATCATGACGCATCAAAAACCTTTACAATAACACAATCTGCTTCTGCGGGTTTCTGCAACAGCTTCTTGTATTCAGCCCCATCTCCAATGTTTCAGGCTGAGGATTGTCATTGGGATATGTGGGATATTGAAAATTCCAATTGGTCCAAGTCAGGAGCATCATGCTGGTAGCAGCCATGGTAGCTGCAGCCAACTGGCCGCTCTTCTTGAGGATGAACTCTTCGAGTTGCAAGAGGTTGGCTGGGACCTGGGCAACTGGGCAACTGGGCAACTGGGTCGAGCAGCTGGGGTCGATGTGAGTCAAACATGCACAGGGCACAAATGATTGATCTTCTGAGTAAACAAACCACCTGTCAGTAGAAAACCCATTCTTCTCAAATTCTTAGAAGCACTTTTAAAGACTTCAGTCGCAGGGGAGGATTAACTTGGGTCTCATCTTAGACTTAGAAAAAGATCTGG
The DNA here is from genome assembly GCA_947184155.2 of Cladocopium goreaui. Lineage (NCBI taxonomy): Eukaryota > Dinophyceae > Suessiales > Symbiodiniaceae > Cladocopium > Cladocopium goreaui. The sequence goes on along the minus strand of CAMXCT020003426.1, from coordinate 46,720 downwards.
CAACTAGACTCGACGGCTTTCTGTATATCTTCGAGGGCCGTCCATCCCGAACAAAAAAAACCTCTTGAGTTCTCGGAAACCCAAGGCCATTTTGCAGCTGGTGAACGTTTTCGCCCTGAAGCATCTGAGCAAAATTAAAGTTCAGCTGTAGTTCCAACGTGGATGTCCTGAGCTGCACAGGTCGCTCAGCCACGTCAAGCTTGCGGCAAGCTCAAACTACCGGGCCCATGATGCGTGACCATCCTACATTCATCTTAGACAAATTAATCCCTTCTTCCTGCTACTAAAACTCCCCCAAATAAAAAATATAGGATTGGTTTTGGCACTTCCGGTTTTGTTTGGTTGGTTACAATTGGATTCTTAGCTGTGGTATTGAGAACCAATAGGAGAACAGGATGGTGAAACAATGGGGACAGCCCCCTACCCATAAAAATAGAATGGTACCTGGAGGTGTTTTAGTAGGGTCCCATCTCACAATTTTTATTTTATATTTTTTTATTAAGACTAGGATGTTCATTGGAATATTAGGGGCACCCTAATACAAAATACCCCCTAATATTTTTTTGGGGCCAACGTCGGATTCGGAAACTTCAGCGTCGGATTCGGAAACTCCCAGGCCCTCGGATTCGGAAACTCCCTCCCCCCCGGATTCGGAAACTTTAGCGTCGGATTCGGAAACTTCCAGGCCCTCGGATTCGGAAACTTCCAAGCCCACGGATTCGGAAACTCCCTGGCCCTCGGATTCGGAAACTTCCTGCCCCCCGGATTCGGAAACTTCGAAGCCCACGGATTCGGAAACTCCCAGGCCCTCGGATTCGGAAACTTGCTGCCCCCCGGATTCGGAAACTTCGAAGCCCACGGATTCGGAAACTTCCAGGCCCTCGGATTCGGAAACTTCCAGGCCCTCGGATTCGGAAACTTCAAGGCCCACGGATTCGGAAACTCCGTGGCCCTCGGATTCGGAAACTCCCTGCCCCCCGGATTCGGAAACTTCGAAGCCCGCGGATTCGGAAACTGCCAGGGCGTCGGATTCGGAAACTCGCTGTCCCCCGGATTCGGAAACTTCGAAGACACGGATTCGGAAACTTCCAGGCCCTCGGATTCGGAAACTTCAAGGCCTTCGGATACGGAAAGTTGCGGCTCCCCCCGGATTCGGAAACTTGAATTTGGGATTTAGAAATAGCATTGGTGTGGAAACTCCCAGTGCCGAGATCTCAAAAAAAACAAACTGCATTGTGGAAAAAAGAACATTCCGGATGTAGTTCGTCGGATTGATCTGAAAATGCAAACTGATCTCCTATATGTATAGACTCACTGATGCAATCCGAATGGTTGATCATACACGAATCCAATGTATCCCAATGTTGACTGGTGTATTCCAATAGTACTGCGCAAGGCGGTGGCGGAAGTTTCAAAAATAGGAAATCTATAGGCAGGGTGTGCCGGGCATGCCGTAGAATGGGAACCGGACCGAGTGAGAAGAACTCTATGCAAGGGAAGGATTTGCATTGAGGACTACCATTGCATGCAGGGCTTTGGGGGGGGGAGTTTAGAAAATGACTTGCAATCGTGACAAGAACTCTGTGAAAGGGAAGGATGTGCATTGAGGACTACCATTGCATGCAGAGCTTTGGGGGGGGGAAGTTTAGAAAATGACTTGCAATCGTGACAAGAACTCTGTGAAAGGGAAGGATGTGCATTGAGGAATACCATTGTATGCAGAGCTTTGGGGGGGGGAAGTTTAGAAAATGACTTGCAATCGTGACAAGAACTCTGTGAAAGGGAAGGTATGCATTGATGACTACTATTGCATGTAGGGCTTTGGGGGGGGAAGGTTAGAAAATGACTTGCAATGGTGACAAGAACTCTATGCAAGGGAAGAATTTGCATTGAGGAATACCATTGCATGCAGGGCTTTGGGGGGGAAGTTTATAAAAAGACTTGCAACCGTGAGAAGAACTCTATGCAAGGGAAGGATGTGCATTGAGGAATACCATTGTATGCAGAGCTTTGGGGGGGGGAAGTTTAGAAAATGACTTGCAATGGTGACAAGAACTCTATGAAAGGGAAGGATGTGCATTGAGGAATACCATTGTATGCAGAGCTTTGGGGGGGGAAGTTTATAAAAATGACTTGCAACCGTGACAAGAACTCTATGCAAGGGAAGGATGTGCATTGAGGAATACCATTGTATGCAGAGCTTTGGGGGGGGAAGTTTAGAAAAATGACTTGCAACCGTGACAAGAACTCTATGCAAGGGAAGGATGTGCATTGAGGACTACCATTGCATGCAGAGCTTTGGGGGGGGAAGTTTAGAAAATGACTTGCAAAGGTGACAAGAACTCGATGAAAGGGAAGGATGTGCATTGAGGAATACCATTGTATGCAGAGCTTGGGGGGGGAAGTTTAGAAAATGACTTGCAATGGTGACAAGAACTCTATGCAAGGGAAGGATGCGCATTCAGAAATACCATTGCATGCAGAGCTTTCGGGTGGGAAGTTTAGAAAATGACTTGCAATGGTGACAAGAACTCTATGCAAGGGAAGGATGCGCATTCAGAAATACCATTGCATGCAGAGCTTTTCGGGGGGGAAGTTTAGAAAATGACTTGCAATCGTGACAAGAACTCTATGAAAGGGAAGGATGTGCATTGAGGAATACCATTGTATGCAGAGCTTTGGGGGGGGGAAGTTTATAAAAATGACTTGCAACCGTGAGAAGAACTCTATGCAAGGGAAGGATGTGCATTGAGGACTACCATTGCATGCAGAGCTTTGGGTGGGGGGAAGTTTAGAAAATGACTTGCAATCGTGACAAGAACTCTGTGAAAGGGAAGGATGTGCATTGAGGACTACCATTGCATGCAGAGCTTTGGGGGGGGGGAAGTTTAGAAAATGACTTGCAATCGTGACAAGAACTCTGTGAAAGGGAAGGATGTGCATTGAGGAATACCATTGCATGCAGAGCTTTGGGGGGGGGAAGTTTAGAAAATGACTTGCAATCGTGACAAGAACTCTGTGAAAGGGAAGGTATGCATTGATGACTACTATTGCATGTAGGGCTTTGGGGGGGGAAGTTTAGAAAATGACTTGCAATGGTGACAAGAACTCTATGCAAGGGAAGGATTTGCATTGAGGAATACCATTGCATGCAGGGCTTTGGGGGGGGAAGTTTATAAAAAGACTTGCAACCATGAGAAGAACTCTATGCAAGGGAAGGATGTGCATTGAGGAATACCATCGTATGCAGAGCTTTTGGGGGGGGAAGTTTAGAAAATGACTTGCAATGGTGACAAGAACTCTATGCAAGGGAAGGATGCGCATTCAGAAATACCATTGCATGCAGAGCTTTTCGGGGGGGAAGTTTAGAAAATGACTTGCAATCTTGACAAGAACTCTATGAAAGGGAAGGATGTGCATTGAGGAATACCATTGTATGCAGAGCTTTGGGGGGGGAGTTTATAAAAATGACTTGCAACCGTGAGAAGAACTCTATGCAAGGGAAGGATGTGCATTGAGGACTACCATTGCATGCAGAGCTTTGGGGGGGGGAAGTTTAGAAAATGACTTGCAATCGTGACAAGAACTCTGTGAAAGGGAAGGATGTGCATTGAGGAATACCATTGTATGCAGAGCTTTGGGGGGGGGAAGTTTAGAAAATGACTTGCAATCGTGACAAGAACTCTGTGAAAGGGAAGGATGTGCATTGAGGAATACCATTGCATGCAGAGCTTTTGGGGGGGAAGTTTAGAAAATGACTTGCAATCGTGACAAGAACTCTGTGAAAGGGAAGGTATGCATTGATGACTACTATTGCATGCACATGTAGGGCTTTGGGGGGGGAAGTTTATAAAAAGACTTGCAACCGTGAGAAGAACTCTATGCAAGGGAAGGATGTGCATTGAGGAATACCATTGCATGCAGAGCTTTGGGGGGGGGAAGTTTAGAAAATGACTTGGAATCTTGATAAGAACTCTATGCAAGGGAAGGATGCGGGACAGGGTGGAGTTGCTGAATCGGGACAGGTTGGAGTTGCTGAATCGGGACAGGGTGGAGTTGCTGAATCGGGAGAGGGTGGAGTTGCTGAATCGGGACAGGGTGGAGTTGCTGAATCGGGACAGGTTGGAGTTGCTGAATCGGGACAGGGTGGAGTTGCTGAATCGGGAGAGGGGGGAGTTGTTGAATCGGGAGAGGGTGGAGTTGCTGAATCGGGAGGGGGTGGAGTTGCTGAATCGGGACAGGGTGGAGTTGCTGAATCGGGACAGGGTGGAGTTGCTGAATCGGGACAGGGTGGAGTTGCTGAATCGGGACAGGGTGGAGTTGCTGAATCGGGACAGGGTGGAGTTGCTGAATCGGGACAGGGTGGAGTTGCTGAATCGGGACAGGGTGGAGTTGCTGAATCGGGACAGGGTGGAGTTGCTGAATCGGCACAGGGTGGAGTTGCTGAATCGGAACAGGGTGGAGTTGCTGAATCGGGACAAGGTGGAGTTTCTGAATCGGGACAACCCGGAGTTTCTGAATCCTTGGAGTTTCTGAATCGGAGTTGCTGAATCGGAGTTGCTGAATCGGGTAAAGTTTCTGAATCGTAATTTATTCTTTTTTGGGGGGGGGCGTGTTTTAGCAATTATTGGCTCTCCCTGCAAACCATAGATGCCAAACTGCAACCGCTGTTTCAGAAGTCCAAGTCTCACGAAGAGTCGAATATGCTTTTCCAGGTGATGGCCCGTGGGTGCCAGAAAAGGGTACGAAGCCTTGCTGAGCCCCGGTGTCTGATCTGTCACATCGGAAGCGGTTTGATATGTTTTGATTTAATTTGAGCGAACCATATCTAGCAGCTTGTCAAACTTTGTCAAACTTCTGTGTCCTTTCTGTCCCTTTCTCAGATCGGCGGCACTGATGCAGCTGTTTGGCAGGTCATAATCCAAGCGACCAGCACATATCGCACTGCTTGATCAGGCCGTTGATGTGCAGAAGGGATTTGGGAAGTGACTGACCTGTCACAAAAGGTCAGTGAGCATGCAACACCCCAACAAACTGCTCATAAAGAGGAGCTAGGAGTAGGCGTAGACCTTCGTTGAAGAAATCATGTCTGAGAAGGATTGCACTCATGCTGTGCATGCCACTGCCTGTACTTGCCAATGGGACGGACCGCCAAAAGCCAAATTGCAGCTGCAACCTTCCTCAGTGCATGGGCTAGCCTTGCTTGAGGTAAGTCCCAGTGCACCTCCAAACCCATCGTCCAATAAAAAACCCATTTCTGTGTCCAGGAGTAGGTTCCCCATTTCTGGTCACGGTCAAAGCCTTCAATTTCAAAGTGCCTTTCCCAAGATATGCATCACCAAGAAGCTCTGGCGTAGGTTCGGCCCATTCCAGCACTCCTTGCAGTTGTTGCCACTGAGTGGTGGATAATCGGTTGGGCCCCTTCTGCGGTGCTGTAAAGGCCTGGAAGGCGACATGTGACTAGACCAAGACACTCCTGATACCACCCTTGATGCACACACTACTTCCGGCCATTGATCTGTGAATGAAAAGTAATGAAAGCACCCTAATCTCTGAGTGCCCGTTGATGTCATTTGATGTCATTCCCAAGTTCCATTCTGCCTCGTAGTCATTTCTGACAAGCGCCATGAGGCTCAAAATGCCGCTCTCCACCTTCTCTTGCTCCTTGGGCTCCCCATACCTGCCAGGGAAGTGTTTTCAAGTCATAGTCGTCCCGAGATGGTCAACACCCTGTTGCACCCACTGAACGCACAGCCTGGCATGAAGGCCATCTGTAGGATCAAGTTCCACAAAGGAGCTCCGCAATTGTTCCAAAAAAAGCCTGGGAACGCCAGGGGCGCTACCGTCCACCATGAAACGAATGGGCACTGGCTTGGTGATTCAACCGGCAATGACAGGGCACTGCTCATTACTTTCCATCATGTGCTCGACGAAGCGTATGGGAGGTGTTCGCCCCTCCTGGATGACATTCGATAACCATGGCTTCACCATGTCATCCACAGATTGGACATCGACATTATTGGCACGAGATCGTTTGGTGACCAATTTGCCAATGGCTTTGTCCCAAAATTGGGTTTGCTGATTTTGCAATTTAGTAACTTCGCCCCCCACACTGACATTTTTACTTGGGAAATCTTGGAATAGTATGGAATAGTATGGAATAGTATGGAATAATCATGATGATTCTGCGGTTTGGGGGCCGGGCCCCATGTTCAAACGTTGCCACGAATTTTCATCATCGGACTCTGCTGACTCGGAATGTCAGGTCCTTCTCCTCGAGCTCCCTGAGGTCGATGGTTCTTAAGATTTTTCCTGGAGCCAGAGCTGAAACATGCTGAAACTGGGGGATGTCTTGGTGCCCCAAAATGACCATCTTGCTAGGGAAAATATGGGAAAATATGAGAACATGTTGTACTGAAAATGTTGAAAGAAGTGCAAATGCTCAATCGGTCGGAGGACACAGGAAGGGTTCATCATTGAAGGATTCACTTTGTTAATTTTGAATGTTCCATCTTGCTAGAGATACTCCATCACGGCTGAAAAGTTTGACAAGTTGCGCTCATCCACGTTCAGGTCCAAATAGAACCTCGCGAGAAGGAAACCACAGCGACTTCAAAGAAGATCAAAGAAGCACAATCTTCAAATTTCAATTATATATCTGTCCTCCCGAAATTATCATGGTCCCCATGGAACTTATCATAGTTATCATACTGAACACACCCCGGGAAACTGACTTTTGAATAGGCTCCTCAAGTTGGTTCCTACAGCCATTTGACTGGTCATGATGCTCTGTGTTTTACCATCTGCATCGGTACGACGCTCACCCCGCCGGGGTTGTAGTCGAGCAACGAGTTGGAGAAACAGGCCTTCTGATTACAGCGTTGTTGTATGTCCAGGGCATCTCCCATGTCGTGACGAGCAATGCTGTCTGAATAGATCCGGATGTACCTCAAGGCCAAAGGGAGTGCCTCAACATGCCTCAACAACGTGCACGGCCATGCGCCGAGCGACTCATTGGCATACTCAACGAACATCGTCGTGCACATCGGCGAATTTGCCCTCGGACAATGAGGAAAAGTAATCGAAAAATATCGAAAAAAAAACTGGGAGTAGCATAGCCACCAAGGTTGGCCCCACTGGTCACCAAGCCAGGACCATTGTATAGCATGGTGCACACCAAGTTGCTGCAACCATCGTGGAAAGGCTGCGGTACTTCTTGGTTGATGAAAGTGTTACATTGCTACATTACATCCATAAACAGTAACATATATAATTTGAAAGTTCTTCAATGATATTTTCTCAAGTGGTCAGTGAAATAGGCTTGTTCGGCAGCCTTTTCCCTTTTCGGAAAATAGTTGATCCTATTGGTCACCTGGCACTGGGCCATCCTGGCCATCCTGGGCCAAGCCACAAGACTGCAGCTAAACTGGCAGCGGTCAGAACGAAGACCTGATCTTCGTCAGTATCCGTGGGTCAATTCGGGACACAAATGCTAGAATTCATTCTCTAAACACAGCGTTTGAGATAAAATCCCAGTGACAGCACCCTTTGATCCCCTTTGTAGCGTTAAAAGGGAACAAGAATGATAAGAATGTAAAATGATGGCTACATAATTATCATAATTTATCATAATTATTACATATCTCAAGGAGTTAGGTCTTCGGAAACCGAGGTTTCCCGTCCTGCTGATCCCACTGGATCCCACTGCCCGCACAGCGCAGCGGCCTCTGCAAAGGACTCGGCTGCCAGAGTGCATTGGTGCGTTACAGCTTCCACGTATAGTGCGACCTGCGTGCAGATCCAACATGATCCAACTAGAGCACCACTCCATATGCGTGAGTTTTTGGGTAGTGGAGGGTCCAACAAGATTTGAAGAGAAAACATGCCCAATCATCTTCCAAGGGCTGAGGTATCGCATTGCGATCCCGGATGGTACAGAATCAATGATGATTTCTTTCACTTTCCATTACCTGTAATATGTAAAGTTAACACTTAAGACATATCAACAAAAAAAATCCAAAAAACTCCGAATTCAGATGCTGACAGTCCAGGTGAGGCTAACCTCGGCGAAGTAGTTGTGCTCTCCACTGAAGGACCGCTCCCTTTGGCCCTCATCTTCGCCTCTGAGGGATTGGGATTCTTGGGGTTTCTCACTCACATGTACAACCTGGCCATTGGTTTCAAGGAGCCTGTTTCCATAGACATCTATAGACTATACTATAGACATCTATAGACTATATATATATATATATACTGAGTATAATTAGTTGTTGAGTCATCGGATGGAAAACACCTGCCATCGTTCACCACCCAAGGTGTCAACGTGTCAACCGGATTCAACCGGTCCATGTCGGCCTAGGCAAAAGTCTCCATGGCTCGTGACGTACATCATCTCTGCAATGGAGCCATTGGAGAATACCGACTCTCCCTGGGGATTCCACACAAGCCACCGGCAGAGACAACCAGCTACGAGTGAAACCCCCACCAAATGCCCAAAAGTGGATGGCTGATACAGTATGATACAGTATGATACAGTATGATACAGTATGATACAGTGATACTGTATATACTGAATATGCCACAAGAGAACTCCTGGCCTCAGTGTCTCACATGTTGACCTACACACACACACACACTGCACGCACACACACACACACAAATCATTTACATAGAACTGTTACTTAGAACCACTTCAATGTAAGAAGTCACAGCTGGCCTCACTGTAGAACTGCTTCTTCAAGGCACTGCAGAACTCTGCGAACACCTGCCTTGAGGCTATGTTGATGGATTTGGGATTATATAATGCAGTTGCCCTGACCCTGACTTTCATCATCGTTATCCCTGGGTTTTTTTAATTATGTCAGCATGATCTCAATGGTCCAAATCATATGATGGCATCATTTTCCCATTGTCGCACACCTGCATATGCAATCAATGTTCTCAAATATTTAAATAAACATTAATATATGTATGTATATGTATAATTATGTATATGCATATGGATATGGATATGCATATGGATATGTATATGCATATGGATATGTATATGCATATGTGTTTGTATAATTATGTGCATATTATAACATAAATAATATATTCTATTATGTATATAATATATATATAATATATATGTACTATATTATGTTATGTTATATCATATTTTGTTATGTTATATTATGTGTATATTTTTTTAGATACATATTCTGATTATATATGTAATATTATATATATATGTGTGTTTGTACAATTAAATACATAGATCAGTTCATGATCCTCCACGGCTTCAGCTCACGCCAAGACGCGGGAAGATCTTGAAGGTCAGCTCGAAGAAAGAATGATTCTGCAGATTTTCTGCGACCGCGGCTGTTGGCGAATCAATCAGGCGATCGATGGATCCAGGTCAGTTGGCCATATCGATCCAGGGATAACCGGAGTCCAGTCAAACCACAAATTTGACATGTTCCTAGCGTCACGTCAGTAAATGTTCCTGTTTGATGAACCTGTGTCGTGCGTGGCATTTAGTCAAATTTAGTCACACTGTGTTTGGCCAACAAAAATGTGCATCTGTGGCATTTTCCACCATGCGTCGTTGGGAGTAAACCCTTCATCTGCATCCATACTTAATATACTTAGCATTAAACATCATTAAACGATGCATTTTCTTAGGTTCTCAAGCGGATAGCGTGGCATCATCCATGGCTATCGCCTCCAAACTGGAAGGTCGCCAATTCAGCATCCAGGATGGGAGAGATGAGGCTGGTGTCATATCCGATCCTGGCTTGCGGCGCAAGTGGGGCTGGATATTCGGTGAAAATACTGAATAGATAGATTCAGATATGTTCAATTGATTCAGATAGATTGATCGATAGATAAATAGATTATTCAAATATTAAAATAGTGTTCTAACTGTAGCTGCGCTGGAGCCCATCCTAGTTTTGTTGTTTTTTTTCCAATGTTGTGGGGCAAGGAAATGGTATCGACATGTGACGGGATACCACATTCTTACAGCAAATTGTCAATCACCAAAAAATCAAAGCACACTTTGACCACTCTGGATAACACTACCCCTGATCGATCATGGGTACTTCGTGGCAAATCATACTAGTACAATTGTAATAAAATAGTGATCAAGTCAGTATTAGCTAGATTAAAACTTAGTTGGTGAAAAAAAACATGGAAACTCCATGGCTGATCACTGTTGAATTCGCGGCTTATCAGTTGATAATAGCAATGACCTACAATAACCACAATAACCAGCCACAATGGTTGATAGGCGATTATGGAAGCAGCTGCTGACCAAGAAATCTGTTGGAGCTGCCCACTGTCAGCGCACCATGTTTGATTTCTGTGAGTTCATCACAATGCTCGAACCAAAGGTTAAAAAAAGAGGTACTGAGAAAGCTAAGTTTTTGCCTAGGCGTTTTTTGGTAGTTGCAGGCGATGGCTTTCAATGGAAGAAGGTTTAAAAAAGGGAAACTGAGAAAGTTAAGTCTTTGCCTAGGCGTTGAGTTGCGGGCGATGGCTTTCAATGGAAGACTCAGAAAGTTAAGTTCTTGCCCAGGCGTTTTTTGGTAGTTGCGAGCAATGGCTTTCAATGGAAGAAGATTAAAAAAAGAGGTACTGAGATAGTTAAGTTTTTGCCTAAGATTTTTTTGGTAGTCAACACGCAGAGCGGCAGAGCTTGTGTGCGAACATTGCAGCGGCAATCGAATGTTTGGGATTGAAATGAGTCAGCAGTCTTTTTTGTCAAATGATGGTGGTTTCTACAGGTTTCCAAAACCGATTAAAAACTACAATACCCATTTTAAAGCAAGTTAAACCTACTAAAAACTACAGTACCCGTTTTAAAGCAAGTGCTGCCTGGTGAAGTGATGCCTGGCATCTGTTCCAAAAGTCATTCTAAACCCAGGAAGGGGTGCAAGTCGGAAAGAGATTTTGTGCTATGAAAGGGTCATTTTAAAGTAAACGAATTCCATTCTAAAGCGGCTGTGCTTGTGAACCAGAAATAGTTGCTACAAAATAAATGCACCACTTCACGCCCAAAATTCAAACATGGATATGCATACAGCATGACTTAAATGTAGCAAGCATGACTTAAATTCAAGCCGAACATAGTCGCTCGAAGTCTGGAAGTTCGAATCTCCGATTCGGGCCCCGGATTCGGGGCCCGGATTCGGAGCCTAATCTCCTTAAAATACACTTGGCGGGTATATGGTATGCCTAAGAGACATGATTTAAACTTAAGTTGAGTGTAGTCGCTCCAAGTTCGAACCTCTGATTCGGGCCCCGGATTCGGGGCCCGGATGGGGAGCCCAATCTCCATGAAATGGGTATATCGTATATGCAGCCTTGCAAACTATGCCTTAGAAATGTAACAAGCATGGGTTAAATTCAAGTTGAGTGTAGTCGCCTGATGTTCGAAGATTCGGGCCCCGGATTCGGGCCCCGGATGGGGAGCCCAATCTCCATGAAATGGGTATATGGTAAGTGCAGCCTTGCAAACTATGCCTTAGAGATGTAACAAGCATGGTTCAAATTCAAGTTGGGTGTAGTCGCCTGATGTTCGAAGATTCGGGCCCCGAATGGGGAGCCCAATCTCCATGAAATGGGTATATGGTAAGTGCAGCCTTGCAAACTATGCCTTAGAGATGTAACAAGCATGGTTCAAATTCAAGTTGAGCGTAGTCGCCTGATGTTCGAAGATTCGGGCCCCGGATGGGGAGCCCAATCTCCATGAAATGGGTATATTGTACGTGCAGCCTTGCAAACTATGCCTCAGAGATGTAACAAGCATGGTTCAAATTCAAGTTGAGTGTAGTCGCCTGATGTTCGATTCGGGGCCCGGATTCGGGGCCTGGATGGGGAGCCCAATCTCCATGACATGGGTAACCTTGCAAAGTATGCCTTAGAAATGTAACAAACATGGTTTAAATTCAAGTTGAGTGTAGTCGCCCGATTTGTTCGAAGCTTTGGTTCGGGCCCCGGATTCGGGGCCCGGATTCGGAGCCCAAGCTCCACGAAACAAATGCAGGTATATACTGCTAAGATCAATTGGTATGCACAGCGTTGAACAATGCCTGTCAGGGATGTAGCAAGCAAGACATGCAAGCTCTGCGCATTTACTCGAAGTTCGAGCCTCCAATTCGGGCCCCTGTCTTGTCATTTTTCTTGGGTTCTCGACATTCTGCAGGCTAGAGATAGCAGGATCGCGTGCTTCTCGACAGAGCTCGGTTGCCTAGAATTTCCAGAAGCGTCATGTTGCGTCATCAGTCATGCGTGGTCACCGACTCTTCTGATTATCTGACCTTGGAACATGTGGGAATGCCTCCGCCGCATCCTTTGCCACTTTTCCATTTCAAACAAGGATTTTGCGCAGTCAGCTAAGATGAACACGGACCAGTAGAACCTCCCTTACTAGGGCTACATCTCCAGGAATCACGCCAAGTTAGTACTTGCGTGTTTTTCATGGATGGCTCATTGTTTGAATCACTGCCGCGTCCAACCATTGATGGCCATGGACAAGCAGGTATATAGTAAAGGTTCTCAGGCTCAGAGCTTCAGCATGTCCACCTGCCGCCAGAGCAAGACATCGAAGAGCGATGCTGCGGGCCGGAGCAAGTCAAAGAGATCATCAGAGCAGGTTGTTGCGGACACACCCGTGAAGAAGGATGATGAGCAGAAAAAAAGCTGCCCACAAAAAGCAACTTGGAGTTTCCAACCCAAACCCGCAAGAGTCCTTAGCCATGCTCTGGCCCAGCCATACGGGATGCCATATTGACGAACTGAATAATGTTGGGTATGAGGCATTTCATATTGCATACACTCTATATTCCAAAACATCTGTCAAAGTTTTGCGGTCCGCAATGCGGCCTCAGGTATGAGAGCCGAAGAAAAAATCTTAGATATCGTTTGAATGCTGAAGACTACCAAAAGATCCAGGGCTATGATGATCTGCAGAAGCAGCTGGATGAGGCGAAGGCGCTGTTGGCCCAATGTCAGGACCCGCAAGGATTGGTGAAGAGTTTGCAGGAATCCGCTGAGCGCATACGGCTTCTCGAAAAAGAGAATGTGGACTTGTCTCGGATTTTGACAAACTATGTCTCGAACCCTGCTATGCTTCCTTGCAGAGCTGCAGATGCCTCAATCAAAAGGGAGGTTCTAGTCAAGAGGGAGGTTCCATGATAGACTGTGCAGGGCGTCCAGGAGGTGTTCATTTGGGGTGTCCTGCATCATTTTCGGCAAGTCAGGACAGGGGCCGTACACCAGTGACCTTGGACAACAGAGCTTCCGAAGACCTGTTAGGGGTGGAAAAAAAGATATGCCTTCCATTGCCTTCCATTACACTAACTTGGTCGAAGCAATCAGAATAACTGCAACATGCGTTTGTTGGGCTGGTTCATGAGATCTTGAATTCTTTGCAGTCACGGCTGCGCATTTCTTCTTTGATTTTTTGCTGGTTGTCTGTAATGCAATTTCCTTGGCAGCACATCCAGGTTGGTGAGCCTTCCGTGACTATGGGATGGAAAACCTGTGACAAGAAGGTGCTGACCTTCTGGTTTCCATGGTATTCTGTGGCCTGAAGCCTCTTAAGTATGATGAGACTCACTGTAGAACATTGTATATATTGTTCCAAATATTTGCCTGAACGGACCCCTTTTTTGCCAGCTGTATCTGATACAGCTGGTTGAAAGCCCCACTTGTAGAGCCATGTTGGGCCATGTTGAGGCCTATATTGGCAGGATGATGCCTCTACGGACCCCTTTTTTGCCAGCTGTATCTGATACAGCTGGTTGAAAGCCCCACTTGTAGAGCCAACTTGGGCCATGTTGAGGCCTATATTGGCAGGATGATGCCTCTACGGACCCCTTTTTTGCCAGCTGTATCTGATACAGCTGGTTGAAAGCCCCACTTGTAGAGCCAACTTAGGCCATGTTGAGGCCTAAATTGGTCTTGGGCTCATCTTGGGTCCATGTTGGGCCCATGTTGGACGTTTGGAGGCCTTTGTTGGAGACAACCGTCGCTTGGGTCGGGAAAACAGTTACTTGAAGTATTCGACTTTGGTTGTACAATCGCTTGTGTTTTAGCTTCATCCCATGATATTCTCATGCATGTTGGTAGTGAGGCTGCGTTTGCAGTTTGCTCTGGTTTTTCCGCACCTGCCAGGTGACAGTTGTTATAGATTTTGTTAGAGTAGTCCGCTTCCCGCCTCTTTTTCTCCTTCTCCTTGCTTCTTCGCCAGCTCTCAATCACAGTGGGCGCACCGGCGGACCTCAACCACGAGCTTCGGATCACGTGGGCACCAGCGGGCCTCCACCGCGACCCCGACCGCCAGTGGGCAGTGCTGGGCCTCCACTGCCAAACACGTTGCCAGAATGTATCTAAGATAAAATGTCAGAACATATGCCACATCAAAGGCCAAAATATATGTCAGATCCCACACCCGAAAAACAATGCCACAATACATGCCAGGTAAAAGGCCAGGTAAAAGCTCCTGTCTCTTCGGGAACAAGTTCACCAACTGTAATTTCAAACCGGGAACCCTTGTGAGCCTGTGAATTGAATTCATGTCAGTATTTCAGGATCGCGCTTCTGGGGAGGGCTGCCTGGCAGAATTTGCGATCCCCAACCAGGTCCGGGATCGCGCTTCTGGGGAGGGCTGCCTGGCAGAATTTGCGATCCCCAACCAGATCCGGGATCGCGCTTCTGGGGAGGGCTGCCTGGCAGAATTTGCGATCCCCAACCAGATCCGGGATCGCGTTGCCTATTTGAAATTGTAAAGGGGTTCATTTTCTAACAAAACAGAATTCCAGTATTGATATTTCATTATAAATACATTGAAAAAGCATTTGCGATCCCCAACCAGATCCGGGATCGCGCTTCTGGGGAGGGCTGCCTGGCAGAATTTGCGATCCCCAACCAGATCCGGGATCGCGTTGCCTATTTGAAACTATAAAGGGGTTCATTTTCTAACAAAACAAAATTCCAGTATTGATATTTCACTTTAAATACATTGAAAAAGCATCACGCGATCCCGGATCTGGTTGGGGATCGCAAATTCTGCCAGGCAGCCCTCCCCAGAAGCGCGATCCTGAAATACTGACATGAATTCAATTCACAGGCTCACAAGGGTCCCCGGTTTGAAATTACAGTTGGTGAACTTGTTCCCGAAAAGACAGGAGCTTTTACCTGGCCTTTTACCTGGCATGTATTGTGGCATTGTTTTTCGGGCGTGGGATCTGACATATATTTTGGCCTTTGATGTGGCATATGTTCTGACATTTTATCTTAGATACATTCTGGCAACGTGTTTGGCAGTGGAGGCCCAGCACTGCCCACTGGCGGTCGGGGTCGCGGTGGAGGCCCGCTGGTGCCCACGTGATCCGAAGCTCGTGGTTGAGGTCCGCCGGTGCGCCCACTGTGATTGAGAGCTGGCGAAGAAGCAAGGAGAAGGAGAAAAAGAGGCGGGAAGCGGACTACTCTAACAAAATCTATAACAACTGTCACCTGGCAGGTGCGGAAAAACCAGAGCAAACTGCAAACGCAGCCTCACTACCAACATGCATGAGAATATCATGGGATGAAGCTAAAACACAAGCGATTGTACAACCAAAGTCGAATACTTCAAGTAACTGTTTTCCCGACCCAAGCGACGGTTGTCTCCAACAAAGGCCTCCAAACGTCCAACATGGGCCCAACATGGACCCAAGATGAGCCCAAGACCAATTTAGGCCTCAACATGGCCTAAGTTGGCTCTACAAGTGGGGCTTTCAACCAGCTGTATCAGATACAGCTGGCAAAAAAGGGGTCCGTAGAGGCATCATCCTGCCAATATAGGCCTCAACATGGCCCAAGTTGGCTCTACAAGTGGGGCTTTCAACCAGCTGTATCAGATACAGCTGGCAAAAAAGGGGTCCGTAGAGGCATCATCCTGCCAATATAGGCCTCAACATGGCCCAACATGGCTCTACAAGTGGGGTTTTCAACCAGCTGTATCAGATACAGCTGGCAAAAAAGGGGTCCGTTCAGGCAAATATTTGGAACAATATATACAATGTTCTACAGTGAGTCTCATCATACTTAAGAGGCTTCAGGCCACAGAATACCATGGAAACCAGAAGGTCAGCACCTTCTTGTCACAGGTTTTCCATCCCATAGTCACGGAAGGCTCACCAACCTGGATGTGCTGCCAAGGAAATTGCATTACAGACAACCAGCAAAAAATCAAAGAAGAAATGCGCAGCCGTGACTGCAAAGAATTCAAGATCTCATGAACCAGCCCAACAAACGCATGTTGCAGTTATTCTGATTGCTTCGACCAAGTTAGTGTAATGGAAGGCAATGGAAGGCATATCTTTTTTTCCACCCCTAACAGGTCTTCGGAAGCTCTGTTGTCCAAGGTCACTGGTGTACGGCCCCTGTCCTGACTTGCCGAAAATGATGCAGGACACCCCAAAATGAACACCTCCTGGACGCCCTGCACAGTCTATCATGGAACCTCCCTCTTGACTAGAACCTCCCTTTTGATTGAGGCATCTCCAGCTCTGCAAGGAAGCATAGCAGGGTTCGAGACATAGTTTGTCAAAATCCGAGACAAGTCCACATTCTCTTTTTCGAGAAGCCGTATGCGCTCAGCGGATTCCTGCAAACTCTTCACCAATCCTTGCGGGTCCTGACATTGGGCCAACAACGCCTTCGCCTCATCCAGCTGCTTCTGCAGATCATCATAGCCCTGGATCTTTTGGAAGTCTTCAGCACTCAAACGATATCTAAGATTGTTTCTTCGGCTCTCATACCTGAGGCCGCATTGCGGACCGCAAAACTTTGACAGATGTTTTGGAATATAGAGTGTATGCAATATGAAAGGCCTCATACCCAACATTATTCAGTTCGTCAATATGGCATCCCGTATGGCTGGGCCAGAGCATGGCTAAGGACTCTTGCGGGTTTGGGTTGGAAACTCCAAGTTGCTTTTTGTGGGCAGCTTTTTTTCTGCTCATCATCCTTCTTCACGGGTGTGTCCGCAACAACCTGCTCTGATGATCTCTTTGACTTGCTCCGGCCCGCAGCATCGCTCTTCGATGTCTTGCTCTGGCGGCAGGTGGACATGCTGAAGCTCTGAGCCTGAGAACCTTTACTATATACCTGCTTGTCCATGGCCATCAATGGTTGGACGCGGCAGTGATTCAAACAATGAGTCATCCATGAAAAACACGCAAGTACTAACTTGGCGTGATTCCTGGAGATGTAGCCCTAGTAAGGGAGGTTCTACTGGTCCGTGTTCATCTTAGCTGACTGCGCAAAATCCTTGTTTGAAATGGAAAAGTGGCAAAGGATGCGGCGGAGGCATTCCCACATGTTCCAAGGTCAGATAATCAGAAGAGTCGGTGACCACGCATGACTGATGACGCAACATGACGCTTCTGGAAATTCTAGGCAACCGAGCTCTGTCGAGAAGCACGCGATCCTGCTATCTCTAGCCTGCAGAATGTCGAGAACCCAAGAAAAATGACAAGACAGGGGCCCGAATTGGAGGCTCGAACTTCGAGTAAATGCGCAGAGCTTGCATGTCTTGCTTGCTACATCCCTGACAGGCATTGTTCAACGCTGTGCATACCAATTGATCTTAGCAGTATATACCTGCATTTGTTTCGTGGAGCTTGGGCTCCGAATCCGGGCCCCGAATCCGGGGCCCGAATCTTCGAACATCAGGCGACCACACTCAACTTGAATTTGAACCATGCTTGTTACATCTCTGAGGCATAGTTTGCAAGGCTGCACGTACAATATACCCATTTCATGGAGATTGGGCTCCCCATCCGGGCATCTTCGAACATCAGGCGACTACGCTCAACTTGAATTTGAACCATGCTTGTTACATCTCTAAGGCATAGTTTGCAAGGCTGCACTTACCATATACCCATTTCATGGAGATTGGGCTCCCCATCCGGGCCCCGAATCCGGGGCCCGAATCTTCGAACATCAGGCGACTACACTCAACTTGAATTTGAACCATGCTTGTTACATCTCTAAGGCATAGTTTGCAAGGCTGCACTTACCATATACCCATTTCATGGAGATTGGGCTCCCCATCCGGGCCCCGAATCCGGGGCCCGAATCTTCGAACATCAGGCGACTACACTCAACTTGAATTTAACCCATGCTTGCTACATTTCTAAGGCATAGTTTGCAAGGCTGCATATACGATATACCCATTTCATGGAGATTGGGCTCCCCATCCGGGCCCCGAATCTGGGCCCCGAATCCGGGGCCCGAATCCGAGGCCCGAATCAGAGGTTCGAACTTGGAGCGACTACACTCAACTTAAGTTTAAATCATGTCTCTTAGGCATACCATATACCCGCCAAGTGTATTTTAAGGAGATTAGGCTCCGAATCCGGGCCCCGAATCCGGGGCCCGAATCGGAGATTCGAACTTCCAGGCTTCGAGCGACTATGTTCGGCTTGAATTTAAGTCATGCTTGCTACATTTAAGTCATGCTGTATGCATATCCATGTTTGAATTTTGGGCGTGAAGTGGTGCATTTATTTTGTAGCAACTATTTCTGGTTCACAAGCACAGCCGCTTTAGAATGGAATTCGTTTACTTTAAAATGACCCTTTCATAGCACAAAATCTCTTTCCGACTTGCACCCCTTCCTGGGTTTAGAATGACTTTTGGAACAGATGCCAGGCATCACTTCACCAGGCAGCACTTGCTTTAAAACGGGTACTGTAGTTTTTAGTAGGTTTAACTTGCTTTAAAATGGGTATTGTAGTTTTTAATCGGTTTTGGAAACCTGTAGAAACCACCATCATTTGACAAAAAAAACTGCTGACTCATTTCAATCCCAAACATTCGATTGCCGCTGCAATGTTCGCACACAAGCTCTGCCGCTCTGCGTGTTGACTACCAAAAAAATCTTAGGCAAAAACTTAACTATCTCAGCACCTCTTTTTTTAATCTTCTTCCATTGAAAGCCATTGCTCGCAACTACCAAAAAACGCCTGGGCAAGAACTTAACTTTCTGAGTCTTCCATTGAAAGCCATCGCCCGCAACTCAACGCCTAGGCAAAGACTTAACTTTCTCAGTTTCCCTTTTTTAAACCTTCTTCCATTGAAAGCCATCGCCTGCAACTACCCAAAAACGCCTAGGCAAAAACTTAGCTTTCTCAGTACCTCTTTTTTTAACCTTTGGTTCGAGCATTGTGATGAACTCACAGAAATCAAACATGGTGCGCTGACAGTGGGCAGCTCCAACAGATTTCTTGGTCAGCAGCTGCTTCCATAATCGCCTATCAACCATTGTGGCTGGTTATTGTGGTTATTGTAGGTCATTGCTATTATCAACTGATAAGCCGCGAATTCAACAGTGATCAGCCATGGAGTTTCCATGTTTTTTTTCACCAACTAAGTTTTAATCTAGCTAATACTGACTTGATAACTATTTTATTACAATTGTACTAGTATGATTTGCCACGAAGTACCCATGATCGATCAGGGGTAGTGTTATCCAGAGTGGTCAAAGTGTGCTTTGATTTTTTGGTGATTGACAATTTGCTGTAAGAATGTGGTATCCCGACATGTGACAACCCATCCAAATCTGGGATTCAACCTGCACCTTCAGAACGGATTTCCGAAGGGTATTGTGTGCAGCCAAGATATGAGGTCAGGCTCCATGTCTTTGTTCAAACGGGTCCATACAAAACTCGTCAGGCAGCCAGCATCTAAAAACCCCATCCAACTTCGGGGGGAACGGAGTAAGGATCTATACCCATTTCTTTAAACGGGGAACCCCTAAAATCCAATGGTCTTAGAAAAGACTTTCTCTCCAAGAAAAAAATTAAATGGGGGATGCATATACATATGCAGTTACACTGGCCTGTGTCTATTACATCATATGTTTTTATATATATATAGGATCAAGGCTTGTGGTGCTCCAAAACCCACAATTTCGTCTCCTTTGGGGCGCTTTGGGAGTGGAAGCCTGGGTGGGGTGGGGTGGGGTAGGTAGGGTAGGTAAGGTAGGTAAAGTTAAGGTAAGGTAAGGTAAAGTTAAGGTAAGGTAAGGTAGGTAAGGTAGATAGGTAGATAGGTAGATAGGTAGATAAGTAGGTACGGTAGAGACATAGATGGGTATGTTTATGTATGTAGGTATGCTTTGCACTGACTATACAACTATTAATCTATCTATCTATCTATCTATCTATCTAAACTAAACTAATCTAGTCTAATCTAACCTTACATATCTAATCTAATCTATCTATCTATCTTTCTATCTATCTATCTACCTATCTATCTATCTATCCTATCCTATCCCATCCTATCCTATCTATTTATCTTTCTTTCTATCTACCTATCTATCTATCTACCCATCTTTCTATCTATCCATCTATCTATCTACCTATCTATCTATCCTATCCTATCCTTTCCTATCCAATCACATCCTATCCTATCCTATTTATCTATCTTTCTATCTACCTATCTATCTACCTATCTATCTATCTATCCACCTATCCATCTATCTATCTATCTATTTTTCTTTCTTTCTATCTATCTATCTTTTTATCTATCTATCTATTCATCTATCCATCTACCCATCTATCCATCTATCCATCTATCCAAATATACAAATCTAATCTATCTAATCTAATCTATCTAATCTAATCTAATCTATCTAATCTATCTAATCTATCCAATCTATCTAATCTATCTAATCTATCTATCTATCTAATCCATCTACCAATCTATCAATCTATCAATCTATCAATCTATCAATCTATCAACCTATCAACCTATCAATCAGTCTATCTATCTATCTACCTATCTATCTATCTATCTATCTATCTGATCTATCTGTCTGTCTGTCTATCTATCTATCTACCTATCTACCTATCTACCTATCTACCTATCTATCAATCTATCAACCCATCAATCCATCAACCCATCAATGCATCAATCTATCTATCTATCTATCTACCTATCTATCTACCTATCTATCTATCTAGCGATCTTTCTATCTATCTATCTATCTATCGATCTATCTATCTATCTCTCTATCTATCTATCTATTTATCTATCTATCTATCTATCTCATCTTTCTTTCTTTCTTTCTATCTAATCTAGTCTAGTCTAGGCTAGTCTTGTCTAATCTAATCTAATCTCTCTATCTATCTATCTGTCTATCTTTCTATCTATCTAATCTATCTATTTATCTGTCTATCTATCTAGCTAGCTATCTATCTAATCTCATCTATCTATCTATCTATCTGTCTATCTATCTATCTATCATGTCATATCATCTATATAATTTCATATCATATCATATCATGTCATATTGCAAATCTGTCATATCATATCATATCATATCATATCATATCATATTTGAAATCAGATCATTTTATATATATATACACACATAGATGGATAGACATGTACGCATATGCTCATGCTGTTAAAAATTTATATCTGAGATCGCCAGGGGCTAACTCTTTGCCGTCCAGCAGCGGAGATTGACGTGCCATCTTGTAGTCCGCGTAGCTCATGATCCGCATCAAAAGCCTCACGGTGGACACAAATCAGTGGAGCTGCCCATCGGGTGTGAGCCACTGATCATAGCATGCACCCTAGTATATCCAACATGTTTGTGCATACATATATATATATATTACTTATTGCTTTGGCCTCTTTCTGTGTTAGGGGCCATAGCTACCCAGGATCTATTTGTAGAATCCTAGGAACTATTTACAGAATCCCAGAAACTATTTATAGAATCCCAGAAGCTATTTACTGCATTATACTGATACTGGCGTTTATTTGTTTCCAAACTCCTGGGCCTATTTATAAAAAAGAAAAACATAGTGAGGCCAAAGCAGTCACCAAACCATCTGTCTACAATAATAGTACGCTTGCGGGTTTTGGGCCGGTGTCTTAAGCTACCCCGACTTTTGGTGGTTTATTATTGAATATGATTCCCATACTCTAAGTTTAAGATCACCAGAATGAAGATATTCTTTTACATTAAATTTTCAGCCCATAGAGCATTCATGCAGTATACATGCCTCTGCTACAGGTACAGTACATACCACGAAATGACTTGATGATTCGTGTAAACATACGATTCGATTCAGTGTGCTTCACTGTGTTTGTGCTTCAGAAAATACGAAATTCTGAAACCACAAGTCGGTTGAATTTGCTTACACGTGTATGAACTGAATTGAAGGGAGTTGAAAATGTAGCTATGGCTAATGACCAAGTAACTTCTGGAAGTTCAGAAGTAGAACATACATACTTGATAACTTTATGGATCAGGATGGTGTGGAACAGCTCCAATCTATCTTTAAAATCCTGTATGTAGTTCAACATCCAGGCTGGTAAATATATCAGAACGTCTTGGAACGATTGTGATTTATTAATATTTATATATTTATCTGTCCAAGTTTTTAAATAGATCAGAACGGTTTGGAACGGTTCCGATCTACAGTATCTATAAAATCCTGTATGTAGGCAGTCTTGCAGATAGATCGGAACGGTTTCGAACGGTTCCGTTCTATTTATACATCCGTTTTTAAAAATAGATCAGAACGGTTTGGAACGGTTCCAATCTATTTTTACATCCGTTTTTAAAAATAGATCGATCAGAACGGTTTGGAGCGGTTCCGATCTATTTTTACATCCTTTTTTACAAATAGCTCAGAACGGTTTGGAACGGTTCCGATCTATTTATACATCCATTTTTAAAATAGATCAGAACGGTTTGGAAAGGTTCCGATCTACTTATAAACTCGGAACTATTTGGAACTATTTGGATCTATTTTTTTCGTATAAATAGATCAGAACGGAGTTGAACGGTTCGGAACGTTTCCGATCTATTTATAAAATGCGACGTATCAATAGATCAGAACGGTTTGGAACGGTTCCGATCTATTTATAAACCCTGTATTACCTTGAAATAGATCAGAACGGTTCGGAACGGTTCCGATCTATTTATAGACGCTGTACGTATAAATAGATCGGAACGGTTTGGAACGGTTCCGATCTATTTATAAAACCCGTAAACTACAAAGAGTTATAAATAGATCAGAACGGTTTGGAACGGTGTCGATCTATTGTTAATCTTTGCTGCCTTCTCAACTGTTTCTAAATCCCAAATCACAAATCAAAACCAAGAACTAACCCAGCGTTAGCCCTGAAAAAGCGAGATCCAGGATATGATATGTGGACCTATTACTGAAAACTCATTTACAATTTTTGCTGAACCTGCGTGTGAACTCAACACAAATCAAAAAAAATGATCTTCAAACCCAATCGGCCTTCTGTCAGGTTTGGAAGTTGGTCCGTCTAGTTTTTTCTGGTATTTTTAGTACACTTCTGCAATCAATATCTGCTGAGTAACGACCAAAGAAACAAATTGAATGTCCAAAATCCCTCAGTCTGCAAAAGGTTCATGATTTCCGGTTCGGTGTCCAAAAGTTGGGTTTTCTAGTCAAACGGTCGACCCGAACTTGTCCCGGCAGTACTTGACAAAGTGTGTTTTCTCTAGGACGGTGGAATGTTTGCAGATATCCTTTCTTGGGCTGGGGTCTGCTAAGATGATCTACAAATAGTTCCTGAGATTTTACAAATAGTTCCTGGAATTCTATAAATAATTCCTGCAATTTTGCTATTCATAGCGAATAGAAGCTCCAAAAAACCTGTCGCCGAAAGGGCGACGACACCCTTCTCGGCAATCCGAAACCCCAAAGTCCGGAAAACCCGTCACCGAGAAAGTTCTGGCAGTACCAGATACCGAAGTCTTAGGTTGCAAAAACGAGACTTTCGATTTCAGGGGCTGCCTTGAACTTACAGCCTGAATCGGGTGATTGTTGTGGCCTCTCTACGTGGAATCTCACAAGCCACAAGATATGGTGTCCTTGTCAAGAAAGGCCCTGCGAAAAAAAACACTCGTCCAACAGACAATCGCATCCAGGTGATGATGCGTAGTCACAGTCAGGTCCTTGCAAACTATCAGCAGGTATGCCGCGCTTTGGTTTTGAGAACTTGTATGCTCCGCCGCAGTTAGATCATTGCGTGTCTTGGGAAGTTTGCCAGTTTGTCGCTCATTTTGCTAACCATAGAAACAGTGGAGTCTTGACCATTCTGATTTCTGCTTTTCCTTTTTACAATACGACATGGTCACTCACGCTGACCCTGATGCTACTGTTCACATGTTGGACTCACCCGAAAATTTTCATTCAATGTTGGCTCATTTTTTTCGATATGTGAACCCCTGGCATCTCAACTATGGAACCTCTGATCATGTGAACTATATTGAGTAATTACTGACATTTACTGAGTTCAACTTCGCGCCGCGGAGTTGCATTTAAACAGAGGCAAACAGTAAACTGTCAAAAGTCTCATGGACATGACGAATGACGCAATTTGTGATACGAGGGTGGCTGGAGGACATATTTGGTTCCTTTGCCAGCACCAGCACAGCCTTCAATCAAGTTCACCATTTGCATGGCCGCCCTTTTGGTACGCTGCTGCCTAGGATTGTGAGATAGGATACGATAGGGTATCATAATCTTTGGAACATTTTGCATGCACACAGCCAACCAAAACAAACAACCATATAATGATGAATATGACATGACATGACATGACATGACATGACTTGACTTGACTTGACTTGATTCATGACAGGACTCATGACATAAAACTAAAAACAAATTATATACATTCAGTTGCAGTCGACATACCGTAAAACTAGCTACATTCCCCAGGACAAGGAACGCTGTTTGTTTTGGGTCTCAGATTGGGGTTTGCTTGCCTTTGTGGCACAGGTGGTGTTTTTGCGCGCTTGGGCCTACACTTATGAAGAACCGAGCCAGCTACACATTGGAAATCTTTAAAATATTTATTTTTTCATTTTTTTATCATTTTGGTTATCATTGCATTCATCATTTTTTATCATTTATTTTATCATCTTCATTTTTTTATCATTTTTTAAATCATTTTTTCATCATTTTTTTATCATTTTTTTATCATTTTTTTTATCATGTTTCATCATTTTTGCTTCCAGTGGTGGAATTGATGAAAAATGATAAAAAGTGATGAAAAATGATAAAAAAATGATAAACAAATGAAAAAAAAATGATAAAAAAATGAAAAAAAATATATATAAAAATCGAGGAAAATTGCAATTTTCCAAAAAAATGAAAAATTGCAATTTTCCTCGAGTTTTTTCATTTTTTTTCATTTTTTTTCATTTTTCCATTTTTTTATAATTTTTCATCATTTTTGCTTCCAGTGGTGCAAAAATTTTCCAAGAAATGGAAAATTACAATTTTCCTCGAGTTTTTTTCATTTTTTTTTCATTGTTTTATCTTTTTTTATCATTTTTTATCATTTTTTAAACATTTTTGCTTCCAGTGGTGGAACTGATGAAAAATGATAAAAAATGATGAAAAATGCTAAAAAACTGATAAAAAAATGAAAAAAAATGATAAAAAAATGAAAAAAATAATAAAAAAAACTCGAGGAAAATTGCAATTTTCCAAAAAATGAAAAATCACAATTTTCCTCGGGTTTTTTTCATTTTTTCATTTTTTTTTCATTTTCATTTTTTTTTCATTTTTTTCCATTTTTTTTTCATTTTTCATCATTTTTGCTTCCAGTGGTGCAAAAATTTTGCAAGAAATGGAAAATTACAATTTTCCTCGAGTTTTTTTCATTATTTTTATCATGTTTTTACCATTTTTTATCATTTTTGCTTCCAGTGGTGGAACTGATGAAAAATGATAAAAAATGATGAAAAATTTGAAAAAAATGATAAAAAATGAAAAAACATGATAAAAAAATGGAAAAAATGAAAAAAAAACGAGGAAAATTGCAATTTTCCAAAAAATAAAAAATTGCAATTTTCCTCGGTTTTTTTCATTTTTTTTTCATTGTTTTTTCATTTTTTCATTTTTTTATCATTTTTTTATCATTCTTCATCATTTTTGCTTCCAGTGGTGCAAAAATGTTCCAAGAAATGGAAAATTACAATTTTCCTCGAGTTTTTTTCATTTTTTTTTATCATTTTTTTATCTTTTTTTATCATTTTCGCTTCCAGTGGTGGAATTGATGAAAAATGATAAAAACTGATGAAAAATGATAAAAAAAATGATTAAAAAAATGAAAAAAAAATGATAAAAAAAAACGAGGAAAATTGCAATTTTCCAAAAAATGAAAAATCGCAATTTTCCTCGAGTTTTTTTCATGTTTTTTCATTTTTTTTCATTGTTTTATCATTTTTTTATCATTTTTGCTTCCAGTGGTGGAATTGATGCAAAATGATAAAAAAATGATTAAAAAAAAGAAAAAAATGGAAAAAAATGAAAAACTCGAGGAAAATTGTAATTTTCCATTTCTTGGAACATTTTTGCACCACTGGAAGCAAAAATGATGAAAAATGATAAAAAAATGATTAAAAAATGAAAAATGATAAAAAAAAATGATAAAAAATGATTTAAAAAATGAAGATGATAAAATAAATGATAAAAAACAATGATGAATGCAATGATAACCAAAATGATAAAAAAATGAAAAAATAAATATCTTGACCTGGCCCAGTCTGTGGCTGCAAGTTTTTCATAAGCCTACACTTTGGGGCGTGCTTTCCTTTCTGGAACTGCTGCTGGTGGTGGTGGTGGTGCTGGGGTGCTGGTGCTGGTGCTGTTGAAGTTTGTCCAACGCGTTGGCTTGGGCTGGGTGCGCTGTGGCTTTTGCTCCTGCGAACTTTGATTCACCGCGTTTTCTTCTGGCCGACCCGGGTGTGAATTGTTTTTTCTTTTTTGGCCTGATTGGTCTCCATGGCTCAGAAAGGTTGGAAATGATTTGATTGCATTTTGCATCTTTTCCGCTGCATGATGCACCAAAACCGGCTGGTGCTGTTTTTTATTCATTGGCTCATTGAACCATATTTTTTTGGTTCTGGTATATTTGACATGGCTCTTGATATGATTGGCCGATTGCTTTATCAAATCGACAAGGTATTTTTATGCCCAGGCGCTTGTTTCCACGCAGGAGATTCCCAAGTTTAGCAAGGCAACATGTTGGCATGTTATGGATGCACATATCCCATACCATAACTCATGAGTACTGTCATTTCCATATACCCACAATGGGGACGCACTGGTAGGGCTGAAATCAGTTGGACTCAGCACTGAAGGGCATTTAAGTGTTGTGTTGCTGTTTTCCCTTTAGCTAGCCTGTGCTAACTCATCATCATATTTCCCTCGATAACTGCCCTCAATATAATGCATGTTTTTTCAAGTAGTTCCTGGAACTCTGCAAATAGTTCCTGGAAATCTGCAAATAGTTCCTGGGTCCAAAAAAACCGATAGTAATATATATATATATATGTATGTGTGTGTGTGCGTGCACATATGTTAAACAAAGTGCCAATGAACTGAGCAACCCATCAAAATCCTCATGGCTGATGTATAATCGTATATATGTGTATAATTGTGCATAGATATATACATACGTTACATTACCGTTACATATTATTGCATGTCATGTGTATACTACAAATCGAATGCTGTTCTGCATGTCCAAGCCCACTGGGCCAGCGAACCAACAACTGCCGAGCGTCTCTGTAGGAACCGCTTTTGTTTGGAGAAAAATCCTCAACTCACGCCGCTTTCCTGAGTGCAGCCGATGCCTGTGATGCGAAGCCCATGCGCTGTGCAGGGCATCTCCAAATTGTCCGAAGTATCAAACGGAAACCTCAAAGAATAACTTTGGAAATGGTTGGACCACAATATTCCTGTGTATCAAGTCGCTTTGCTTCCATGGATCCAATGTCTTCTTATTGTGATTCTACGGTGCAACGACATGGCTTTTCTGGCTCTGATCCATGGATCCGGTCCCAACAGTCACCGCAGCCGGGTCACGACTCCGCTCGTTGTTGACCTGTCGTATCTCATGCAGTGTCCCGGTCAGAATGGACAAAGCGGAGCCAATCACCAGCACCTCGATGCAAATGCAGCTTCCGATGACTTCACCACTGCACATCACTACACCTCCACGTGACAGCTTCTCACGTGACATTGCTGAGTACCCGGCGGTGATAACGAAAAGAACGATGCACATCATCATCTCTATCCCGCTGTCCTGGTGAGGCAAGGTACTGTAAACGACTGTAAAGCACAACTCAAAAGTGCCGAGATTCTCCAAAGCTTCTCACCTGCTTAACGCCACGGTCTAGTCAGACTCAAGCACTGTCCAGCGTCTTGCTATTTAAAGTCATTTAAAATCTGTGACTTCCCCCTTCTAAATTCGCCAATTGCACAGTCGCAGCGCCAGAATCACAATGCTGATGTCCAAGCTACTGGCTCGACCATAGGCGGTGCTGGTGGCAGAAGAATCCAGGCAAGGGCGTGGGAGTACTGCACATAGCCACTACTGTTTCGGATAAGGAGAACGTCAATCCTCATAGGGCCGTGAGAAATTACCACCTATTGTAGAAACTCAAATCAATGACTGAACCCCTTTCACTATGACAATGACCGAGGGATTTTGCCTTGGGTTTGTCAAGTTACAGGCCATAGCCTAGCTGAAACAGCATTGACCACAGTGAAGAAACAAGTAGTCCATGGGAATGAAGGCTTCACCCTGGGAACAAATCACAGGCTATGTATATCTATGTGTAGCAATCACTTCTGCAAGATTCTGCAAGTATACGTTGTCTGCTTCTGGGTTGACCTCCTGACAGCCCGGCCAAGTCACCGAGGGCGGCAAATTAAAATTATCTAGGAATCTAGGGTAACTGCACCAATGTCAAGAAACAAGTCTGATTAGGTGCCAGTGGGCACCAGCAACACATTATTTATTGCAAATCACTAAGCACTAAGCAATCACTAAGTCACTCTTCAGTAGCACATCTTGTCAATCAGTCAGTTGTCTACTCAGCCATCGGACAAGATGGACCTTATTCTCATTCAATCACTCGCTGGTCATAAGGCATGAGCCCTGCAACCAGGCAGCCAGCTCCCTCCACCATTGCTTTCCGAAACTGCCTCCCGTTCCGGGGGTCTTGTTCGCAAACAAACTTTGGGTTCCAAATGTAGATCCGGTGGGGATGACAGCCTTGCTAGAGCGACTTGCTGAGACTTTGAACCATAGAATGATCAGAATGAATCATGCCTCCTATATTCAGGCTGAGACGTATTTCCGTGCATATGTACACACACAGATATATGATATAATATATATATACGTATGTATGTACTGTACTGTACTGTAATGTACATGCGCATGCGCATGCACATGCACATGTACATATGCATATAATATACAGACACATATACAAATACATATACAATCATAGACGTCACTTATGTGTGTGTGTGAACATTTACATATACACAATTATACACACATATACGATCATATTTACGTGTGTGTGTGTACCATCTGAATAGATGTAAAACTTCTAATTTGCAGGGGGTCACCGGGGTCCCGGGGGGGTCGGTGACCAACGAAGACACCTCCCCGGGACCCGTGCAAACGTACCTGCAGGACTCCGGTGGTGCACCTGGGCGCAATTATAAGTCGCAGCTGGTGGCCACCGGAGTCCTCTATATATATTTTTTTTTCATTTCTCCTGTTAGGTTTAACTGTGTTGTCTTTGCACGTCCGATGCATTCCACATCAGTAATTCGATAAGACGTTTCTGAGCAAGTGTGTCACTCATACCGTTGTCCGACAAGGTGGTATGAGCCCTTCGGGGAAAGCCTTTCTAGGCTAACAATTGACGGTAACACGATGTCTGAATTTACAATTTTGAATTGGTAATTCGTTTAAGTAAAGTGAACTGCTGGCCTTTTTCCTGGTTTCACCCGTCGGTCGTGAAGTGTGTGTTGAACAATTGGCCGCCGTGTGGCTTCATTTTTTCAGTGGATTTCTCACTGCATAGCCTGAAGCCACGTCAACAACCTTCCTTTTCAGTGTCGCTCAAGAGACTGCTCGCAGCCATTTTGACATGAACAGGTAACAGGACATGCTTTACAGGTGTGGTCTTTTTCCTTTTGGTTGCTTTGGTGAGGTTGAAATTGTGCACTTAATTCAGGGGTTGAATACTTAAGCCGTCCAGAGGGTTGTGACTTGAACTCTGGCCATTGAGCCTAATGAGGGGATTCCTGCATGAATTGTGGTTGCACCATTTTTTAACTAGTCCCCATGGGTCCCCTTTCTCATGTTTCTGCGTTCTCCTCCCTTCAGGTAGGTTGGGTCCTGCGCGTGCCGAGGTAGGCTTAGGTTTCGCTTTGTTAGGTTGGTTCAGGCGCTTCCGTCCTCCCCCTCCTCCGCTGGTCTGGTTGCGTGTCCGTCGGCCTTCGCTTTTCTTTTTCCTTGCCTTTTCAGGGTTTTGCCCGTTTTGGGGTAGGTGTGTTGTGTTGGTGTTTGCTCCTTCCCTCTTCTCTTGCGTTCCCCTCTTCGCGTCCTGGTTAAGTAACTTTCATTCCATTTTCACCTTCATTTCATTTTCATCCTCATCTCATCCGCCCCGCTGTGGCGGGGCGTGTGTGTGTACCATCTGAATAGATGTAAAACTTCTAATTTGCAGGGGGTCACCGGGGTCCCGGGGGGGTCGGTGACCAACGAAGACACCTCCCCGGGACCCGTGTAAACGTACCTGCAGGACTCCGGTGGTGCACCTGGGCGCAATTA
This sequence comes from Cladocopium goreaui, assembly GCA_947184155.2. NCBI lineage: Eukaryota > Dinophyceae > Suessiales > Symbiodiniaceae > Cladocopium > Cladocopium goreaui. The sequence continues at coordinate 16,024 of CAMXCT020003426.1, read as the reverse complement.
TAAGTCGCAGCTGGTGGCCACCGGAGTCCTATATATATATTTTTTTTTCATTTCTCCTGTTAGGTTTAACTGTGTTGTCTTTGCACGTCCGATGCATTCCACATCAGTAATTCGATAAGACGTTTCTGAGCAAGTGTGTGTCTGTCTGCATGTGCATGCAGCATTTCAGAGTGGTCTCGCTTTGTAAAAAGTCACTTGAGGCAAAAAAAACATGTATGCCATTGCACACTTGCAAACGAGTTTTAAGTGATCCTTGTGGTCATTTTTAAGCCAACCTTTTTTGCTGTGATTGGGGATGAATGGTCTTCAAAGGCTGCTTGGCATATCTATTTCCGTGTCGCTTTAAGGTCATTCTTGCGCTTCTTTGCTTAGCTAAGTGGCCTGATACCCCCACGGTGATGCTGCTTTGTAATCTTTGTGCTTAGGCTACTTAGGCGACCTTTTTTGTGGTTTCAGCACGTTGCGGTTTCATTAAGCGACCTCCTTCCCAAAGACCACTAACCGTCACTCACTAACCTTTAATTAGGCCGCGCCTGACCCAGGCCAAACCAGATGCACGCCAGGATATGCGCCACCATTCCGATGGACAACAACATCCGTCCCACTGTAAAGGCCAGGATAAGCCATTGCCGTCCCATGGAGATGACCTGGTGATCCATGGGACATCATGGGACATCATGGGACCATATGGGACCCATGGGCTCACCCCCCCAAGTTCGGGAAATCGTGGAGACACCCACGACGCCTTGTGCTTTGGTGGCTGCGGTACCTTTGGTGACTCAATGGCCACAAATTCCAATGGATGTTGATTCAATATTATTTACCAGTATGTGCAGGGGTGCCAAAAAAATGGGGATGGGTCAAACCTTTGGGGGATGAACATCTGGTATTCACATGTATTCACCAAGGGCCTTGACTCATAGCCATATCCTTGTTTATTGGGTGGTGATCCCCGTTACATCCCGTTACAGTATATTAGATCTCCATAGGCTCTATCATCAACTCAGTTTTTGGTTGAAAATAAATCCCCACAATCGCATTGTTTTTTCATAAGTTTCTCACTTTCCTCACTATCTCCATCAATCTTCGTGCGGCCGAAACACCAGGTTCTCGATCAGTAGGTTGATCTTTCCAGCCTTCAAAATCCGAAAGATTCGAAGCGTTCCTCGGAACTCAGGCCAGGAGAAGAGGAACAAAAAAGCCCTGAACTCATGGGTTTGTATAGTGTTATATATAAGTTATATAGTAACTGTTATAGAGCAAGTGGCTATGAACACATATGAACACATGTATGCTGCACCGAGTAATTACTGTATCACATATTATCATTTGTAGGAATCGGAATGCACTCGAGCATTATCTGAAAGGCGTATTTTGCCTCCGATGTCCAGTGGACTCTGGGAAAAGGGGAGGCGAACCACGTTAGCTCGTGGCGTGCAGTCTTTGGAATTACAGGAGGAGTAAAAACAAGAACCATCATTGGAGCATTTGCAACTCGCTCGGTGAGGGAGTGTCATGGTCGGAAGGTGAATTGCTCGTGTCATATGTTGCAACAGGGCTTAGAAAAACTATGAAAAACTCTAGCAAGCTGGGCATGACCACAAGCCCTCCCATATTGCTGGGTTGCCAAGTTTCGCAAGATACGCAGGTATCTGGCAGACCGCAGGGACTGCAGGAATTCTTGAGACTCCTGGTGCGATCAGATGATGAGGGTTGCCAAGGCTGCCCCATATGGTCCCGTCCTCCGTCTCTCCACCCCCCCCCATGGGTTGGGTCCCCAGGTAGCAGCCCCAATTCCCTTCTATTTGCAAGCTATTGGCAGCATTTCTGAGGTCCAGCTGCGTATTTTCTAGGTCTTTGCAGCATTTCTGACTACCAGCCTCGCATTTACTAGATACATGCTACCTTTTAGGCGGCCTACGTAGCACACATACTCCTGCAAAGTACCTACGTGCTACCTATAGTCATATATACATGTGCTATGTATCTACTGTATCTACTTCCTATTTACTACCTGTGTACTCTGACAACACTACCTGTGTTTAACATATACCGTACCTACCATACATGTCAATGATGCCGAGCATACCATACCTATCATATCTTTCATACATACCATACATACCATACATATGAAATGTAATTACCACACCTACGTACACCTACCATACATACAATAGCAAACATACATGCCATACATACCACACCTACCTTACATAGGAAATATTCCATACCCATCATAGTAACCATACATACCATACAGACCATACATACTGTCATATCAAACATACCATACCCAACAGACTTACATACCATACCTACCATCCATACAATACCAACCACTCATGCCATACATACCATACCTACCATGCATACCAAACATACCATACTTTCCAAACATGCCATACCAGACCGACCATACACACCATACATACCCAACATACCATACCACACCCCCACCACACCACAGGGGGGGGAGGGGGACAGTGCCACACCCCCACCACACCACAGGGGGGGGGTGAGGTAGCTTTTCCCTCTATTAGGGGAGCCCTGGAAACCTAAATAAACACCTGTGGCAAGCGGAAGCGACTACACTCTTTTTGTACACGCGGAATTGCTGCTAGTCTTGAGCCATGCGGAGTGCGCATGAGAGATATGAATTCAGTATACATGTCAACATGCATGAATGCATTGTGAAGACACGTAAACAAAAATAAATCACAAACAGACACAAATTTTCTTCGTGTCGGAACATGCAAGTCTGTTTCACAGGTAGCGCTCAGCCTGTGATCTGCTGTGAGACGGTCCGAAGACAAAAACAAAACTGTACAGAAGCTACTCTCCGCTGTTGGAAAGCGGTATTTTCTATTGGACGAAAGCGACCGCAAATGCGGAACATTGCAATTTTTTGGGGCTACAAGCCCATAGTGAAATAGTAACCGTAAAAACTCAATTCGTTCCTCCTTCTTAGCTCACCGGTCTGATGAAAGAAAATGGACTGATCCGGTGTCTGCGGGATCATGTCAAGCCACGATCCGTCATATTTCTGGACCCAACGCTGTCTGGGTATCTGGTACCCTGGGACGTATTCTACTTGAGTGGTGTTGGGATTTACTCTGTAGTGCGACGGCTGATCATAGTTGTAATCGTAATTACGAGATACGGAAGAGCTGGAAGCTGTTCCTTGGTTAAGCCATTGTGTACCCGATATTCGGGATGGAGGCGCCGGAGGTTCAGGTACGTTGATCGGCCTTTTTCTGGTCGTTTGCCTCTGCTCAGTCTGCTGAGATCTCTCTCTCCACGGCGGTGGAGTCTTCGGCGGTCCCGGTGGATCAGGAGGCGTTCTTGGCTGCTGTGCACCTAGTGTTCGTCCGGGAGCCGGAACTGGAGGAGCCTTTACAGGCGGCCTAGCACTAGAGGAAGATCCTGATGACGTCGGAGCTGGTGGTTCTTTCAAGGATCTCGGTGCAGCTTTATATTTCACAGGTTCAACTGGTCTGGCCTTTGCTGCTGGACCTCGCACAGGTGCCGGAGGCGGTGCTGGTGTTTCAGCTCTGGGTCGATATGTTCTGGTTCTGCTGATCGATCGACTTCGAGTGCGTCCAACATTTCTGTGAGAGTCAGTCCGCAGCGGCGGAACACTATCTCTCCTCTCTTCTCGTTTTTCGAGATATCCTTGAGTTCGCTGCATCCATTTTTCACGTCTTTTATCTTCAGATTCCTTGGATCGGATGCGCATATTTTTCAATGCCTTCAACTGGGCGTAAGCAAGGAGAGGTGAGTGCCATGCACAGTCCTTTTCTGCCAGACCAAGGTCGTATGCCATCAAATGTTTTAGCTGTTCAACATCGTTCAGCATAACTTCGTCGGAGAAGGCAGATCCTGCAAACCCATCGGCAGAGGCTGATTCTTCTTTTGCACGTGCTTCCGTGACAGCGATCTGCTTACCGTAACAAAGAGAATTTAAAAGCATTGAATCACAATCAGAATCATCTCCACACATACTGCGGATGTAATTGGCTGCAGTGGTCGATGAAACTACGTTATACGTAATACGGTTTATCGGGCTGCGGTGAAGATTAATCTGCTGAAGGAAACGCTCCAAAATGTCAATTAAAATACATGTCCGGTAGTCGGAGTGATCATCTGCCTTAAAGCTTCGCTGTGCGAAAAGATTCCCGTCACCGGACAAAAAGTCACACTGATGTTCGATACAGCTTGCGACAAATTGGAGCCATTTCTGGCACGTTTCTTTATAGGCATTACTCCATGCGTATGAGGAGATATGAAAACCGCAATGCGGCATTCAGCTAACATGAGACGTCGGACGTCATGAGTGTCGGCTCCAAGATTCACTTCACAAGCTTCCACGCCGGAGACGGCAAGGTCGTCATCTCCGTCGATCTCACAGATCGAATGATCAAGAAAATCGAGTGAGGATGCAAGTGGGCGATCGTGCTGGTACACCGTAGATTCGGCATTTTTCTCGATGTCCGGTTTCGGAACACGAGCGCCAGTGGAAGGATCAACAAATTCTCCTGACGTGTTCATGCCATGGCAAACACGAAAAATGGCACCATGCAAAATCCAAAAGGGTGCATCTTTGGTAGAGGTTTCAATTTGGTGATGACACAAAAGTTCAATAAAGGAGCCGGTATCATGTGAGCCACGGATAAAAATTGCAACGGACTGTGACTGGATGTGAGGATGCACTACCATGCCAATCATACCGTACTCGTCGGCTAGTTCTCGATGGACGGCAATGCCACCGTACTCATCGGACGCCTCGCACAGGCACACAATATGGGCCGCATTACGGAACACTAAATGTGGCAATGCACGGTGGTTGATGTCAGTTCGTACCCATTTTGGAAATTTGGCGCAACCTCCGATATACGGAAGACGGTTGATGTGACCAAGGTTCAAAGTCAAAATACCAAGCTGATACGTGTCCTTCTGAAACTCATGGATGTTCTCCTTAGTGCGCTTGGTAACACCGAGGATTGCTCTCTTACCAAGAAGGCACGATCTGAAGAGTTCCAATAAACGGAGAATCTCTTCTGACTTAAGGTCACCGCCATCAGGGTACTTGAGGAAAGCCTCAGGTCGCCAGATCGGAAGAGGCGTCTGGCCCTGGGCATCAACAAAGTGCTCCTGGAGAGTCGGAATTCGACATCCAAATGGCATTTCATAAATGTATTCGGTATAATCAAAATCTTCAATTCCATGACGAGCAAAAGATTGAAGGTAAGTGTTTCCAATTGAGCGGCCCTCACGCAGATGCGTGATCAGTTCCGAGAATTTGTCTTGGCGATTTTGAGCATGCTCTCGACGTGTTGCGCCGAAATACGACGACTCAGCCAGTACGGCATCAACCAGTTCTTCGATGTCGAAAGGTGAGTTGGATGAGCCGATGCTGTCTGGAATAAAGTCGGAGGACAACTCTGAGGAAAAATTAACAATATTATGTTTGCAAGACAAGCCGCAGGTGCGGCATTCCAAGCAGTAGGCAAAGCCACAAGGGTGGCACCAGAACATTGCCTCTGAACATCCACATTCTTCAAAATTCTTACAGCATTGAGGACCCGCAGGGCGAGGAAACCATTGAATTTCTTCCGTGTCCTTTTTAAACTTAGTGAAAAACTTTTGGGCGGCGTCCGCATCGCGGAACAAATCCTTTGCCTGAGCGTTCATTTCACGGCGTCTTCTGGTCTTGACAACCTGTCGGCGGCCGCCCCAGGGAGATGCTGCTTGAAGATCAACTTCAGCGTCAGGATCAACTTGGCCGGATGCTGGATCGGAGCTAGCCGCAGCGGCGGCATCCTTCGGTTTCCTTGGCATAGGCTTGGCCTTAACAGGTCCTTTGGGAGCTTCACTCTCCGAGGCGGAAGACTGCTCCTTGTTTCGCTCTTTGGCAAGATGTTTCTTAAATCGTTCGGAAATTTCTGCCTTGAGAGTTTTTACTCTCTTATCTGCCTCGGTCTCAGGTGGGCCAAGCTCTTGGTCGTTCGGAGTTGCTTCTGTTCGCAGAGGCCTGGCCGGACCGGAACCGGCACTACGGAAACTTTCCAAAAACTTCTTTACAACTGGGAGTTTCTCGATTTCTTCTGCCACATACTCCATATATTCGGAACGTGACCATGTGAAACCATCTTGTTCATTCTCATTCTTCTTCTCCCAGTAAAGTTGATGGTGGCAGACATGCATGGCAAGGTCAATATTGGATGTATAATCATTCATTCGCCTTAGCTCGCCCGGTTCCGGTGCAACAAGCCAGGATCGATCAACGAAGGACCAAACACCGCAAAAGCGATTAAAAGGCACGGTCTGATCTGTGAGGACGTACCGGTTGTGAGTGATCACTGGACCAAGGCCGGTAACGGCACCAGGTCTGGCAATTAGGATGCAGTCTGATTCGGGACGTAATACGTCTCTGATCGTACTGAGTGCAGAATCAAGAGTGAAATGCACATGGTTCCTTCCACCACGGGTGCCTCCTGGGAGCAAACCTAGTCTTCGGATGGATTCAAGATTTTTCTCGTTCGCTCCATGGACGAGGTACCTTAGTGGGAAAACATCAGGCTTAAATGGGCAATGCTGAATTTCAACCTCAGTGGAATGTCCACTCTCAAAACGGATAAAAATGCTCGCAATGTCGAGACCATCAAGCAGGTCGGCTTGGCTTTCCCTGTTGACCTCATCATCGAAGTCTGCCGGCTTAAACCACGTGTCCGGTATCGGAACAATGCCTGGTTGGAAATCTTCGGTGGTTACATAGCCGATCATGGCCCTGGCTTTGTTAGAGTCGCAGATTACGTGGGCCAGGGGCATAAGGAAAGTAACAGTGTTTTCTCTCTGTCGGACCTGCATTGAAAGCTCATTAGAGTCAAAATCTTGCAAAAATTTTGGTCCTTCACGGTACAAGGCGCGAATTTTTCTGGCTGTGCCAGGATGGCTAATAAGCTCATGTAAGGACAATGATCCGTCACGGTGCATTAACTTCGTATGCCGAAAGATATAAGACAAGTGACGTGACATGGTCTCATAATGGCTATCCGCTAATGCGGAATCATGGTCCTCCTTGGTCTTGATACCGGATTGCTTTCTGAGGACCTGAGAAATGCACTCAGCAAAAATGCGGCTGTTCGACTGCACAGAGTCAAGAGGCGCGCCGAATGCATCGTCTATGACCCTGCTACGAGATTCGTAAGTCCGGGTGTCGCGATTTTGCCTTCTGTCTGGATTACCGCCACGCGGTGTGTGATGTGGACGGTTGCCACGAGGACTGCGAAAGCCACGTGGTGTGTAATCCGCAGAGGCGGAATGATCTGTGCGGCCATGCTTTGAGAACTTCGGAGGCATAAAAGGGAAGTGAGTTGGTCAACCTTTTGATGCGACCTTTGAGAAATCGATCTTCAACAAGATCTTCGAGGTGTCTCCAAGAATTGGCTTCTGGGTTCAAGAACAGTGCCAAGGGACGTGAGTCCGGGCGTCGCGAAAAAGAAAAACAATAAGAACCCTGTGAGCCAAGAGATTGCAGACACAAATTTTCTTGAGACGAAAATTTACTCCTCAAAGTATAGCATGGCAAAAACATAATCAGAAATATCTTCATTGAAAAATGTTAATACATTGTGCGGCTCTGACAACGTTTCAATGACCCACGTAGTCAAAAATGCCTTATGTTTGAGTAACGACCGGAATGGCGGGTGCGTATCAACATTCTCAAGTTTGCCAGTGGTAATGGATGACACTAACTGATCTGGTTTTGCTGTTGACTTTGTAAGTGGATCAGCTAGACAGTATTCACTTGCAATGTGGCTCAGGTCATCCAAGTGTCCAGTGTTACTTTCATGTCTTAACATTTGTATTAAATGATGGGTCTCCTTCTGTTCAGGTAAGTGTGTTGTCTGAGCTGTGGTGACTAAATTGTTTGCGTCTGTTCGGATGTGTATGGGGACGATCTCACCACTGATGTCGGCCCAAAGTGCACGCAAAAACAAACAGGTTCCAAAACATTTCATTAAGGCATTCAGTTCGGCAACAGTAGTGGATTGTGTTGTAGTGGTTATCTTATGACTCTCATAGTCAATAATCGATCCACGGGTTGCTGAGTTGGAACCGTCTATACGGTGTGTTTGCGTGTCGTAACCGGAATTGCGGTATGTTCCCTTGGAAGGCAATTTGCGGTCTTCGGCTAGGAAAATGACATGAGCACGCTGACTAGACTTATCACTGTTGTTACGGTAGGATGCATCAGGCATGCCAAGGATACGCTGAGAACCCTTCAGAGGCCAGAATCTACCATCTACATATTGACTCTTGAGGGTTCGAACAACCTTGTTGATTTCCCTGACATCACCTATGGTCGGACTAGCAGCGGCTGAGGCACAACGCGAAAACTTGTAACAGATGTGGACCTGTGTCCTACTCTGTAACCAATTAAGCTGTCCAAGAACTGATCGATAAGCGGTGTGTAGTTGAGGATTGCACTGGATGTTATCCTTCAAGGACTTATCAATCTTGACTTCTTCAACTGCATCGACAGCAAGTTTCTGGTCAACAGAAATGTATGGTCCATACTTGTCATGAGTCTTCCATTTGATGCGTTGTCCTACAAACATAATGTCATTTTTGTCTTCTGAACCGACAGCAAAGTTCTTACGCAGACTGGGCAAGACCTTGGACTCAAACACCTTGTCACCTGCCATGAACAGGTCATCGACATGAAGACAAATGAAACCATGCGGTCGGCGTCCCTGAGCATTGTTTCGGGCTACCGGATCCATAAGATGGTCAATTGCTTCCGAAATAGTTACCTGTTCGGTGGTTACACTACGAGGTGGTTGGTAGGTCCTTGTCTTAGAAGTACTGTCATACAGAACATAGGTGCATCTGTCTGCGCGTGTGGGAACAAGTCCGCAGTCAAGTAAGGCTTTATCAATGATCTGCCACCAACGGCGTGGCGCATCATTAAGACCGTAACCAGGTTTCTTAAGCCTAGCACCAATGTAAGGTGGATAACCATACTCAGGTGGAATCTGACAAATAATGTCTCTAGTTTCATCATAGGCTTCACCTTGGAGGAAAGCGGTCTTTAGGTCCATATGGTACAAGTCCCAGTGATAGTTCGCAGCCAGCTGTGTTGCACATCGGAAACCTGCACGTGACGCTGCTGGACTATCAGTCTGCTGGGTGTTCTTCTGTTTGTCTTGGAAACCCTTGAGGACCCATCTTGCCTTACATTTCTGGAAGTTACCGTCTTTGTCTTTCTTTACGGTAAGAACCCATCTTCCGGCAACGAAATTCCGAACTCTGGTTTTTCTCATGTCAACAAGATCAAAAACTTCATTATCAATCCATGATTGGCATTCAGCCTTCTTTGCATCTAAAAACTGTTTGGCAAGTTGTCTCTTCTCTTGTTGAGTGGCTTCCTTTCTCTTTTTGCCAACAAGATAAGAAAATTTGTCTGTCATGGAGTACAATGTCATAAAAGCCTTGTCTTCTTCATTAATGCCATGATATTCTTCAATGATATCAGATCTAGTCTTACGGCATCTGGTGCGCTGTCTTTCCGAGACAACGGAATAAGACATACCAATAGAATTGGAAGATTCAACACTGCTCAGAGCTACTGGCGAACCATCAATCAATCTGGGCACAGAGAATGAAGCAGTATTACTGCACAATTTTTGTTCCTGTGACAGGAAACACCATTTTGAATCATCAATAACAAGATCATTATAGTCAAGAGTCTCATCAGTATCAGTTGAACCATAAGGAATTGTTTCATCTGTATCCTCTTCTGGTTCCTCTTCTTCTTCTTCTTGTTGCTCTTGCTGATCTTGAGTGTCTGGTTGAGGATCATTCTCTGGCATTGGCGATGGATTAAAAGGTTCGTCTCCGTCTAGCGGAAGTATCGGCGGTCCATTGTGTCCGGATGGTGCGGCATCTGGATCAGGCTCGTCATCATCAAAGTCATCAGGCACAGAATCGTGCTTGGGTTTCTTCGGTTTCGAAGCGTTTGGTGCGACTACAGCGGGTTGTGTGGTCGCGTTTGGTGTGACTGATGGCTGTGTATCACCCCCCAAATGGTTACTAGGCTGAAATTGGGTTGAAGACGCAGGAGGCATTTGTCTAGATGGTCGAGCCTTAGTTGCAGGTGGTATCGGTGGATCACCTGGTGGACGCTTTGTGCTCTGTGTCATTGGTGTGTCGTCAATATTTGGCGGTATAATCGTATTGGGCACAATAATTGTATCTGGAGCAACAGGGATGCCAGTGGCTCCAGGAAATGGTGGTTGTGGATGATCAGGTGGTGATGATGGATGAGGTGGCAAATCTGGTGGCTCATCTTGTGGTGAATGCATCTCATCGTCAGGCATATCATCACTTGGTCTTGGTGGTGAATGAAATGGTGTGTGAAACTGATCATCATCAGGAGGAAAGCCGGGATGCGGCGTGTGCGGTTCGTCAGGCATAGGAACATCTGGAAGTTGTGGTGATGAAGGTGGTGTGTTAAGATGTTCAGGCGGATGTTCATCATCTTGGCCGTTGTTCTGCTGAGGTGGAAGACCCGGTGGAGGGTCGATGTTGGTGTTTTGTTCAGGAATGTCATCTGTATTATCTGTAGGGATACTTCCATCATTGTTCCAAAACAATATTGCTGACCAGTGGCTAGCAATCAACTGCGACATATCTCTAGGATGTACGCGCAGAAAAACATGAGACGCATCTTTCTTCTTCCAAAGTAAGAGTACGCCGTGTGTGTGGCGGTATTCAACTCGCAATGACTGAAAACTACCACGAAAAATGATCGCGTTGTCAAACATGGACGTACTTAGATACATCTGTCTGACATGTGAAACATCTTGTTGTGCTTCGATCTGAACAGGATGATAAACATTACCAGCGGATAGAGCATTAATGCGGTTGAGCAGGCGTTTCGTGTAATAGTCACGTACTGGAAGACCCTGTTCGTACAAGTCAGTTGCCAACACCGGATGCTCGGATGCCGTAAGAGCGGCAAGCTGATTTTGCACTCCTTGCAGTTCATCGAGATTCAAGTCTTCCAGCAGGTCTACTGCAAGTGACAGCTGCGATGGATAGAGAGCCCGTGAATTTCCTAATGGAAGGATGCATCTGATCAAAGTACTGCAAAATCGGTATGGATAAACTTGTGCCAACTTCGTTCTTGATCCATATCCTGGTGCACTACCTTCCAATGGTTGATGATAATGTTTTGGATCATTTTTGGACTTACTATTACATCTCTTGAAAACTGGATTCAAGACTCCCTCAGGAAAGTTGTGAAGTAAGGATGTTGGTTTGTAATAGTAGTATCCATTTGGGTCTCTCATACCAAATGCGCACATATCTAATGTTCCATAGGTTACGGTATGCTTCATGAGAAGGCGCTGAAAGTGTTTGGTAAACCAAATCTTGGAAGTCGCAGGATTTTCAATGATGAAAAATCTGCCATGTTCAATCTGATAAAGAGCGACTCTTGCACAAAATTCTACCATGGGAAGATACTTTTTCCTTTTTTGATAAGTATCAGCAGGATCATTAATATTCTGCATTTGACTCCATGGTCCACAAACAGGTGCCATGTGGATGATTTTTGGCTGTTGTCGCTCAATGACTTCCATTGCCTTTCGCCGGCCTTCGGCAGTGAGCAAGTCGTAACCTGTGCGGAGGTCTATTGGAGCGCCGACTCGAAGTCCTTGCATTGCTGCCGCTTGACTAAGCTTGGCGGAGCCGCTAAACAGCTCAAGGAAATCTAATTTTCCGGTCATAGCTGGCTCCCATGTATAACAACCATATGTAATACCTTCAGGACCTGTCTGAATGGCATCGTGTTCTATGATGTTATTTGCATGGTCATCAGAGCGGCATGTGGACTTCACTGCTGTACAGGCGCCCTTGGCCGAAGATTCGGCACCGGCGGCAGCTTTGGCCGAAAAGTCGGCACTGGCAAGTGCAATTGGTTCTAAAGGAATGTCAATATCCTCAATAGGATTATGGTCTTTTCTGATTTTACTGATATTGACCTTCACGATTCTGGTTCCTAAATCAACTCCAACCATACTGCCATCTACGGAAACCAACTTTCCTTTTATCCATTTTCCTCCATGTGAACCGTCTGATTTGATTTTTGATTTGTCTTCGGTCCAATAGTAAACTTTATCTCCAGGAAAGAATGGTCCATCACTAAGTTGAAGTTTACTCGCAATATCTCTTCGAAGGTCATCTGATTGTTTTGCCTCTAGAAACTTTCGCATCGCCAGTGACCTTAGTGCTTCAATCTGTCTCTCAGGAGCAGGGGCCTCAGTCGTGAGCTGAGCTGGATTCATGAGCTCAATCGCCGTAAGATCGGCAGGTCTTCTGCCAAATGCTAATTCAATAGGAGTGACACCACCGAGTGTTACCATGGTGTTCCTTGAAATGCAGGCTTGTCTCAACAACTGTTTATAAGTAATGTTGGCAAGCAATGGATCATCTTTCAAGGAAATTAGCATTAATGAGACCTGTTTCTTAAACATGCGAATGGCTGCCTCAGCTCTATTTGGCCATGGTGTTCCTGGTCCTAGAGAGATTGGCCTGATGCTGTGCCGGTTGTAGTAACTCTCCATCTCTATGCCCATGAAAGCTTGATCGGCAACAATGTATTTTGGATTCAGCTGATAAGTTTCAAAATATTCTTGAAGATGGGAAATCGTCACCGGATCAGATCTGTTTTGAACTACAAAAGCAGTAGTCAAAGAGGTTGCACCATCATACATAAGTAGGAATTGAAGTTTTGACTGTTGATTGATCGGAACTTCTCCATGATCAATGAAGGTAAGTTCACCAAAGACTTCACTTCGGATTCCTGAAACCTTAGCTCTCGATGGTGCAATCCTGGCAGTGGAACATGTGTCACATGATTTTGTAATCTGATCAAATTTGTCATAGATTTCTTTTGGTAACTTCAGAGCCGATGTTCTTCTCTTGAATTGTTCAGTGGTCATGTGATAATGCTTCAAATGCAACTTGAGAAGTTCAGTGGGTGATTGAAGCTTATCATGAATTCTCTGAAGTGCTAGTGACAAAGTTCCCTTAGGTGACGGTTCCTTTTTCTCTTCAAGTTTTACTTCAACCTTAGGTTCCGGTTTGACTTCAGTTTCTCCTTCAATCTGAGGTTCCCGACGTCTTGGGATACCGTCCTTTGAACCGGAACTTGGCCCAGAGGCCACCATTGGCTCTTCATCGGGATCAAAAGGTTGAGCTGGTACTTCTAACTTACTATCAGGCTGAATTGTTTTCTTGACAATCTTCTTGGAATCAGGCTTGGCCGATTTCGGCACCTCTTCAGGCTTAGGCTCTGATCCTTTGAATCTCTTGCAACCTTCTTTGTTGGTGTGTGGTCGATGTTTACCATTGCATGCTGGGCATGTGATGTCTTCGGACTGAAAGCTGTACATCGGTTTCCAACTGGAAGTAGCAAGAGCCATAATGTCAAGGACTGGATGGTTGGATGTACTGACCGCCAATGCGGTGCGTTGCATTCCAAACAGTGGACAAGTCATGAACTCACCTACAGGAGTGTGCTCAATGTTCATGCGAAGATTCCTCATTTGTTCAACTGAAAAGAGGATAGGAACCTTACCTTTGTCCAGGATGTCAACGCATGTTGTGATCCAACCAGTTTGTGCACGATCATTGCGAAAATGAATCACTAACCTTTCCTTGACTGTAGATTGTTCTCCATTGGCAAATGAAAACTTACTTGAACACGGTTGCTTAGAAAACCAAATGTGATCACGCTTGGGATGTTGTTGGCAAGCCTGTACAAGGCGTTCAATGGCAAAGCGGGATCCCATGGCTCGAGTACAACCTGAGTCAAGGATGACATAAGTCGGATGAGAACCTAAATCTACATATTCACAAAGCAATGCTTGTTGGGCACCATGATCATAATTTAGGAATACACACTCTTCCGTAGAGACGGAATCGAGCGGGCTTGTGCGCGGCTGAAACGAATGCAGATCACCGTTTCCGGTAGAAACACTCTTCTCAACTTGGCGAATGCTCTTCAATAGGGACCTGTTCAAATCAGAAAAGCACTGGTACATCACAGACACGAACAGAAGCACGAATGTGAGGGCCTCTACAAGTTCGTGTCCGAACAATCGGAACAAGCGGATGCCTGAAAAACAGAACCGGTTGATCTTGTCGGTCTGTCCGTCCTCGAAATTGACGTCTGAATGCTTGTCCTCGGAGTCGGTCAGTTCCTCAGCGGAAACAAAATACGACCAATTGTACCAATCACCTTGGGAGTAATCTCCGTCATATCCATAGTAGGATTCATAACCTGACCAGTCATCTGTCCAGTATGTGTCATAGTCGTAACTCCAGCTTTCTTCGGCATGGGCTGTTTCTTGTTTTTCAGGGGCATGTGATGCACTGGATGATGCAGCCTGTGCTACATTAGCTTGTGGAGGTTGTGACAAAAATGGATTGGTTCCTCCTTTGTTCTTCGCATCACCTTTTCCTTTTCCTTTCCATGAAGGCATTCCTTTGAAAGAATCCTTTCCTTTCATCATTCCTTTCTTGCCCTTTTTACCTTTTCCCTTGCCCTTGCCTTTTCCCCAGAAAGCTGTGTCTTGCTGGTCATCTTCCCATGCTGCAAAACCTTTGCCTTTTGACCTCGAGCGGAAGCCGGGTCTTGATTTCTTTCCTCCTTTCTTGCCATAACCTTTTGGTCTACCTTTCTTGAAGGACCTGCCGTAGATGCGGCGCTTAGAGTATGAACCCTTGGCGCTGAGAACCCAGAACTCGTTCTCGGTGTACAGACCTGTGAAACCTTCTTCACCCGTCTCTTCATCGAAGACCCAAAATCCGTACTCACCTTCTTCGGTCTCGCCCTCGTCGATGACGTAGAAGTTGGACCGCTTGCGGTGCGTGATATTTGGGTCTGCAACACCTGTGCGGGAAACGGCAAAAAGTTCTAAGAACAGCTGTTTCACTTGGAGATAGGTGTATTGAGGCATTGCAATCTGACGGATGTTCATGGACGAGACAAAGCGCTCTCGCTGTTGCTCGTTGAGGTCTGCTTGCACTAAAAAAATCAGTGACATCAAATTGTCTGACAATGGAAACTGCTGTGCATGTCTGGTCCTTCTATTGGTTATGGTCTGTTCTCTCAGTTCTTGTTGATAAGCTAGCTTATCTTCATCTGTTACTATCTGGTTATAGTGCAGTCTTTGCTCATCTGTGAGTGCTGCCGTAAATGCCTGAGTGCCTGCCTCGGGAAGATCGGATATGTCCAGCAGATCGGACCAAGAAGCCAACAAACGCTTCTGCGCGATCTCAAATCGCCCTATCCAGTGCACGAATTCGCTCTGGCCTCGATATGTGCGAAACATCTGGAGGAATCGCCAAAGGAACACATGATTTACTCCCTTCACGAAGTATGGTCTCAATGTGTCCTTGAAATGAGCGAGGCCACGATCCGGATCTCGGAGTAGGGCATTATCGAGCATCGACTTATAAAAAGAAGCGGAACCAATGAGGGCATTCTTTAATGATGGTCCGTGCTTATCTGCATCCAATGTTGTGATCCCTAACCAGTCATCAATTAAATCTTCATATTCAAACCAGCTTGATTGGCCATCAAATTGGGGTGGAACCTTTGGTGTCATTTTGATGCCCATCCGATTTTCGGAATGACTGGTGGCGGCATATGCTTCAGGCTCTTCATAAGAGACAATCTGGAGTTGCTCTTCATCTGAATCCATGTTGTGGATTAAGACCAGGGCAGCTACTCTAACTTGACCTACAGGTTGCCTCCGCAAGTCCGATATACGGAATGTATGCAGAGAACGGCAGTTCGGCACACAGATCTAGACTTGGCGAAGGCACAGGCTCCGCTACCACTTTGAGGTAGCTTTTCCCTCTATTAGGGGAGCCCTGGAAACCTAAGTAAACACCTGTGGCAAGCGGAAGCGACTACACTCTTTTTGTACACGCGGAATTGCTG
>CAMXCT020003425.1:0-65298 GCA_947184155.2 Cladocopium goreaui | reverse complement strand
ACAATTTGAGCTTATTACATATTATTACCATGATTACATTGCAATGCATTGTTCGGGGGATTAGCACCTCGCGTATACATTCATCAGATCCACTTTTTGAATTGCAAATTTGGTTGGTGGTTTCATTTGGCAGGGCCTCAAATCAAAGCTAACTAAATAGAAAGATTTTGCCAACACACCATGAGGTGTCTTTGTACCCTGCAATCCAACTCGGCTAGCTGGGAAAAAACACATCAAACATGGATACCTGGGAAAACCATTCAACTAAATAGGGGATGCACCCAGCAAGTCATGTTTGATTACCAGAGCAGAATAGTGAACAATTATACAGTCCATTAACAGAAAACATCATAGTTCATAATTCAATGATGAATCAAGATAATCAAGGTTCATATCCAGTTCATAATTCAATGATGAATCAAGATCATCAAGCTTCATATCCAGTTCATAATTCAATGATGAATCAAGGTTTATATCATTTAATATCCATCAGAGTGCGAAAGATGGTCAAAATGCATCGAACATTTCCGAGCTGCAGAGTGGTTCTCAAGATCTCGCGACTACGCGGGTCTTGGGCAAAGGTCACCAGGGACATCAACGAATCGGACACGAAGCCTCGACCGGTGGGTTTACCCCAGTTATAAGGTGATTTTAGATGTACCTACCCGACCTGGTTATGACTATCATAAATCCACTATAATTAAATGGGATGAATTTATGGTTAATACTGGTGAAAATAATGATGATTGATAGAATATACCCTCTGGTAAACGTTTACAGTTTGCTATTGAACATTGCCATAGAAATAGTTGATTTTCCCATAAAAAATGGTGATTTTCAATAGCTATGTAAACGTTTACCAGAGGGTACCATAAACCTGAGTTGCTGGAGTTTGTTTAACGAACTTGGCCAAGGGGGCACCACCTTGTACCCCTATAGTTCACATCATGTTCACATCAAAAAGGTAAATTTTAAATCATCTTCTGGTTGGTGGTTGACCTACCCCTCTGAAAAATATGAAAGTCAGTTGGGATGATTATTCCCAATATATGGAAAAACAAAACATGTTCCAAACCACCAACCAGTCTTAAATCGATGTTCATCTCCAAAAAACCTGGTAGCTTTTGATCTACCCAATGTCGTCATCCAATGTTAACAAAGTCACTTTTGAAGCCAGCGATTCTTGGAGGGCACCCCTACCCAGAATAAGTGTCGTTGAATCCCCATTGGCTAAATCTGGAAAAATCCAACAGAGGCTAATCATGTGATGACCATGATCACATCCGAAAGTTTCACCATGTTTGATGGCTAAATTCAAGTTCTTCCCCAATAATTCCCATAGATGACCAAACATCACCATTCATCCCGATTCATTGATACTTGTTTAATCTTTTTTATGCCCAGATTTGGCTTAAACACGTTGCCCCAAGATCCCAAAAAAATGCTGTAACCATCGTGGGTCAGACGCGTCGCGTTTCGGATGCTTGTGATGTCAGGTGACAGCGAGAAACTCGAGCGGATGCTTGTGATTCGATCGTGCCCTGCAATTCGCAGGTGCCTCGATGATGTCAAAGGCGAGAAAACCCAGCGAGTGGTTTGATGGAAAATCCCCCGTTTTTTTAAGAACGGTAAACCATCTATTTCTATAGGCCATCTATACCATGGCTATGTTAAATAATCAGAGGGTATTTAACAAAGTTCGATGGTGATTGCATCAATTACCCTCTGGTAAACGTTTACATCACTATGGAACATCACCACGTTTAATGGGAAAACTCACTATAAATGGCCATTTTCAATAGCTATGTTAGTTTACCAGAGGGTATAGGTTTTTTTACCATCAAACATGTGGGGATGTAGTTGATAAATGAACAGGGGCTGGTTGGTGGTTGACCTACTCCTCTGAAAAATGATGGAGTGAAAGTCAGTTGGGATCATTATTCCCAACTGAATGGAACAAATTGGAAACATACCCTCTGATTATTTAACATAGCCATGGAAAATTGCCTATTTATAGATGGTTTACCTATTTAAAATGGGGATTTTCCATGGCTATGTTAAATAACCAGATGGTAAAAGTCATGTTCCAAACCACCAACCAGGGGGGTTATTGACCTACCTGATTGGTGGGAAACTCACCACACCAGCTGACAATCTGAATTAGCGAATGGGACTCAGCATCCTGACAACCAGAACCCAAAGAAAGGGGGAGCACCAGAAAAAATGTTGGGATTTAACCTGATTTACAGTAACCATATGTTAAATATGATTGGTTTTATACATCATATTATGGGAGTTAACATCTTTAAAAATATGATGTAACCATCAAAGATTGCGGAATATCTGATTTCGTCCTCCTTCGGGGGACTTCATCAACGCCATACAGTAGGGGGTTTCTCCAGAAGAAATGGATTAAACAGAATTAAACATCAAGAACAGGGATGTACTTGGTGGCTCATCCCACGAATCGTAAGTGGGTTATAACCCCAGTGATTTACATGGGATAAGTCAAGTAGGGTGAATCCACTTATAATTGGGGTTATAACCCACTTACTAAGTGGGATGAGCCACCAAGTAGGTTTCAAACATGAGCAATGCAATGTTCAATGTGAAAAGGGTCCTTACAACGTGGTGCCCCCAAGCCATCGCGAAGTTGGTGCCCCTTCCCAGGCACACAGTCAATGGCATCCAGTTCAGTCAACGCACGGAATTCCATTGAGTAGCACAATGCCAGTCAGAGAGAATGAAGTATCAGTTGAGTATAGAAATTGAGGAAATGATATGAATCTTTATTTACTCATAAAAACTTTTATTACTTCAAACTAGATAATCAAATGTTAATCGAGCATGGAGTGATGATTTTGCATGGCCTGGGAAGGGTGTTTCCTCAATCATCCCAAAGTAAAGTGGGGTTCTGCACCAATAATGCACCAATTGGGAAGGGTAAAAACTATCGGCTTTGCCCATGACATCCCATCTCGTTTCGTTCTTTCTGGAGTCCTTTCTCATGGTTAACATTATTAACCCCCAAGTTCCATGCAGAAAAGCCCATTTTAACCACAATACCCATGGATTGTCCAACATCTCCTGCATCACTTTTCATAGTACTCATCACTTTACGGTGGGTATGATTATGATTAAAAACGCATTGTTGCAATACTTTGGAGTAATTGAGCCATCACTGGGTGTTTTACAATATATTGGGTATACATATCACCATTCCAGGATGTTTAAGCCATGATAAAACCCCCCCATTCTTGACGGTTAAAGCTACTTTCTTATATTACCAAATGAACCAAACAAACTATCCCATCTCATTCTACTAGTTGGTTGAAAACGGTTTATTCCCCACTATGGGTTATCATAATCCCCATTAAATTAGCTAGTAAGAGTCCGAAAAAAAATCCAATCAACCGGGGTATTTTTCAGTTATATCATGTCGTCTCTCCATTTTTGATGGTTAAAACTCACATACATCCCTATTTCATAACCAATCAACCATCTTGCTCCATCATCATTATCAACCAGTATTAACCATTATTGTACAATTATTAACCTCTTTTCCTTCCATTAGCAAATGATAGTTAACATAGCCAATCTTAGATACCCTGCAAAAACAAAAAATCTTTTCTGGTTAGTAGATATTCCTATTAATACCAAAAGACTAAAGGATTAAAATATCAATGTAAGATTGACCTAGATATCACATTGCTCCATCAACAGTTTCTCCGCACCGACCCCGAAAAGTTGGCCCAGCGACCGATCAGCAAGAAACGGCCGTCGCGCAGTAGAAGAATCGCCTGCAACCTCAGCGGTCAAGAGCCCACACACAATCCCACCACAAAAATAAATAAATAAATAACATAGGTGTCATTGACATGGTCAAATTACATGTCACTTGTGGGTTATTGTCATCTATCTCATATTGGAAATCCAAACGTAGAAGGGCAAATCCCTTCGAACATGGATTGATGACATCTTAGCTGTCGGTTCAAATCCCAAAATCCGAAAAAATCATGGGCAAATCCCTGTGGAAATGAATTGATGACATATATCCATACATACCCTCTGGTAAATTAACATAGACCCTGCCAGATAGGGGTTGGAAGATTAGTTTCCATTAAAAACTGGTGATTTTCAAGGTCTATGTTAATTTACCAGGGGGTATCCCTTGGGAAAACAAGAACCCATGTTTTGACCATGGCACCCTTCAGCGTCAGAGCCAAAAAGAAATCTACAACTCCGTGACTTCCATGCTGGCCAAAACCAAAGAAATCAGTCTTTGAACTCCGATAGATAGAGGTATTGTAATGGAAATGATTGTTGAATTCAAATTCCCATAGATCCATGGTGCTGGAATATGCACACCAACATGTGCCCAAACAAAACCACCCAGTTTTGTAGGTAAATATACCAGCACCATGGTTCGCATATGGGATTGTTCACCAGCATACATGGAGCATGGAGGAATGATCAAAACTGTAGCCACATTGTTGATAGTTCACGTATATATATATAGTTGTATACTGTAAACATTCATAAAATAATAATAATAATTATTATTGTTATTATATATAGTTGTATATATATATATATTATATATATATGTATATATATATATACACATATGATATATACATATATATATAATGGTGTATACATATATATATATATACCTGGCCTGCATTTAAGATAGGCAAAAAGGCCATAGGAATATTCTGAAATATCTTGGTCGGACCCATTTCCGTCTGAATCTAGCTGTAAAGAGAATGTGACAAACAACAATGGGTTCGGACAGGTACTTCGTTGAGATATCAAATATCAACTAACCGGCTTGTGATTGTTGTTCCACATAGACAACTGTCAAATATACGTTGCCAGTTGCCAGCATGCCCGATATGTAACCATCCATGTGGTGCAGTCAAAGGCTTCCATGTCATGCGTTTGCAAGATCATGATTTCGACCATACAGTATTAAAGGCAAAATTATGGCACTGCTTATGTCTAGCAATTTACGCGTGTATTTAAATACACATAATGCGATGGTCAAGTCTCTTGTTTTCCAGCAAGACATAGACATAAACAAATAACATCACTAGTGTTTGGCTGGCGCAAAAAGATGCCAAGCAATTGCAGTACACACTGGACACGCCATTTTTGCATACCATATACATAGCCTGCGCAAGTGAAATTCGGCATTCATACCCAGCTTGCAGTCCAAAGGCAAACAATCAAATATTGACATAGGTGTACATAGGGTGTATATGTGCTTCTGCTCATAGTACAAGGATCCATCGTGACAAGTTTTCACGCCCACGCGCGCCTTCAACATCCTTCAACCATTTACATCTGGAAGGTGCTTCAATATATGTAGCAAATGTAGTGTGTGGACGCAAGAAATCAAGGAATATCAGAGACCAAAACCTATCCTTCATGTATGGACAGTGAACACATACAATCAACATAGACTTCTTATATTCAAAGACTTGGTATGAGATAATGTACGCTCAATTCATGGTATTTGCGTATATATCGGTATCGTTTGGAATCCACACAACTGTTCTGGCCCAGTATGCAGGGTAAAATTAGAACTAGGAGCGACACAAAATACCAGTTTGATGTATACTGTACCTATGTTGGATTTACTTAGGAATTATCTTTCTCATTGTTCCACAAACAGTACTGTATGTGTTTTTTTGCTTCAATATGTTTACCACAACTTCCAGGAACTTGCAAAACTCCAACTGTATGTACAATTACATACTTTTCCTGCAGTCAAAGTGGTGGCCCCCAATTATCTATCAGTTTGGTTGTAAGCCCATCAACTATAGAGTATAGATGCACCTGCCACAAATCAAAGGTAAGATACTTTCTTATAAACCAACTTAGCTAACCATGGGGACGGTGATCATAGGTATCAGTTCCACAAAGCCGAAGCACGTTCTTAGGTTTGCTGAACATACGTTTGCTTGCTCTTTGCCTCTTTGTCTGCGAGGCACAAAACGACTGAATCGCTCCACTGAAATATGCTTCAAAAAATCAATTAGGCGTTTTTACCAAAAAAAAAAAGGCTGCATTTAACATAGTCCCTGTTGCCAGCATGGGGTCTATCGTACCCCATCCCTGCAACAGTCCGGAGCGCTCCCGAGAGTTGCAAGCCCATCCTGTCCTATGTTAACAGCTCATTGAAAATATTCCGATGGGCTGGCAACAGTCAAAAAAGCACGCGTCGCAGAAAGTTGCGGATGGGCTGGCAAAGGTCCGGAGCGCTCCCGAGAGTTGCCAGGACGGGGTCTATCGTACCCCCCTCTGGCAACAGGGACTATGTTAAATGCAGCTTCTTCTTTTGGTCAAAAATCTAATTTTCAAAAAATATAATAATCTTAAAACAGTCCGGAGCGCTCCCGAATGTGAAGCTTTTGTAATATCGTATGCGCACCTTTTTGAAACAGGCTGAAGCGCTCCCCAAGGTGGACATTGTCCATCATTGAAACAGTCCGTAGCGCTTTCAAATGCTACAAACGGTGAACCTATATTCTTGACAACAGTCTGGAGCCTTCTCGAATGCTATAAACAAACCCCTAAAACAATCCGAAGCGCTCCCGAGTGCCATAAATGCATTAAAACGGTCCGGAATGTGTCGCAGAACCAATTCTTTGAAGAGTCCAGAGACATACACCCCCTTGCCTTCAAAAAATGAACACTGAATATCTAGCAAATAACAAAAAATGCCTCAGTTGCCTACCTTTTTTATAGGATCTGATCAAAACTTATCAAGCCAGCAACCCTGGAGTATATTGGAAGCTCGCGCAAGCAGTATGCAAGATGGTCCGGCTAAACCCTTTTCTTGGGTTGTCGAACAGGAAAAATGAAGAGAAATCAAACCACATGATGTAGATTTGTACCAAGCAAAAGGTAACAAAGCAACTACAATAACTACAACACGTAATTAGGAACAGATTATCTTTAAATAATCCCAAGGCTCTAAAACCTACCAAGGCACACAAGATCCGATTTGACAGAAATGCCTATCCAACCAAATATGACAGTGGATGGCCAAAGATTTGTGCATTTGTCTCTGTTATTTAAATTATTATATTCATGAATGCTTTGTTCAGCGTGTTTTCATTAGATCCTTTGCTGCAAGTACGATGCCGCGCTGGGGGTCTTAGCAAAAACGCATTTTGTGATACACCGCCTGCTGCAGAACTAGGGAAGGACATTTAGGGTATCATATTTGTGTCCAGCAGTGCTGGTAGTTCAAGAAGAGAGGTAAACACATATTGCATCATATTGCTACGTGCTTAATAAGCAGGCGGGAGTCGACTGGAGAGTGGGTGGCGAGGTTCAATTTTCCGACCGAAAATGTATTTTGCTGCCTCCGATCGAAAATGTATTTTGCTGCCACTCCCCTTCAACCCAGTGCGGAGGTGGATGGGTCATGGGGGTAAGATACATTTGGGTCATAGGAATGAGATAGGAGACATGCCAATATGGATGTATCAGGCTATGACAATAGTCTGCAATTTGACAAACAAATATCGAAAAATCAAAATAAAAAACGTCGCCCCTACCAACATGGCAGATGGATATATGATATGGCTCTATAATAATTCGGCATGTCATCATGTTGATACATAATAGTGGCATATAGTGGCTATATAAGATTGAGAGATCCCTGCCATCAAATTACAGATTATATATGATATAAAATATTACCATGTCCTATTTGCCTGCCTTAAAGGCAGGCCAGATACATACATTAATAAATACATAATTTCCAGGTTCCGTATATCTGCAAGTCGTTGCTCATTTTCGAAGCTAGCAGCTGGCGTGTCCAGAAGCTGTAATCGAACCATGCAGCGTTCAGGGACAAGACCTGGGCACCGGGTCTTTCCGCCGGGTCTCCCACGGAGAAGTCGAACAACACCGTTGGGGATTTCACCATTAAATAAATGGCCATTCCACCAGCATTGTTGGTTAAATCATGTTGCATCCCATTAAAACATATTAAAACACCCTTTTTAGGGGATCAATCCTATTAAAACACCATATTTTTAGTGGATAAATCCCATTAAAACATATTCAAACACCATATTTTTAGTGGATAAATCCCATTAAAACATATTCAAACACCATATTTTTAGTGGATAAATCCCATTAAAACATATTAAACCACCATATTTTTAGTGGATAAATCCCATTAAAACATATTCAAACACCCTTTTTAGGGGATCAATCCTATTAAAACACCATTTCTGGTAATAATGTACCAGGGGGATATGGAGGTTTCCGTTTCGTCGTCATGGCATCATGGGGGTGTCCCCTTGTATCCAGTCGTCATGGACCATGATGGACCGTATTGAAACAATGGGGATATACCCATGGGAATATCATGGGAATCTTCGTGAGAATTTTAAGCGAGAATACCAACCCTAAGTGCAGGAAATATTAGGTTTATGATAACTGGTTGGTGGTTGATCCCTACCCTTCCAAAAAAATGATGTTGCGTGAGTTCGTCAGTTGGGATGATTTTCCATTCCCAACTGTTTCTGAAGTCATGTCATTCAGCCATGTTCCAAACCACCAACCAGATATATTGTTATTCAAATTATTAACCATTATTGACCATAGATTAACCATAGAATTAACCAGGAAAATTCCATAGTTGTTTAAGCCACTGCCATAAAATTTGTGGGGGATTTGATCCATGTCACGAGGGCTTAACCATGAAACATGGGGGCTTAACCATCACCAGCAGGGCTTACATATGGATAAAAACTAGTCTTTCATGATCAGACATGCTGATCTAACATTGGCATCTATTTATATATATATATATTAATATACATATATGTATTCATGAAAATTCAACGTGTATCGACGGGTGTAAATGGGGGTTTTCATATGATTTAAGCGTGGAGAATGAAGAAAAGATGGTATGTCACCATCCAAAACAGGGAGGTAACCAATGGATAATGAAACATAGCAAGTGTTTGTTGGGATATCATGTGCATATTCTACGGGATATGCCAAATGTAAGCAACAATGGAATGGTTGAAACCGGAAAATTGAAACCGCAGATCACTGGTTGGTGGTTGTACAGTAACCATCTTGAAAAGTATTAGTAAGTTGGGATGATTATCCCATATATTATGGGAAAATAAAACATATTTGAAACCACCAACCAGCTTTAACTTAGGGCCTTAGGGCGCCTGTGAATTTCCGCTTCAGCCAATTCCGAGATGGTTTCGGCACGGGCGTATTGTGGGGGATTTGAGAGCACTGGTTAGGGGCAAAGATTTGTTTCTTCAGTACCAGTTGCTGCTCTGAAACTTGCTTCACAACGGAGATACCACTTCCAGTAGACGTAAGATGACGTAAGGACAACTGATAACAACTGTAATCCCTTTTGATTGATGTTTTGGTATTGGATCTTTTCATTTATGGGGCCTGTTCCGAAGGGTTCATACATTGATTTGATCAACCGATGCAGTTTTGGTTCCCGAAAGCTGACCGGATTCAAACCCTGAATCGTTGGCCAAACTGATGGAAACCGTCGTCTTCGATAGGAAAATCTTCGATAGTCACAGTGAGGTCACTATAATTTACCCAGAGGAATGGTTTCCAGAACTGTAAGATCATCCGAAATCAGCAAGAAACACTCCTCAGCCAGGGAGGCCAAAATGTCCATTTCAGACTACTGTCCTGCTAACAGTCCTTGAAACATATACCCTCTGGTAAACGTTTACATAACTATGAAAAATCACCATTTTAAATAGGTAAATCAACTATAAATGGTCCATTTTCAATAGCAAACTGTAAACGTTTAACAGAGGGTATATTCTATCAATCATCATTATTAAATATTATTAACCAGTATTAACCATAATAAGCCCATTTATAGTGGATTTATGATGATAGTCATAACTTATAACCAGAGGGTAGGTATCCTATTTTGATTTTCCATGGTCCCATGCCCAGAAACTGCTAAGACATCCTGGCACAAGTCGGGCAAGGAGAGATCTCCACCTGTGCAGGATCTGTGTCACTGGGAAGAACCTGGTCATCAAAGCTGGTGAAGAATTGATCAATGGATTGGTTTAAGGAAAAATCTACAGGAAACCATGGTTTTTACCATCAAATATAGGGTTTTCCTGTAAAATTTCCCATCATCCAATTCTATGAATTGAAGAATCGGAACATCACCATGACAAAACATGCGGATTGAACCGACAAATACGGGCGTAACTTAGCGTTTTATGATGTTTTATGCGATTTTGGGTCAATATTTCTGGGTAAATTATAATATTTCACTAACCTGAATTAAGGCCCTTTGGAGATAATTTCCCTTACTAACCATGATTCCCAGTGAGGTCGCAGTGAGGTCGTTATAATTTACCCAGATATTTGGATACAGCGATGTCATGCAAAACAAGGATTTGTGTCAGCTGCTTCGGCGAATGTATCCACAGTGTATCCACATTTAAAGCACAATATGAAAGTTCTGAACTACTTGAATGTGCATACATAGTCTTACAATCTATAATATATATATATATATCCCATGTATGTATAACTGTCTAACGTATCTAACTCAAAAAAACACAGGGGTACTGGGTTCATGTGGAGGTTTCCTAAAACAGAGGTACTGGAGGTTTCCCCAGTCATCGTCAATTTTGGTTTGGGATTTTCAAACGAACCATGCAGCTGTTGGGTACCTCCATGACTATGGAAACCACCAAGCGATGCCAAGCGTCGATATCCCGGCACCGCTTCCAGTTCATGCGGCACCATCTTGGTCGCAGGGATGAAAGGACGCGGTTCACCCACCATCACTGCCTCAGCTGGGCTTTTGCGGCTGGATGTCTGGTAGATTTTCAGCTGGGATTTCATATATGCACTTCATGGGGTTTTATGTGATTATGTGATGATTTGAGATTTATGTATGGGATTTGATATGATTTGATAAGATTTAATGGGATATTGATCTATTTGACCATCCCCAACAGTTTGACCCTGAGAATCATGACTTTGTCTCGCAACCTCAGGGCAGGGTCGAGCTGTGATGGGATGGTTTTTCTCTTCTGTTTCACAGTGCTGATATGTTTTGGGGCTCTGTCTTTTCAATAATGCTGGTTGGTGGTTTTAGCCATCTTGAAAAATATGAATTTGTCAGTGGGAAGGATGACATCCATGTATATATATATAATTATATAATATATATATATATATATGTATATCATATATTATGGACAATAAAAACCATGTTTGAAACCACCATCCAGAATATGACATGGATTTCAACATGGATTTCAACTGGGGCCAGCCCCATGGCCCCATGGCCCCATGGCCCCACAACTACAAGCCGTGACAAAACCACCAATGGTGAAGCGACCATGGGAATGGGGTCCCATCATCTTGAGTTTGCTTAAGGACGCTCCCCCCCTATTCTCTCTCTCTCTCTATGTATATATTGTGTATATAAATATATATATATATAGATTCCCTAAGTAGTAGATTTACCATTGGCAAAATAAGCCCTAAATCACCTTAAACAAACCCAGCTCATTGAGGATGGGGAATTAACTATAACTATAGTACAACTATAGATAACTATAGTATAACCATCCATAACTATAGTATAACTATAGATAACTCTAGTATAACTATCACATAATATCAATAATTATATTTAGATTTTTCCCCCATAACCAACAGGCATCTGCCTGGGGGGTACCATCATCCTGTAGAGCTTGTCTGAAAATGGCGTATGTCCATAAATAGCCATGTTTAATGAATATACCCTCTGGTAATTTAACGTAGCTATGGAAAAACACAATTTTTAAAAATCCACTATAAATGGCCATTTTCAATAACTATGTTAAATTACCAGAGGGTAATGATGACGAACCAATGGATGGAATGGGTGATAGCTATAGTATAACTATGTAATATAACCACTCGCCAAGCCATCCAGTTCATGCTGGTTCAGCATAGAACGAGAGAACGAGATGAGATATGGGATAGGGTCAAGACCTATTCTTACCCTCTGGTAAACGTTTACATAACTGTATCATAACTATGGAAAATCATCATTTTTAATGGGAAAACTCACTATAAATGGCCATTTTCAATAGCTATGTTAAATTACCAGAGGGTACCATATTTTGGGCTATGAACATCCATACGTATCCAACACATTTCCCGTCATATTCCATCCATAATCCACCTGGGGATGGGATGAAACCGATGAAGTTACCATATTTTGGGGAATCAACATCCTAATTGGTGGTTTCAACATGTTTCAACCCGAAAAATGATGGACTTCGTCAGATCATCATCCCAACTATTGGGAAAATGAAAAAGTCATGGTTCCAGTCACCACCAACCAGATATTTCTTGTTATTCCAATTATTAACCATTATTGACCATAGATTAACCAGAGTCATGGTCAATATTTTATAGCATGATGCTATGCAAATCTATGCAATATTTGATAACATATGGGTTTGTCTGAAAAAGTGGCTACGCATGCCATCCCTTGGTTCATCATCATCATATCCATTAGACATGGTACCCCACAGGCAGATGTCTGTTGGTTTTTGGGACCCCATCTAAATGTAATTATTGATAATATTTTATGGTTATACTATATAAGCCTTATAGCTAACTATGTTATGTTATAGTTCTCTATGATTTTAATATTGGTTATAACATGTCATAAAACAACTTAGCTAACGAACTGGGGCCCAACCACAGATGTATCAGATATAGCATCCTCCAACCCTCAGATCAGCTACCCCGGGTGGCACATCCTCCGGGTTCATGAGTGGCACTCTTACCTGGCCAAGCCGCCAAGCTATCTCCAGTGTGTGAAGTAGGTGGCTTCAAATGGGCCCCAGGACCAAGCCGCACATTATGATTTTCCAACGCCACGTTTCCTTATCTGAGGGTAATCAATCTGAACCCAATTTGCAACTATTTTTGATGGCATCACTTGTGGTGAGATGGTTGGTAAGGACAAATTCTCCAGACTGTATGCTCGCAAATTGGCACAACCGTAGTAACAGCAGAGTCTGTTCGTAAAGCCCATTTTTAAGACCGCCCAACCCATTAATTCTGGCCTTGCCTGGCCAAGATTTTCTACAGTATTGACGCCCCCAATTTGTTTAAAGAGCCTGAGATCATTCTCTACTTAAGGATTTTGGTCTCATCGGAATCTGAAAAGGAACAGTGGCAAGAAACAGTGGACCACACATGCAAAAACTCTTCAGGCAGTTTCAAGGGAAACTTGATAGGAAAAACCAACACTCAGCTGGTGAAATGATGTAAAAACCCATTGAAATCCAACAGTTCGCCACCATTTTTTTCACTGAAACCAACCCAATGACCGAAGACGACCCCAGCCCAAGGACCTCATCGTCGGCTCCTCGCCGGCGGTCGTCCTGAAGCCAAAATCTCAGAACCCTTGGGAAATGATTTCAAGAAGTGATTTTTATTTTTTTTAGTAATGAAATGCGAGATTGCAGCAACAAAATTTGACATTTCAACAAGTCGATAACTTTATTCTTCAACGAAAAGGTGGATTTTCCAACGCCACGTTTCCTTATCCGAGGGTAATCAGTCTAAACCCGATTTGCAACTATTTTTGATGGCATCACTTGTGGTGAGGTGGTTGCATGGTAAGGACAAATTCTCCAGACTGTATGCGTGCAAATTGGCACAACGGTAGTAACAGCAGAGTCTGTTCGTAAAACCCAAATTTACGACCGCCCAACCTATTAATTCTGGCCTTGCCTGGCCAAGATTTTCTACAGTATTGACGCCCCCAATTTGTTTAAAGAGCCTGAGATCATTCTCTACTTAAGGATTTTGGTCTCATCGGAATCTGAAAAGGAACAGTGGCAAGAAACAGTGGACCACACATGCAAAAACTCTTCAGGCAGTTTCAAGGGAAACTTGATAGGAAAAACCAACACTCAGCTGGTGAAATGATGTAAAAACCCATTGAAATCCAACAGTTCGCCACCATTTTTTTCACGGAAACCAACCCAGTGACCGAACGACCCCAGCCCAAGAACCTCATCGTCAGTTCCACGCCCGCGGTCGTCCTGAAGGCACAATCTGAAAATCCGTTGGACATGATTTCTGAACTCAAAGGGTGCATCTGGAGAATCCTATATATATATATATGTATTTGTGTGTATATATATATATATAATGATGAATGTGATCAGATTGTACCAACAGACTTTGGGATTTCTACCAGCGATGCAACCGGAGGCAACCCGTAAAACATCATAAACACTCATCCTCCTGAAAGTAAACGAAAAACAACGCAACATACAGTACCACGGTTGTGAATGAAGGAAACTTCTTCACAGTTGTGCTTCAAAAACATACGAAATGTTTCAATATGTTTTACTACAGGTGATGCGAAAGGATTTTATTGATTGGTTGAAAATTATTGGGGAGTTATCGACTATATCTTCAACCAATGATAGGATTTGGCCCAAATAAAAAAATGATATTTCAATAATATTATTGTTTGAAGATATTGCTATAATCATGGCCAATCTTAGATACCCTGCAAAAAACTAAATTCTTAAACCACAAGGGACACAACCCCACCAGGACGGGATCCGGGCAAGCCCGAGATGCACCCGAGGAGTGCTGCCGTGTACCACTTTGGAGAGTTCTCATAAGTACAGTAAATATAGGTGAATCATTGACAAATCCCACACTATTCTCATTTGTCACCTTACCTTTTCTCATCTTGATGTGTTGCATTCCCCAATCTTTGTGGTTTTTGGGGTATCGCGGCCCCTAGATTGCTGGGGAACGTAGATAATTCCATTGATACCAAAAGACTAATTATAGCGGATTAGTTTCTACCCATCTAAGATTGGCCTAGGTTTGTAGATCATTTTCTATGAAAATCACCATTAATCATTCGTTACCATTAATCATCATTAATCACCATTGATCACCATTAATCACCATTGATTCATCTATTGAAACTACCCATCCAAGGTTAACCTAGAGTATAACCATCATTAACCGCCTGTTCAAACGCACAATGGCCAAGAAACAGCTTTTCAGCTAGTGATTTTTGAAAAGGGGCATGCAACTTCAGACAGTCAATTGGCACCTTGGCACCTTTGGCTTCTCCCGGGGCATTGCTTCTGGCGGTGGTTGTTTTCCATGTTCATCAGATGTTCTATCCCAGTTGTAGCACAACTGAACCATGCATAGACAACGTAGCATCATAATGATATATATATATGTAAATATATAATACTCTCTATATATAATTCTATTAATATATGTATATATATATATATCATATCTATTATTTATCTTTAAATGTTTGCAATCGCAATCATGGGTGTATAATACAATCTTATGTATAAACATATATTAAACATGTAAACATAAATCATCCCGTTTAATCCGTTTGAGTATAGACATCAGATTTTGATGCTTACGGACCACAACATGTTCCAGAGTCCTCGTCGCTTGGACTGCGCACAATCACCTGGCATCATGACGCGCTACGCTTCAGGGTTGGAGTGAGGGATTCACCATGGGAAAATAGATATTGTACAATGTGAGGCCCCCAAGATAGCTAAGTTGGTTTATAACTCCAATAACTATGGTTTATGGTATTTATAACTATAGTTACTAGGGCTTATAAACCAACTTATATCTTGGGGGCCTCACATTGTAGGATCCGTATGGCATTCATGTGGAAAAACGATCTGGAAACACCAAGGGGGTCAACCATTTCTGTGTATAAACAGGATCTGTTCATCAAAAAAGGTTTCCCCACTATTGGATGTTTTTGCAATATACCCTCTGGCTATTTAACATAGCCATGGAACATGTCCTATTTATAGATGGTTTACCTGGGTTTACCTATTAAAACTGGTGATTTTCCATGGCTATGTTAAATAACCAGAGGGTATATATATATATTGATTGGGCATAAATAAATATCCCCATTCCAGGATGGTAAAGCCATGGTTAAAGCCAACATTTCAGCCCGAGCCATTGATGGTCAACTTACACGACTGGGTAACACCCACGACGTCACTCCATTGTTGGCTGAGAACGGGATTTCCAGTTTTTTTGGGTGATGCTAATCCCCAATTAATCAATGGGTATTTCAGGATCCTAAAATGGAGGTACTCTACCATATTTTTGGCCGTATTTTCTGGGGATATTCCCTTACATAAGCCTTATATAGGCCTTATATATGGTAGGTACCTCCAATTCAGGTTCCTGAAATGTCCATTGAATTAATATTGAATGGTACGAGTATAACTTAGGTATGACTACCCCAAAAAAACATCAACCAACCATTTGAACACCCAAATATTGGGTGTTGCAACTTAGGTACAACTGCCCAAACAAAAACCAATCAACATTCATCCCTCTCCTTGATCTGGTTGATGGTTAATGATGGTTGATGGTTAATGATGGTTAATGATGGTCAAAAACCCTCGCAAATTCATGATTGAACACCCATCCCTCTCCTTGATTGGGTCTGCTGCTATTCCCCTGTTGTGTGCTGTTTGACATCTTCCCAGTTAAATTATTGGGTAAACCAATGTCATAAACCACCCATGACTGGGAATGGTAACCATACCATCTACTTATGGTGATGACTGGGGGATGGTCTATTACCGTTCTACCCACATTAATGGTGATTAATGGTGGCTAATAATGGCATTTGATGGCCAATACTGGCTATTGATGGTGATTCGTGGTGATTAATGGCATTAATGGTGACACATATACCATCTGGTTTATTTAACATAGCCATGGAAAATCACCATTTTTAATAGGTAAACCGTAAACCATCTATTTCTATGGGCCATCTATACCATGGCTATGTTAAATAACCAGAGGGTATAATTGCTAATGGCTATATTGCCGTTTTTACCCACATGAACTGGTTAAACACTGCCAGGCCAATCATCAACTACCAGGGTTTTCAACTTCTCGGCCTCATTAAGACGAATTTCCTGTGGCCAGCGAAAGAGTTCATTGTCCTTGGATGTGTGTTGGACTGGATCTGGTTGGTGGTTGACCTACCCCTCTGAAAAATATTAGTAAGTTGGGATTATTATTCCCAATATATGGAAACACATGTTCCAAACCACCAACAAGATTAATATTTCACCAACGACACATGGATACATGTGTGATGTGTATAGACAGTGTGCATATAGACACATAGTGTGTACACACATATAATCGTAGATATATACACATATAATTATATAAATTAGTGATTATTAGTGTGTACATGTTTTTCAACAATCAAACACGTATATTACAAGTTCATACAAGTTCTTAACACAATTATGGAATTGGCAGGGGTACACAATGTGTTGCATGCGTTGCACCCTGACGAATGTTTACAGGTGAAGTTGGCTTCATCCAGCATGGAACAAATTGTACCGTTCCCTGTCCAAAAAAAACTGATCATTTGACATTGATCTATAATTACCCTCTGGTAAATTAACATAACTATGGAAAATCACCATTTTCAATGGGTAAATTTACTATAAATCGCCATTTTCAAGTTCACAAACTGTTAGTCATTACCAGAGGGTACCCGGATCCAGAACCACCATACGTATGGTGACTTGAATTGCAGTGGACGGTCCTACTGGTGATGAACAACTCCCGGTCACTGGACTTGGTTCCGGCATGTTTGGTCACGATTAAGAACGCACTACCTTGGTAAGTCCTTTCGGGAGAAACCCAACCAGGGCTGGTTTGGTACACCATTGAGAAAACAGTAATTTCCCACCGGGATTCTCCCACAAAGCGACCTCCCCAATGGTAGCTAATACTAAGTTATTCTCTGGCTGGTGGTTGACCAACCCCTCTGAAAAATATGAGTTCGTCAGTTGGGATTACTACTCCCAACTGAATGGAAAATCATAATGCAGTCATGTTCCAAACCACCAACCAGTTATTTGTGATTCTTGGTGCTTGTTCTAATCCTCCAGTAAATCAACATAGACCCTGCCAGATAGGGGTTGGAGGATTAGTTTCCATTAAAAATTGGTTATTTTCAGGGTCTATGTTAATTTACTAGAGGGTAATCCTCCTTAATGAATCCTTATCAGCGGGGTACCTTGTGGGGTGCTTGAATCCCCATGAAGCGTTGGCCCTGAACAATGAGGGTAAACCAAGCAATTGGGAAGCTGGGACAGCCATGGCCAACTCCAAACTTCACCACGAATTTCACCAAAATTTATGGACATGGGGCCACACAAATTTTATCATTTTCCAAACAAATTTCTGGACATCTACAGGAGGACCCAGTTCGTCAGCTAAGTTGGTGAACATAACTATAATTACTAGTATGATATATCAATAATATTCAATACTTATATTGTATTCGGATGGGGTTATAAACCAACAAACATATTTCTTGGTAAACGTTTACATAGCTATTGAACATGGCCATTGAGTTCGTGGAGTTACCCATTAAAACATGGTGGATTTTTCCATAGTTTTTTGTAAACGTTTACCATTTCGGGTAACTGAGGGCACCATCCTCTATGGGGGGAATCTCCCCAAATCGCCAAGAGACGAGGCATTTCCACCACAAACAGTCCCAGTTGAACCTGGGACTTGCGCGTGGGCCCCCAAACGATAGCTGCAGGTAATCTGGTTGATGGTTGAGCCCTACCCCTCTGAAAATCATGGAGTTCGTCAGTTGGGAAAATTATTCCCAACATATATATATATATACATATGTATATGTATATATGTATATGTATATATGTATATATGTATACATGTATACATGTATACATGTATACATGTATATATGTATATATGTATATATGTATATATGTATATATGTATATATGTATATATGTATATATGTATATATGTATATATGTATATATGTATATAATGGAAAAAAACATTTTCCAAACCACCAATCAGTAATTATTGTTGGAGCAGCAAACATGGTGATTTCATGGGATTATTGTTGAGATTTACTTCGCTGAGTTGGTTGAAGTAAGTATGTTGGGTTCATAGATGTTTATGGACCATATATATGAATAGTCATATGTATATATATATATTATGCTATAACTACGAATATATCAATCATTTATATATATATATTTATATATATATGGTCATTTAATATATATATATATTTATATATATATATGAATATATTAAATATATAAATATAAATAAATCAGTATGTATATATATATATATATATATTATACAGTATATACATGTATAAATATTAAACACACATATATATATAATTATATATATATGATATATCATATAATATATATAATATGTATCTAGGGGGGGTCTTAGAACCTTCTGCGGGTTATAAGGGGTCCTTAGAGGTACCTAGACTGGGTTTCCCCATGTCACTGGGCCCCTAAAGTGGGGCCTGAATGGTAGACACATCGAACTAGTTGCCAACTGCGCTGCAGGGAGCGTGGGTGTTTTCCTTGTTTTGGCGTGTTTTTATGCACTTGTTTCATGGAACACCTGGAAGTTGCATAGGACTTGATGCTGATGTTGATTGGATGTTGATGTTTGTTGGTGTCCTCAATTTGATATGTGACCTTCGCATGCGACTGTTGCACTGCTGGGGTGGGTCCAGGGGTGGGGGGGTGGGGGTGGCTACTAATGTTCGATGTCTGCTACACCAATGATCTTTATTTCGAACTTGCCACCAGAAGTGATGCTATGTTGCTGATCTTTGCTTCTACACTTGCCATCAGAAGTGATGCTATGCTACTGATCTTTGCTTCTGCACTTGCCATCAGAAGTGGTGCTATGCTACTGATCTTTGCTTCTACACTTGCCATCAGAAGTGATGCTATGCTACTGATCTTTGCTTCTACACTTGCCATCAGAAGTGATGCTACGCTATTGATCTTTGCCTCTTTCTACACTTGCCACCAGAAGGGGTGTTACCCCATTGATCATTGATCTATGCGGCACGAATTGGCAGAATCTGTCATTATCAGTAATTTCTTTGACAATCAGAAGAGATTTTCTACGGATGAAAGTAGTTTTGGGAGTTGAGAAAATGGCGCTTCCAACATTGATGCGCACTTACAAGGGGAAATGAAAGCAGAGAGCCTTAAAAGTTCCCCTGGGAGGGCGCGGTGACTTGCTACTTGCGCAAGTTGCCACGCGGGAATTGACCTGTACAAACACCTCCCAGGCACAGGGCGCCATCGGGGCGGGATGCCGAGTGGATCCGGGCGTGCCTTTCTAGCGCTTCCCTGCTGGCTTTGTAGAAATGGGATGAAATGGGATCATCTTTCGCCTTGATGGCATGTGCATAGTAGTTTGAAACGTCCATTGTGCGGTTGGCAGCTGGTGTTTTGGTGCAACCGGTGTCCTTAACTGCCTGTTTGACAATTTTCCTTTAATTTGAAGCTCCCAAACCTAGTATTCATCAAAAAACAACTCCCAAACCTTTCAAAAAACACGTTTTCCTATTTTGACAAACTAGAATCTTTCTGTTTGTCCAGGCTTTGCCGCCTAAAACCGATTTTTCCAGCCGTAGCTGCCCATACTAAAGCTGAAAAAGTAGGGACCTTGCTTCTGAACGCGCTGGAAACCTCATTTTCCTATTGTAACATTCTTAGTTTTGAGATACACAAACGGATTTCTTTGGGTCCATGTGAAGACCCGAACAATCAAGCCAAGCCACGAGGAACCATTCCAGCTGTATTCTGGTCTAGACGGCCGCCTGGTATCTAACTTGTCTCTGTCGAAACTTTGAGTTTAGGCCACCTTGGGATCCACCGTCTTCGCCATGTCTGCTACACCTGTCAGCTTCCACGGTGACAGGCTCACAGTTGATTTAGGTGTCCACCGCGGGCGTGTGCCACAAAAAAGACACAGCCTTCAAAGTTCCAGGAGCCTCACAGCGATACATCGAACTATAGTTCCATGGGCTGAAATAAAAAACCAACAGACACTTCACTGGAGCATCGACAAACCACTTTAATCAACAAAATTGGATGCCTTGTATCCAATTGTTGTTCAAGATGTTCAATAAATCTTTGCTTTTTATACCTAGATATCTAGTTTGGAGACATACGCAATGGATACATGCAAAAAATGGTACCCCCCAAATTCCAGTGGTTTATCACCGCTGTCACCAGTGTCCGAACTAAAATTGTACACAATACTCTATTGCTGGACACCCAGATAGTCATACCACTACTCCCTTTCCCGTCATTTTTAATTTCCCCCCCAAACGAAAATTTGTTTCATGCCTGAATGTATTCTTAATTTTTGGTACCTTCAACAAGGGATATAAAAAATAGTTCAATAGCGGTATTTTTGGGGGAAACAATTCAGGATTGTTCAATAGTTACTTTGAAGGTCCAGCTAGGTCCCCCGAAAAGTGAAGAAACAACTTCCCCTGTTTTTGTGTTTTCCGTTGTGTTTCCCAATCATGGTGGTTGGATTTCTCATTGGCAAAAAAAAACTGTTTTCGTTAGGGTGATATAAATCTGGGCAATTTTTTGAACAATTCACTAAGCTGAAATAAGGCCAGGCTGTAGTTGCCCGCATATTGGGATAATTCCCTGAATCCTAACCATGACTCCAATAGAGTCACAGTGAGGTCACTATAACTTACCCTCTGGTAAACTAACATAGCTATTGAACATGGCCAATTTATAGATGATTTTCCCATTAAACCTCCATTTATAAGGGATTTTCCATGGCTCTGTCAGCTATAACCAGATGGTACCCAGACAAATCTATAAGCTGAGGGACTCCTCGATCGAACACTTGTAGGTCTTTGCATCCACACTGACCTCACTGCACGCAGCGCCCACCAACGGCACACAAGGGGATTTCATCCATTTAATCATCAAAGTTGGGTTTTATCATGGTTTGATACGTGGTTGTAGAGAATTGTAAAGTTGTAAATCAATTTGATATCATCAAACTTGGGTCTTATCAATGGTTGGTTTTTCGTATCTGGCTATGTTTTTTCAAATGGGGGGAGCATGAAAAACAAAGACACATAACTGGTTGGTGGTATACCTACCCCTCTGAAAAATGATGGAGTTCGTCAGTTGGGATGATTTTCCATTCCCAACTGAATGGAAAGTCATAATCCAGTCATGTTCCAAACCACCAACCAGATATTAATGTTCGATAAGTATCTAATAGTTATATCATGTTATATCCCATTATGTTTTAGTGAATCCCCTTCTAATAGTTGTTTCCAGATAATAATGCCCAGATAATAAGCCTTTCCAGCATCAATATATGGGGATCATGATTTTAGATAGTCGTATGGTGGAAAAACACATCCAGCATCCTCGGAAATCGTTGGGAGATTCGTCTGCGGTTTGATCTTTATTACAGGGTGCCCCAGCTATCCTATTAAATTTCACGAGCTCCTGGGATTTTGAACGCGGCCGGAAGCTCGGAGTCCTCGTTGGCATTGGCCTGACCGCCAGACTCTTCTGTGCTGGGGGCAGCAGCCGTCTTGATCCCATGGGTTGCCAGCAGCTCATCGAATTTCTTCATTTCAGCGGCCCATTCAGGTCCGTATGCCACATCTTGAAGCCACTTCTTCCGGAAGTCTTGGCTCAAGTGTTGGGGCACCGTCCGCCACAGTGAGAACCTGAAGGTCTTGGGGCACTGGGGGATCGATGTGCCTTTTGGCCTCTTCCGTTGGCAGCTCCCCGCAGAACTTTTGACCTGCCCATGCAGGTGTTGATGGCCAGGAAATCGGTGAGGCAGTGTGGACAATCCACCTTCTCCAAGCAAACCTCGAAGGGCGTGTAATGAAACACGTGGACCCTGCAGCAGTTTGCAGAAAGCTTTTCGGGGTCCCTTCGCATCCCGAAGTCACCGCTTCCAGCAATCGCCCCGTATCGCTCCTTCCCACCGGAGCTCTCCCCAAGCTATTTCCCACGGTTTCCCTGTCGTCATTCCCATATCGCTCCTTCCTGCCGAACTCCCCCACCTCCATCCACCCTGTCGTCATTCCCGCATCGCTCCTTCCCACCGGAGCTCTTCCCAAGCTATTTCCCACGGTTTCCCTTCCGTCCACCCTGTCGTCATTCCCGTATCGCTCCTTCCCACCGGAGCTCTCCCCAAGCTATTTCCCACGGTTTCCCTTCCGTCCACCCTGTCGTCATTCCTGTCCCCAAGCTATTTCCCACGGTTTCTCTTCCGTCCACCCTGTCGTCATTCCCGTATCGCTCCTTCCCACCGGAGCTCTCCCCAAGCTATTTCCCACGGTTTCCCTGTCGTCATTCCCATATCGCTCCTTCCTGCCGAACTCCCCCACCTATTTCCCACAGCGTCCCTTCCATCCACCCTGTCGTCATTCCCGCATCGCTCCTTCCCACCGGAGCTCTTCCCAAGCTATTTCCCACGGTTTCCCTTCCGTCCACCCTGTCGTCATTCCCGTATCGCTCCTTCCCACCGGAGCTCTCCCAGAGCTATTTCCCACAATTTCCCTTTCCGTCCACCCTGTCGTCACTCCCGTATCGCTCCTTCCCACCGGAGCTCTCCCCAAGCTATTTCTCACGGTTTCCCTTCCGTCCACCGTTGTGAAATTCAATAAGCTATATTTGTTGGTTTATAAAACCAGAGTAACTGTATAATATAATTAAATATATACCTACAGGATGGGGCCCCCAGTCGAGCTCGCGTTCAGTTGCCTGAAATAAAAGTGGCTGAATTAACTA
Organism: Cladocopium goreaui; assembly: GCA_947184155.2. Taxonomy (NCBI): domain Eukaryota; class Dinophyceae; order Suessiales; family Symbiodiniaceae; genus Cladocopium; species Cladocopium goreaui. The sequence goes on along the minus strand of CAMXCT020003425.1, from coordinate 41,542 downwards.
TGGTTTATGGATGTTTATGGTAGATATAACGAACTAGTTAATGGGGGTTATAGTGGTTTATAAACCAACTTATAACTGGGGGGGCCCATCCTGTACATTTATACAATTTTAGTTTACCTGGTACCTTGCATCTTGTCATTTTTAACTATATAGATACCTACCTCATAAATAAAGCCTTGTTACTGGAGTTATTCCAACTTCGCTCAGGGGCTATCGGCATCTCATTTTCCAGGCGATACCACGCCGACCCAGGAGACATCTCACTGCAGTTTCCAAGCTCACGGAGAGGTGATGCTTCCATAATCCATTGTCCCAGCATCTTCAACTACCCTCTGGTAAACGTTTACAGTTTGCGAACTGGAAAATGGCCCAGTCGAAAGTGGAATTTCCCACGAAAAATGGTGGATCTTTCGATAGTTATGTAAACGCTTACCAGAGGCTAAAATAAGCCAGTAAATGCACCATTCACTGGTCGGTCCCCGCAACCAAAACCCATGGTTCTTCGTGGACATCCAATGGTTGATGCTTCATGATTTCGGTGGTTTCTATAAATGGGAGTACCCCCATCATCCAATTCAATAGGATTGTCAATTGAAAAAACCATCCATTTAAGGGGTAACCTGATGTTCAGAAACGCCCTATTTTATCATCACAAACCTTACACACACCTTGGAATCTTGGAATGGCCCAAAACTAAAAATAGCTCTTAACCATGGATGGTTTACATGTCAACACAAGTCATTTCTGGCAAAGTCAACCAATGTGCTTAAGTCTAATGTGTTACGACTCTAAGCAGCCATTAATTAAAATTGCCATGCAGTCAAGCTATTTTTGGATTATATACCATTTTTCTTGGTTAAATTACAATTTAAATACTTTTTGGATTATATAATCCACCATTTTCACACATACCCAGATGTCATCATCCACTCTGGTGATTTCTACCTATCCCATTGCCATGCCGAAATTTTGATCATCATGGGGTAAAAGAAGACATGTTGGATAGCACCCACCTGTTGTCAAATCCCTACCCGGCCTGGTAAACGTTTACAGTTTGCGAACTGGAATTGATCACCACTTTGAATGGGAAAATCAACAATATTATAAATTGGCAATTGTCAAGTTCGCAAACTGTTAGTCATTACCAGAGAGTATTGTTGATCATTTCTGGCTTCTGGTCAACCCATCTGTATCAATTATAACCCATAGGATCCATGTATGTTATGTATGGTAACATTTACCATCAATATACCCCAAATGTTAGCATATATATACCATACATGGATCCTATGGGTTATATTTCACTAACTTGAAAAGTTCGGCAATTTGGGGATGATTCCCCCTTTTCCCGTGAAAAACCAGTAAGCCAGTGCGGAGGTGAGACCGCTAGAATTCATTAATTTATCCAGATATATCCCCATTATATATATATGTATTATAATTATATCTATATATATTATGTATGCCATGGTATTACCATGTTTCTTGGTTAAATAAGTTAAATCACCATTTTTCCTATGGGTCTCTGAGCCGGTTTTTCCTAGGCTAAAAAACCTTGACGTCTTAAGATGTTCGTTCCTCGTTTTTTCTGCCTTCGCCTGGCGACCGGAAATGGATCTGATCCTTGTGGCGCGGGAGCCATGCTCGTGTTGGGCTCCACGAAGAAGAGGTGCTGATCGTACAGGACGTACCTCGGCTCTCGGCTCTCGGCGGGTCCGAGAGAAATCCCCTACAATGTGAGGCCCCCAAGATATAAGTTGGTTTATAAGCCCTAGGAACTATAGTTATAAATACCATAAACCATAGTTATTGGAGTTATAAACCAACTTAGCTATCTTGGGGGCCTCACATGGCCTCACATTGTAGTTGATGGTTAGTGTTTCACTGGTGAAACCTTGGGATTTAACTAGGGGATACTACCCTGGAAAATCCCAACACATGTAAACATATTTTTTTTTGGGAATGGGGAGATACACATGTAAACACCTGAAAAAATATCCCCTAATCATATACTGTTCCTAGGGTCCTAAACTGGTTGAATGGGTAGATTTTTCATAGGAAACAAATAATATTATAATATCATAATTATGCGATATATTAAGATAGAAGTATAGAACCACTAGCCTGGAGAATCACCATCCATGTACCACTTAATGCGACCCATGTACCACTGGTGATATTTGGAGATCCAGGCATCGGGGACGAATAAGCACAGCATCAGTTAAAGGCACCGAGGATCCTGGAATCTGAATGTCTGACTCCGATGATTTTGAGAAAGGTCAGCTACAGTCGCCATCACTCATAATCTGGGATTGGTGGCGAACTACCCATGAATCGTTTTTGTGGGTTATAACCCCAGTGATTTACATGGGATAAGTAGGGTTAATCCACTTATAATCGGGGTTATAACCCATTTACAAACTCTGGTAAACGTTTACATAACCATGGAACATCACAGTTTTTAATGGGAAAAACCACTATTTCGACTGGGTCATTTTCAATAGCAAACTGTTAAATTACCAGAGGGTATTCTGGGATTAGAGCTACAAACCATCTTCGATAATCAACCATCAACCAAGTTTTATTCAGCACCATTTGTATCTACGATCAAAACACACCATGTCTAATGATGCGTTGTTTTTTTTTAATCATCATTAAATAACTCACCACAAGGATGCACTATTGAATCTATTGAATTATCTTGGGGGGGGGGGCCACTCTTTAATACAAATGGGCCCACCTCGGATAGAGGTGGGCCCATCGATGGAGGGCCCAGAGGGATGTTTTTCCGATCTTCGAGAGTTTGGTTTTCCTCGCGCCTCTTCCTTTTTCTCTCCCCATTATTTCCTTATTGTTTCCCTATCATGTCCCTATTGTTTCCCAATTATTTCCCTATTAATTCCCTATTTATTCCCAATTATTTCCCTATTTTTCATTTTGAACCATTGCTGTCTTCGCGGGTCTGGTTTCCTGATCCTCGGCTGAATCAGAATGGCTGCGGCAACAAGTGCGGCAGCCATGCTGTCAAGCTCATCTTGAAACAGCCGTAGGCTGTGGAAAGGCCGTGAAAAGAAGATCAACCGCCCAACCATCAAAATCCGCACAATATCGCAATAGACCTCGTGGAGGACCATGGGGACTCAGCTGTTCGGAGTCGCAGACATGTCATCCATAGTCAATGTCAAGCCCAAGTCCGTGGGAATCTCGGCACAAGCTCAGCCTCTCGAGATCACCTGGGGCATTTCCGTCTGAGGCAACAGATACTTCGAGACGGGTACGGTTCAGCATTGCAGTTGATTCTCAGGCTCCGAAAGGATCAACATGGATCAACTATCTAACATTGAAACATATTGAAACATATTGAAACATTAAAACATAGATGAAACTAGATATTAAATCTAAATTTCTGGGTAGATTGTAATATTTCACTAACCCGAAGAGTTCGGCCATTTGCGGATGATTTCCCTATGAACCATGATTCCAGGGTTCGGGTGAACAGTGACGTCGTGATGAAATTTACCCAGACATTTAATTGCAATTTTCCAATATTCGCTGTTGATTTTGTCATTTTTGTTTTTGCATGAAAGCTGGCCCTCACCTGAGACTCTTCATACGTTCTACATCTCAGTGAAAAACCGGTAAATTTCTTCACTCATGAAACCACTTTTAGCCTCAACAAAAACCTAGGTTAAGTCAGTTAAGTCTTATAGAAAACTAATGAAAACTAAACCCAAATCAACAAATCAACCAAATAATGGCTACTCAACTCAGACTGTGAATTACAACTATGAAGGCCCCCCGTTGTTGGATATAAGTTGTTTGTATCCCCTTCGAACTAAAGGTGTATCCACCATACACCCTACAGTTTGCGTGGTCATTTGACAAAGTTTGCTTAGCGCCTGAAACTTTGCTATACAATTTTCCTATGGTGGTGAACATGCATAGCTGAGTGAACCATACCCATCAGAGAGAACCAACCCCATCTGTTTCTCGGTGTTCTTTTTGGGGAAAACAACAACATCGTGTGGTCCATCCAAATCCATCGGTTGCAGTATGTTCTCTGGTTGGTGGTGCAATAACCATCTTGAAAAATATGAAAGTCAATGGGAAGGATTATATACCATATATTATGGAAAATAAAACATGTTCCAAACCACCAACCAGATGGTAGACAAATCTGACGTTTGACGTTTGATCAATTTGATCATGTCAAGAAACTCCCAAAACTGTCACTCTTTGGCCACATTGAAACATATCTCGTCAACTTTCTGTGGCGATGACTTGTATAACTGGCCTCACCTAAGCCACTGCGAAATGACCAAAAAAATTGGAGCCAAGTGACGCTACTTGGCACGCTGAATGCTTCAAGCAGAGGTGCCAATCGCGCAACAAACGGCGGCAAAACTCCTGTGACCAAACTGGAGCAGCGCAAAAAATGGGAGGGGGGTTTTGTAAGGAGTGTTTACGGCTGTTGATTGTTTTGCTGGATATCTAATCCATTCTAATCCCATCTCCTTAATATCCAATTTCCCGATGTGGGTCCGCAAAGTGGAAAATCCGCTACCCTCCGGCTATCAAACATGATGATTTTCCCAGCTACAAACCTCCATTTGTAGAGGATTTCCCAGCAAACCATGTTCAATGACCAAATAGTAGCGAAATGTAATAAGTAGGGTCTGCCATGATCGACCTTAGATAGCCGTTGGGAAACCAAACTAGTACTCACCTACCCAACCATGTTCACCCAGTAAATATCCATGTTGGTTTAGAGTTTAGACATGTTTATTATCCCCAAAAGACTATAGTATTATAGCATTTAGCAGTGGAATACCAATCTCTTTTTTACACAGTGTTTAACCATTCTATGCGTTTGATGGTTGAATATTGGTTATTTCACTGGTTGGTGGTTGAGCCCTACCCCTCTGAAAAATGATGGAGTGAAAGTCAGTTGGGATCATGACATTCCCAACTGAATGGAAAGTCATAAAAGTCATGTTCCAAACCACCAACCAGTAACTATAATTGGTTATAACATTGGGTTATTAACTGTAATTGGAAAAACATGCTCCAAACCACCGACCAGCCATTCTATGCATTTGATGATCCCTACACGGCATACCCAAATTTCCCCTTCCTATAGGTGGGCAGAAGAAACATATCCCTACATCATGACCACTCCTCGATACCATGCCCAAAAACAAAATGGCTACTTAGATTGGCAATGGAGATAGTTAGCTAGTTGGCTAGTTAGTAATCCATGATACATGCATTATACATGCATTATACAAGCATTATCCATCCATAAAACATTCACAATCATTACAAATGCAATATACATGCCTTACCCTTTGGAAATTAAACATAGCTATTGAAAATTGTTATTTTTCGTTAATATTCCTATGAATCCTATGCTTCTTATGAATCCCATGCTTCACATTAAATTACTGGAGGGTATTCCATTCCATAACTATTGAAAATTGCCCGTTTATAGTTGATTTACCCATATGAAATGGTGATTTGCCATAGTTATGTTAGTTTACTAGTTTACCAGAGGGTATACATGCCTTATCCCAGTACTAACCCCTTTCAGTGCCCTCCTGACTCAACTCGTCAATCCCTTCGCTTTTCCACGTCTTCGGCCGCAGCCGCCGCAGCCACAAGCGGGCGTCGCTCAGCTGCAGCGTCTTGGCAAAGCTGCTGCAGACGGAAGCACAACCGAAGGCTTCAGGGGCCGAGAGGTAGTCCAGCACCAGTTGAAGACCTGGAAGATGCGTCTATATATATATACATATGAGCTCCCGTCAAAATCCTTTACATCTGAGTATAGTTGCTATTGTTATGGTTATCGCTTTTGGGGGGGGCCTATCGTTTTCCAGGGTTTTGTCGAAATCAGCATATTCGAGATCCAACATGAAGCCAAAATACATTGCTAAACAGGCTCGGAAATGGATCGAGGAGTTGTTTTGTCGGTTTCAGGTGCTTCGGCAACACTTCATCTTCCTTTCATTTTGCATTCGTTTGCATGCATCTTCTTTCATCGTTCGAAACAAAGTGAGAGAGAGAGAGAGAAAGACAGCAAGCGAGTTGGATGCCAGATGATATGGTAGCTACAGGAAACAGGGCACCACAGGTTGAATTTCCCTCATCGGTTTTGCCCGTTCTGTGAATGTGTACAACAGTATTTGCTTGGTTTTCGCCAAGTTTAATGGACTGTCGTGTATGGTCCCAGGGTTATCGCCTTTTGGGGGGCCCTATCGCTTTACAGTGTTTCGTGCACATCTCTGACAAAAAAACTCCTGCAATACAATACTAAAGTGGTCTTCAACCATTTTGACCGTGACTCATATGTATATATAGTCAGTCTGGAGTAGATAGAATGATAGAAAAGTCAGGAAAAGTCCAAAACAAACTCATTAAAATGGGAATATCTGTGAAGCATCTACTTCAGAATGATATATATATATATACGCGCAACGCCTGGGTTTTGCCCAGACGTTGCAGCGTAGAGGTTTCCCATTCACAAACAAATGATGTTGCAAATTACCGTAATTCCTATGGGGAAAATAACAAAGGTACTAGGGACTATTAAACAAACAAGGTCAAAACACCCGAAATTCCTATGGGAAAAACAAAAACGGCATAACATTTGAAATTCCTATGTGAAAAACAACAAAGGTACTAGGAAATTTTAAACTCTCAAATCGTGAAACTTAACATTCAATTAGGAAGATCAACAAAGATATTAGGGAATATTAAACTCCCACCACCGTTAAACCTTAAATTCCTATGGGGAAAACAACAAAGGTACTAGGGACTATATTTAAAAACATGTCAAAAGACCCGAAATTCCTATGGGAAAAACAAAAACGGTATTAGGGAATATTAAACTCCCACCCCCGTTAAACTTCTACATTCATTGAAGATCTTCAATAAGGGTTTAATTCTCCCACCCCTTTTAAACTTCTACATTCATTGAAGATCTTCAATAAGGGTTTAATTCTCCCACCCTCGTTAAACTTCTACATTCATTGAAGGTCTCCAATAAGGGTTTAATTCTCCCTCCCCCGTTAAACTTCTACATTCATTGAAGATCTTCGATAAGGGTTTAATTCTCCCACCCCCGTTAAACTTCTACATTCATTGAAGATCTCCAATAAGGGTTTAATTCTCCCACCCCCGTTAAACTTCTACATTCATTGAAGATGTTCAATGAGGGTTTAATTCTCCCACCCCCGTTAAACTTCTACATTCATTGAAGATCTCCAATAAGGGTTTAATTCTCCCACCCCCGTTAAACTTCTACATTCATTGAAGATCTTCAATAAGGGTTTAATTCTCCCACCCCCGTTACACTTTTACATTCATTGAAGATCTTCGATAAGGGTTTAATTCTCCCACCCCTTTTAAACTTCTACATTCATTGAAGATCATCAATAAGGGTTTGATGATGTTGATGATGTTGATGTTGATGATGGTTATGTTGATGATGTTGATGATGATGATGATGATGATGATGATGCGTCGCCCGTCGTCATTGCGGGTCCGGGCAAAACCCAGGCATTTGCCGTATATATATATATATATATCTCATGGTAAATTATAATATTTCACTAACCTGAATAGTTTGGCCATTTGGGGATGATTCCCCGCAATCTAACCATGATTCCAGGGCTCGGGAGAACAGGGTTCGGTCGTGATGAAATTTACCCAGAATTATATCATCTATTCACTGGCAACTCATCCACCTGTGCGGAACCTAGGCCCTAAAAATAGACGAGGAACATCCAGGTCGGCATAAGATACACAAACGTATGAATGTATGTGTATTTAGATGATTCGATCAATAGATCAACAATATTATATATATATATATTATATTACAATATATTGTATTATGTTATGTTATATTATATTATATTATGTATGTAATCAGCAAAAGTGCAGATACACATGTAATGCCAACATGTAAGAAAGACATACATGCATGCAACCGCAATGTTGTGTATGTTCTGTCTGTTATGTTTGTTATGCATGATATGTGATGCAATGCCTTTCAATGTGATATGATGACGTGATCTTATGTGATGCGATGTAATGTAACATGTGTTTGTACATATGTGTATATAAATATATTACTGACATACATAGTTCCAAAATACATCGCGTTCTGGCTCTCAAAAAAAACACATAATTCATGCTACCATATGCTGCCGTACCAAATCATCGGGAAGCGTATTTTCTCAACCCTCTGCGACTACCCTCTGGTAATTTAACATAGCTATGGAAAATCACCATTTTTAATGGAAAAACTCACTATTTCTATGGCCATTTTCAATAGCTATGTTAGTTTACCAGAGGGTACCCTATGTTGAAACAACTTTTATTTGAGCGCAATGGGACAGAACAGCGGTTACGATGGATGAATTTCTGCCCATGATCCGATCCCACTTTCAGGGATGGAAAGGAGGCTCTTGAGCCTGGCATTGCCATGTCAATATATGGTTACCCTCTGGTAATTTAACATAGCTATTGAAAATGGCCATTTATAGTGGATTTTCCCATGAAAAATGGTGATTTTCCATAGCTATGTTAAATTACCAGAGGGTAATGATGATGGTTATTATATGGTTATTATATGGATAATGATGATGGTTAATATGTGGTTCATGATGATGGTTAATGATGGTATCACTGGTTGGTGGTTTTTCGCCCTACCCCTCTGAAAAATGATGGAGTGAGTTCGTCAGTTGGGATGATTTTCCATTCCCAACTGAATGGAAAGTCATGTCATCCAGTCATGTTCCAGTCACCACCAACCAGTACTAGTTATATCCCATTATAATAGCTATATACCAGTAATAGTAATATATTGAGTTAGCTAACTATAGTCAGTAAATGAACTATAATCGGTTACAACATGGTAGTTATAGCTAACTATAATTGGTTATAACATTGGGTTATGAAAACTTTAATGGGTCCACTATTTCAAGATCTACAAATTGGTATCATGTTCATCAACCCACTTTTGGTGATATTTGGTGCTCAGCCATATATGTTTGGCCTAGTTTTCAGGCCTATTTTTCAGGGAATATGCCCACAATTCATATGGCCAAAACTATGGTACCAGTACCAGTACCTCCATCAATTGGATCCTGGAGATCTCCCATTGATCAAACTGTTGGTGATATCAGCACAGCATTTCTCTCATCTCAGGTTGTGTGGCATACCCATAGCATCCTCTGGTTATGTCAAAATAGCTATTGAGCATAGCCATAGAAATAGTTGACTTAACCAAAAAAAACATGGTGATTTTCTGTAGTTTGCTATTGAAAATGGTGGATCTTTCCATAGTTTACCAGAGGGTATCGCTATTTTAGGGTGAAGCCGTACGATGAAGAGACCTTTTCACACCTCAACCCAGTGATGGCCAGTCTCAGATCGCCAAAAGTAGATAGATGTTTGATAAATATAGCCCTTATTTTTCATTGCAAAAGACATCTAAATGAACATATGGGTATGGGTCAAAATGAAGCACCTGGGGGACCACAGATTTAAGTTTATTTTTAGTATTAACATGTATTAACCACCCAATTATTGAGGTACCCAATTTTGACCCGCACCCATATAATATTAAGTAAGAATTAATGTCCTTCTCAGACTACAGTGAAGTAACTTGATGTCCTTTTCTACATCTGTTGTCTGTTTGATATGGTTTAATTCATTTTCATCCCTTCCCCCGTTCATATTAAACACCCCCTAAACGAAACCATGGTTTAGTAGGGAATTTCCACATTCCATTGGGACCATGCAATTGGGGTGTTCAATATTAGGGTGATGGGATTGATCCTGTTGATATCCAAATACATCGGGAAATATCTAGTGTGGACCGTTGACTCGACTTCAGCCCAGCATCGCTGGGACGAGAGAACATGCGTTGCGGAACTCGCCATGTCCGACGCACGCGGCATTTTACTGGTTGGAAGACAGGTGGGAAGATTCAGCATTTGCTTGGGCCAGAATGGGCCTTCAAGCGCCTGAAATATGTTGAAATCTCGAATATGATCTCCACATTTATCCACATTCTCCAAGTCGAATTCTAAGACTATACTTGGTGGCTCATCCCACTTATATAGTAAGTGGGTTAGTTCACCCCAATTATATATAAGTAGATTAACCCTACTTATCCCATTTGTAACAGGGATTATAACCCACTTACTAAGTGGGATGAGCCACCAGTGGGATACCGCTTCCACAGCGGGTCACCGATCCAACCTTGGAGGGAGGTGAACCGGAGGTGAACCGGTTAACCAGGTTAACCACGTAATTTAACGGTTTGCTATGGAACATCAGCATTTTTTATATGGGAAATCGTCAGAAAATCACGCAATCATCATGTTTCTCATCTATATATTTGGGATTTTCATGGATTTTCCGTAACTATGAAACAAATAACCGGTGGATAATGACAAAAAAACACGAAAATGACTTGGTCGCTTGTTGCGAAGCACTTCCACCAGTTCAACTTTGATGCACTGATAAGTTCATCCCAAAAAACACACTAAACATCTAAGTGTACTTAAATGAGTCATAACAAGTTAGCTAACTATAGACAGTAAATATTTAACTACAATCGGTGATAACATGGTCGTTTTCTAGCTAACTATAATTGTTTTTTTCACATTGGGGTACCCTCTGGTAAACTAACATAGCTATGGAAAATCACCATTTTTAGTGGGAAATCAACTATTAATGGTCATTTTCCAGTTTGCTACGTTAAATTACCAGAGGGTAATAAAAACTGTTTCATGGCTCCACTCATGATCTACATTCATGGTGTTTTGAACATTCACATCGTTGGTTTGGCCCAGGGCAACTCATTCAAATGTTCCATCCAGGTAAGCGACACAAACGATGGAGAACTGGTGGTTAATGATGATGGTTAATATATGGTTATTATATGGTTAATGATGATGGTTAATATATGATGAATGATGGTTAATAATATACTGGTTGGTGGTTTTTCGCCCTACCCTCTAAAAAAATGATGGAGTGAGTTCGTCAGTTGGGATGATGACAATCCCAACTGAATGGAAAGTCATAATCCAGCCATGTTCCAAACCACCAGATTGAATCGAGTTTGATCAACGAATCTATGTGTTTTGAACCATATTAACCAATACCACCAGTTTGAATAATTTCAACACCCACGTTGGTTGGAAGTTTGAAACCATCAGCATACTTGCCTTTTGGTGCCTAAATCACCATGCTAAGTAAATACAAAGAAACGCTATTAAACAAAAAAAACAACTTATCCTATTATTAAACATTCCCCAGAACCATGGTTTAGTAGGGGATTTACAGAGGCCTTAAAAAAAAAAAGCGCAATGGATTAGTGTCGAGGATACAACTGCAACTAGTCACACAGAATCCGCTGTACGACGCATCACATTGTCAGTCTGAATGCTACTCACTAAAAGAAAAGCACATGTTTGGCTACTTATAACACATTGATATAAAAGTATAACACTTACTATAAAAGTACATTGTCCATTTTCAAAAATAAACACAAAAACATTGATATTAATCCGCATAACAACAACAAAACATCAGTTGTTGTTTTTTGAAAATGTGTGCCAGGATCCAAGGTTTTCTTCGATCATCATTACATATTGCAATCATAAACTGGGACCATGTGATTAATGGTGATTAATAGGATAATCAATCATTAATGGGATGATGATCTAAGAATTATAGTGATTAACAGTGATACTAGTGGTTGATAATAAGTAATGTGTGTAAAATAATTTCATAAACCATGCCTGGGAATGGTAACCATGCCACCTATAAAAAATGCTGATGACTGGGGGATGGTTTATGGCATTGTTTTACCCACATTAATACTTGGTGGCTCATCCCACTTAGTAAGTGGGTTATAACCCCTGTTATAAATGGGATAAGTAGGGTTAATCCACCTACAATTGGGGTTATAACACACTTACGATTCGTGGGATGAGCCACCAAGTAGCACTTTGTTTTACCAAATAGTCGAAAAACACGTGTGTTGTTTGCTGGTCAAATGGAGATATGGAACATCCACCAAGATCATCTCCTGCTAAACATGGTGGTTTTCCAAATCCACGGGGTGAAGCCTCTACAAGATCTAACATGGCAATGCATCCCTTTAAAAACAAGTTACCGAAGTTACCCTTTAGAACATCGATTTCGGCGATTTCTAGATAGCCATGTTTGATTATCGGAAGGTACACCAATTTCAAACAGACCCACATACCATTATCCATTTACTAATCACACGTATCCACCATTTTTTATTCCCAAATCCACCATTGTTACTATGGCATTTCATGGAGAATCCATGGTCAGAAGCACCCGCAAACTGCAAGCTGCAAGGCAGGGGGTCAGGGGGGGCAGTGCCTCATCCTTAAAGGAAGTCTTCAATCCACAGAGGTTGGGGTTGCCATCCAGCGCCTCACGGAGCCGACAGGAATAGGTCCGGTCAGCTGGCACTGGAATAGGTCAGTCAACCATGGTTTCTTTGAGATGGTCTGAGTAAATTACCCTCTGGTTATTTAACATAGCCATGGAAAATGGCCCATTTATAGATGGTTTACCTATTTAAAATGGTGATTTTCCATGGCTATGTTAAACTACCAGATGGTATATTTCACTAACCTGAATAGTTCGGCTGTTTGGGGATGATTCCCCGCAATCTAACCATGATTCCAGGGTTCGGGAGAACAGTGAGGTCGTGATAATTTACCTAGAAGAGTGTAATATTGTCTTATATTAGGGAGAAGATATTGAGTATAACCCCAACCAAAAACATCAACCGCCAGAAAATGGAAGAACACTAACATCTATCCTTATCACCTATCATGAACCACCTATATTAGTAATGTTGTATGTTGTTGAATAATATTAAATAAACCTTAGTCATATGTACAACATTTATAGCCTGCATGAATAATAAAAATATAATATCTCATTGATATTATTACTAGTAATATCAAAATATGATATTCATAGAACGGGTTAAGCATTCTGGTTGGTAAAGGCTTTTCAGATTTTCTTTGGCCAGTAGCTTTCCCAAGGATTTCCCATATCATCATTTCCAATCAGCCAGACACGCAACAAATGACCAATTCTTAGCTGGTGAACGGCTCGATAATCCCAGCCAGATACCAAACAACGATTCAGCGGATGAGTTTCTACCCATCTAGTCAATTGACCTTTGACCAGTAGGTTTCCAATGATTTCCCAATGACTTCCCATATCATATACCCTCTGGTTATGACTAACAGTTTGCCATGGAAAGATCCACCATTTTTAAGTTCGGTAAACCCAGGTAAACCATCTATTTCTATTGGCCATTTTCCATGGCTATGTTAAATAACCAGAGGGTATATATATATATCACTGGTTGGTGGTTTTAACCATCTTGAGAAATATTATGGGAAGGATTATCACATATATGAAATGGAACAATAAAAGTCATGTTCCAAAACACCAACCAGTATAGGTCAATCTAATCTCCAACAGATTGAGAATCATTGAAAGTGATGTTCAAAATCTCCAAAATGGGATATCATATGTATATATCATGGTAAATTATAATAATTCACTAACCTGAATGGTTCGGCCATTTTGGGATGATTCCCCTTATTTATGATTCCAGTGAGGTCGCAGTGAGGTCGTTATAATTTACCCAGATATATCATATCTTTTCAAAATATTTAATAACCCATATATAATATTATACCATATGAATCATATCATAGTCCAGTGAGGCCTATATCTTTACGTCCCTGGCTAATGATACCATATGATATCCTCATCATATAATAAACCCATATTTACCATATATTCCATTCCATTATATCCCATACTACACCCATAATCTCCCAAATGATACCACTATATTTTCCCATTAAAAAAAACAAAACATTAATTCCCATTAATTCCCATGAATTCTAACCAATCATTCTCAACCATGATGACTTCGAACCGTGAATTGATCTCGTTTTCATGGCTCAACGGCTCAACAGCCCAACGGCCTCTTGGCACGTGGATGATGGAGTAGCTCCTGGCGAGCCGAGGTTCAACACAGCGGGAGATGTTCAACAACCATTTAAACCTAAGGTTGGAATTATATTGTATTTAAACCAAGATATAGTATGGTTATATATATATAGTATGTATTTAATCCTAAGTGAAATAACATTAACATTGTGAAAACAACATCATTGGTTAACAACATGTGTGTTAAATACATTTAACAAACCTGAACATTCATGATTGAAAGTCTTGTGAAATACATTTCGTCTCTGGTGAAATCATCGTGAAGCCTAAAAAAAAGCCCGAAGCGAAGAACTATCTGGTTACCCTCTGGTTATGACTAACAGTTTGCCATGGTATAGATGGCCCATAGAAATAGATGGTTTACCGAACTTAAAAATGGTGGATCTTTCCATGGCTATGTTAGTCATAACCAGATGGTAACTGATTTTAACCAACCAAATGACTATCACACATTGCATGGGGAAAATTCCAAATCCCCATGTTGGACGATGTTTGACTGGTTGGTGCTTGAGCCTACCCCTCTGAAAAATGATGGAGTTCGTCAGTTGGGATTATTATTCCCAATATATGGGAAAATAAAACATGTTCCAGTCACCACCAACCAAATATATTGGTATTCCAATTATTAACCATTATTAACCATGGTTTTAAAACATGTTCCAAACCACCAACCAGTTATGAATCATCAACCATCATCAACCATCATCAACCATCATTAACCATCATTAACCATCATTAACCATCATTAACCATCATTGATAGTTCCAAACCACCAACCAGTTGATAGTAAAATACGGATATCCCTATGGATCCAAGTCAGATAAAAAAACGTACCGCTGGATCCAAAATCCAAGAGCTCCAACTGGGGCGAATCATCCCATGTCATAGTCCAGTTATACACACGGGTTGTGTATACTAAGGATACATATACACACATACATGGGTTATATTAACATAACCTGAGGTGGATAGAATTCTTAGAATACGGATGATGATGGGATTTTCAAAACATTCTCTCAATTTTAGTGGCTACCCTCTGGTTATTTAACATAGCCATGGTATAGATGGCCCATAGAAATAGATGGTTTACCGAACTTAAAAATGGTGGATCTCTCCATGGCTATGTTAGTCACAACCAGATGGTAATGACTTTGAAAATGCCCAGATCACTATCTACTCCAGGGTGACTATAAACCACAAACAAATCTGATCTGGGATGCACATAAACCAGTACTGTTGATATATAGCAAGCCCCAATTAATGAAGTAAATATGTCAATATTGCAAAACTGTTTGGTGGCTTTAACCATCTTGAAAAATATTAGTCAATGGGAAGGATTATCCCATATATGAAATTGGAAAATAAAAAATGTTCCAAACCACCAACCAGATAATATTGCAGTATTTATCACATCCTTGAAACATGTTTCATATTATGCAATTAGATGCAACATTACTGTAATATTCAATGCAATATTTTCATTGTTAATCTACTACATAATAACTGCATAATATTACACTATCTTTTCGTATCTTGTTCCATCTCTTCTATTGATGTATATCACTTTGTATACATTTTCTTGCAGTATCAAGTTCTATGTCTCCCAATACTTGATAACTATAATCCCCAAATATCTTATCTATAATGCATAATATTACAGTATCTATAACATCTATAACTATAATCTATACAATATATATCATCTATATCATCTATATATTTATAACATCTATATCATCTATAATATCCCAATAGATGTTTCTATATCTGTGCCGTAGCCAGGTCTTCCGACTTCGACCGGAACCCGGAACCCGGAACCGCAGCCTTTGGAACAGTGGTCACCAGTGCAGCCATCGTCGCAATGGTCACCTGCGGCGTGGAAAACTTCCATGGATTTAACGAAGAAGGCTAGGGATGTTACCATCTGGTTATGACTAACATGTTTTTACGAAGCAAGGAACTGTTGTTATGTTCTCTTCAGAACACTATTAACCACTTCTTACTAGTATAACCAGAACCCCCAACTAGTAGATAGTGATCTGGGCATGTTCAAAGTCATTACCATCTGGTTATGACTAACATAGCCATGGAAAGATCCACCATTTTTAAGTTCGGTAAACCATCTATTTCTATGGGCCATCTATACCATGGCAAACTGTTAGTCATAACCAGAGGGTAAATGATGTGAACCATTCTGAAACCCTCCGGTACTCAAATGTGGAAATGGAAAATCCCCGAACTACATAGAGGTTTATGCTCGAAATTTGGAGCTTGGAAAATAATCGGTATCTAAATTGAGGGATTTTTCCGGCAACCACCTTTGAGTACTGATGGGCAAGAGGTTGCTATTGGTAAGTTATAACTTGTTAATATCTGTGTCAACACACAAGGGGTGTTGAATCATGTTGTTACTAAGCAAGGAACTGTTGTTATGTTCTCTTCAGAACACTATTAACCGGTTCTTACTAGTATAACCAGAACCCCCGACAAAAAAAAAAAATCAACGTCATTTATATATTTATCAAATATGTCAACTCAGCAACCCCAAAACTTGAGTGGTTTAAAATCCGTATTTTTGCTGGTCATAATGTGGTTGCTATCTGGTTCTTGAACATAGCCATGGAAAATCCCAACCATAAATGGAGGTTTATAGCTGGGAAAATCATCTATAAATGGACCATTTTCCATAGCTATGTTAAATAGCCAGAGGTTATATCGGGGAACAACGGAAATAACCAATGCATCGCCTTCACAGCCGTTGGCACAGCCAACGCCCTGGCAGCCTGCCGCCTGAAAAACCGCGGCGCGGCAAATGCTCCAGGTCCAAACAGTTGGACATACTTGGTGGCTCATCCCACGGCTCGTAAATGGGTTATAACCCCAGTGATTTACATGGGATAAGGAGCGGGTTAATCCACTTCTAATTGGGGTGAACTAAGCCAAATACGATTCGTGGGATGAGCCACCAAGTATGGAGGTTTCCTGAAATAATATAGGAATAACGATCATGTACAATGGTTATATTGATATAGGAAATGGTATCTTGATATCATTTAGATCTAGATTTGGACCATTTCAATGGTTGTCATTATCATTATCATGGGAATATAATGATAATGATAATGGATGTAGGTATATTAACCATGGTTTTTGTTGGATATGTCAATATTTACCATTATATGGAGGTTTCCTGAAATGGGGGTACCCCTAGATCATCCATTTTGATAGGATTTTCCATGATAAACCAACCATTTGGGGGTACCCCCATGACTATGGAAACCTCCATATTCCCCGAAGATATTCCTCATTTTAAGTGCATTTCCCCTTGGGAAAATCAACAAAATTAAACACGTCATCCACTCAGCAACTCCAGGTTTTAGGGGATGATGGGGTTTCATGGGAATTTCATGAGGATTTGATGGACTGTAACGGGCTTTCCAGCTCACTTGGAGGTTGCTAAACATGATGCCCATTGATGCCCACTTTAAGATGCTTGACTCACCAGTCTTGTGGATGCAATCTCAACCATGTTGAAACACTGGGACTAAAATCAGGCATTTTATGGCGATATGTGGGGATATCATTTGGATACAATGGGATATGCAAACACTTTTTCAATGGCCATTCCAGGATCCTAAATTGGAGGTACCTACCATATATAAGGCCTATATAAGGCCTATGTAAGGGAATATCCCCACAAAATATGGCCTTATATGGTACAGTACCTCCAATTTAGGATCCTAATTCCCATTGACTTTTTTCCGGATCACCCGACGAAAGTACGTCTAAGTCATTGTTGATATGCGAGTGCCACTGTGTTTTTTTTTGCCATCAACCATGTCATGTTATGACTGGACGGTAGATCAATGTTGATCGGATGGGCATTGGAACCCAAGAGTCCATCAGGGATGCTCCTCAGAGGAAACCCCAAGAGGAAACCCATGGAAACCCTATAAATTCCCCAGTTCATTCCTGGATTTCCCATTGAAAATGGTGGATCTTTCCATAGTTTTCTGTATGTTTACCAATGGAACCATTGAAAAAAAAACACATCATCAACCAATTCAACTTTTGTACATTAAAGCAATCATCAAAGAACTAGCCCTTGGCACACCCCGACGTGCGATCCAAGTTACGCAGTAAGCTCCTGTGCCGGCGCAGGCGTCCCCGAGTCCCAACCACCAAAAAATTGAAAATCATTCATACAAGGTGAGGCCCACCCCCCTGTCGTGTTTGTTGCTGTGTAAACCCATCAAACATTGTTACATCTGCGCTAAAAACTACAGTTTTTACCACGTGATGTGCGTCAACTTGGCTATCACAAATCACCCACATCCAGCACATCCCCATTTTTTTGTTGGTGTACCATGACCACCAATTAAAAGGGCCACAAAACTTGCTCACCTGGCATCAATCCGGTGGATGTACTGCCCGCGTCTTGCCGGATGTGCTCCAAGTCGCCCGCCCTATGGAACATCCACATAAATTCCATCAGATCTCGGATTTTGCTGGTCAAGTCACAATTTCCGGTACTTTTTCCATGGGTTTTTCCGCTGCCATCACCCGGTTCTATTTCCAGCACCCGAAATCTGTGGGTCCCAAGGTCTTCCGTTTTGACCAAACAATGGGGGTTTTGCCCAAAAAACTGAGACCCTCTGGTAATCCAACATAGCTCTTGAAAATCACCATGTTTAATAGGTAAATAATCTATAAATGGGCCATTTTCAATAGCTATGTTAAATTACCAGAGGGTATATATCAAAATCCTCTGGTTCATACTCATACTTGCCATTGAATCCAAGTACCCCAATGGCTGGATGGTTTATAATGGACAATCCGCCAAAAACATGGATGATGAATAAGGGTCTACCCATGACTTGGGAAACCTCCCTATCAATAATGTGGGAGACCCACTGCAATAAACCTACCATTTTGGGATGGTGTATACCACACATAAAAATGGTGATGACTTGGACATGGTTTACTATTGGGTTTACCACATTACATTATCCCAAGAGCGCTTTTTCAGAATACATGTGTATGTCATTAGTATGTAAAGATATGTAAGCTACATATATATATGTGTACGGTAACTACATTTAAATATACGGACTTTAAAATATACGAACTGGTATTTTAGACTACCTCCGGGAAGGTTTTCCTTGGCCCGCCCAGCCATTTAAACATACGGAATACAATTCATTTAAACATACGGTAACTACATTTAAACATACGAACTGGTATTTCATAATAGCTCCGGGGCCTCGCGGTCTGGCCCGCCCTCCACATATTTAAATGTTGTTACAATATATATGTATATTGCTACAGTTATACTCACCTATATACATTATACATATAGTTATTACCTATGGTTAAAGTTTTTGTTACCTATGGTATATACTGTATATATATATACACATACATTTTGTGTGTATATATATATATGTGTACAATAGGTAACACCAGTTAGTGTAACCATAGGAAACTGGTTGGTGGTTTTAGCCATCTTGAAAAAATATTAAAGTCAATGAGAAGGATTATCCCTATATGAAATGGACAAATAAAAGTCATGTTCCAGACCACCAACCAGGTAAGGTAATTGTAATATTGTAACTATCTCCATGTTTTTTTCGAAAAAACATTTTTTCAGCATCATCCCAACAACCTTGCATCTGAAGCTTTCAACGTTTATTTTGAAAAAACAGTGCATATCCATGCCCTGGTTTCATCCTACCATCTTCCCAGCAGCGTCCTTTGCACTTGGCAGCGCAGCGTCGGCCGACGCAGCCGGCGGCGCAGTGGGACTTCGCACCTCTCGCGAAACAAATCGAGAAAGCGATGGCACTTGAAACGGGAAACCTTCCTGGGGTATGATCATAATATTCCGTAGGTAACTATATATGCATATATATATATATGTTTTGGAGCATTTATGGCATAATGTAGATAGATATAGATAGATGTGTATAGATAGATATAGATAACAATAGTTATAACTATAGGCAAAATATAGATACATTAGCAATCAATAGCAATCGACAACAATATAGAACAATATAGAACAATAACATGTGATCATATATGTACAGATATGCACAGTGTATCAACGATATATAAAACCATAGTTCATCATTAGTATAAGCATAGGTAAGGTAGTACCTATAGTATAACCCGGATTGCTTAATGGAAAATCATGAGACTTTTTAAATGGGTTGCATTAATGGGGTTTTAGACCACTGCATTTCCGAGTTGCCCCAAAATCTTCATGGAAGCCAAAGGGCGCCCCCGAACTAGCTAAGGGGTCACTAAACCCATATGGCATTGATGAGGGCAACCCCTTCATAAGATACGGCCATCAAAGCTGGATGATTTCATTTTGAACCCATCTGAGCTGGTCCAACAACACTTTCATGTCAATACACTTCTTTCTTTTCAGTTTTCCAGTTCAAGGTTTCACCACAAAAAAATGGATCAAACACGGGAAGCTTCGTGTAGATTCTCGTGGCATATTTTTTTGGGGGATATCACAGTCGAGAGCTTTGTTGGGCGCTTGCGCCCGTGGACAAAGATGCTGGTCATGAGCCCAGTAAAGGCCCCAGTAATCGAGGCCCTGATGTGAAGCTCACCCAACAAAGCCCACTGCATGTGGTCGATGACGTCCTGGTAAATTGGTAGATGAGAATTCCGACCTCCATCAAGCAATTGTCGCTTATATCCTGCGTAAACCCTAACATTCGCTGGCCAAATCCCCTTTTTTTCTCGTTGAATCAGTTTCAGATTAGAACCCTCATGACAATGTAATTCGCAGGTTTTGCTGCTGAAACTGCTGCTGTTGACCTCAAAGCCCCAATTTGGGGACTTAAATCATCTTAAATCCATTTCTTGATGGTTTTATTCTAGAAATTCCCTATGACACATTTTAGCCCTCATTTACTTGTCAGTTATCACTGCTATGGTGGGTACAATTAAAACGAGTCCTTTGACGTTCAGGGTATACTCATACAATCCCCGTCAATCCCCTGTCATTACTCCCATTGTATTCCCATTGTATGGTTCCCTGCGACTTCCCGCATTTTTTCAGCATGATCCCAGGGTTTCTTGGACTATTTCGACACCAAGGTTCCCTTGCTTTCCCCTGGGACCGGCACCGGAAGTTCCACTGCATTCCTTTCCACAGAAGTCGCCCTTGCAACCCTTCGCGCACTCAGCACCTGAGCAAATTCGTCAGCAAATGAAATGCAAATGGTGGTGGTCAATTTAGAAGCAGATTAAAGTCCTAAAGTAGCCATCCAAGATTGACTCAGCACTAATGTTTTTATTGCGACACAAAGCATTTGAAACCCTTCTCTTTAGTTAAAAAGCCCCATCACTATCGTGTACCAGTCACCTGTAAATGACAATGTCTCTTGGCTGTGCAGTTGAAGTTACAAAGGCTGTAACCATGGGATTAAAACCCCATAAATTGGGATATAACCCCTATACCTATGGCTATATATATATGTAATTATATATATCCACTTATAGCTGGAACTGCGCTTCCACGTCTGTTGATCCCTCCATCAACCGGTCAAATGGATTGCTTGAATCAGCAATGAACATCTAGCAGTATTTTTTGCGATGAACAGCAACCAACCAGCAATCTTAGCTGAGTACACAGTGGGGCCCCCAAGCGATAGCTAAGTTGGTGAACATACCTCCTTACGGTATTCATGGGGTTTCAAATGGTTAAAGATATAAACCAAGAAATGCCACTGGGGGGCCCCACATAGCAAGCATGTGGGATGCTATTGAATATAATGAGGAATTCCATTGTTTTATATGAGTATTCCGTGGATAATTCCACTTATTCGACTGAGGTGCTCTATTTATCAGATTAAACATCAAACTGCCAAGCTGGATTCGTTGGGAACATCTTCAGCAGATTTTCCATCGATTTTCCCAGAAAATATGGGGCTTACTTGGTGGCTCATCCACTTATAATGGGATAAGTAGGGTTAATCCACTTATAATTGGGGTTATAACCCACTTACAATTCGTGGGATGAGCCACCAAGCACTTAACCAATCCGAGAGCCACTCGACAAGTCTACTTCTCACCTCAGACACCCATCGATCGAGGAACCTGTGCACTTGGCAGCACAGAGGGCTCCAACACATTCGGAACCACAGGCCTGCTGCTCCTCGACAGACAATCTCCAGGAAAACATTGGGGAGAGATTGTGAGTTTCCATGAAACATATGTGAAACATACGTGAAAAACATATGTGAAACATATGTGAAACATGTGTCCTGATATTTTTTTAAGCCAAAAAATTAGGGAATCTGATCGAATTTTCCGAGTTTGCACGGGTTAGACAATGGAAGTTCCACTTTCCGCATGAAAAAATAGGGACAACACGGGGTAAAATCCCATGGAACATCTTGAATTTATAGGCTTGGAGGATGCAGGAATCGTGGGATTTTCACCAGACCAATGGCCATTTCAGGAACCGATTGATTGGAGGTACCTACCATATATAAGGCCTAGTTTTTAGGCCTATGTAAGGGAATATACCCACAAAATATGGCCAAAAATATGGTACAGTACCTCCACTTTAGGATCCTGGAATTCCCATTGACCAGATGAATTATGGAAATGGATGGGGAAATTTGTGATGACCATGAGGTGCTCTAGGAACCATTCATTTCACTCGTTTCAGGGTAAAGGAGCACACGGCGTTTCCGCACTCGCTCGGCCATGAGTGTTGCCCACTGCTGTATCAAAAAGAAAGTCTGCACCACGTCAGGTGAGGCAGCACCTAATGCCTGGAGACCCTCACGTAGATCAGCCTCGTCTGCAAAGAGGTGCGCAAGTGCCTCAGATTGCGGCGCCTGACCAGAATCATCGCCGAAGGAGAGGCGGACAAGCTTAGGCAAACTTGCCCAAAGCTCTGTCAGGCTCAAATCCTCCATGCAAGCAAAGTCAAGGGCTTGGCTAGCGCTTGGCATGCAAGTTCTATAGATGAGAAAGGTCTTATATATATATATATTTTTTTTGAAGGCAACTTCCGCCCCGCCTCGTGCGGGTACTACTGGTATTTACATATATATATATATTATATAATATGCGTGTATATATATATACACAATATAATGTCTTGAAATGAGTGGTTCCTAAAACAGATTGTAATTAATAGCAGTAGCGGTCAAGTCGTTTGACCCGTTGAGTTTGGCTGGGTTTGCTGTGTTGACATTTTTTGTTGTGCGTGCGTGCACTCTGCGAAACTGGTGTCTTGTTTCACATGTCACATTTGAAGCTCCACTTCACACTTCACACTTGACAGTCTTCACACTCCACACTGCACACTTCACACTGCACTCTTCACACTGCACTCTTCGCACTTCACACTCCACACTCTTCACACTTCACACTGCACCCTTCGCAGTCAACACTTCACACTTCACACTCCACACTCCACACTTCACACTCCACACTTCATATTTCACACTCCACACTTCACACTGCACTCTTCTTGCCCCACACTTCACACTGCACCCTTCATCTCATCTGAGCTCTTCTCACCTTGTCCCAGCTGAGCTCTTCTCATCTCATCTCTTCTCATATGTCATCTAAGCTTTCATGAATCACTTCCCAGTACTACTACAAAGGAACTTGCATGCGCAGTGCGCCAGCCAGGCCCGTGCGTGCGTGCTTTGTGCGAAGCTGTTGCAATGTTGTTGTCCAAGAACATGACCTGCGCGCGTCCCCGGTGCAATGCAACGTGAAGCAAGCACTTTCCTCACACATCACATTGCACCCTTCACACTTCACATCTGAGCTCATTTCATCTGGTTTCACGTCTTCCCATATGTCAGCTACGTTCTTCTTGGCTATTTTCATGTCATCTGAGCGCAGCTCAAACTTTCTCATGCGTTGGACCTACTTTCAACTTATCTCGGCGCTTCTGCACATTAGCAAGGTTGAGCGTAACTCATGTCGATTCTTCTACATGCCAAAAGGCGTAGAGTCGTGCTCCGGCTTCCTCCCCAAAACATAGCCCATGCAACATTCATGCAGCCATTACAATGCGATCTGCAACCACAGTTTCAGGAAACGCATAGAACTACACCACAGGAACAACCACTTGTTGCAAAACACATAGAAGGAACCAATCGCGTCCGGAACGACCGCAGCCACACCCGTCGCACACACGAGGTACCTTTCATCGTCGCCTGCAGCCACTTTACACGGAAAAACACAAGGTTTCGTGCTCCGGCTTCCTCCCCAAAACATAGCCCATGCAACATTCATGCAGCCATTACAATGCGATCTGCAACCACAGTTTCAGGAAACGCATAGAACTACACCACAGGAACAACCACTTGTTGCAAAACACATAGAAGGAGAAGGAACCAATCGCGTCCGGAACGACCGCAGCCGCACCCGTCGCACACACGAGGTACCTTTCATCGTCCCCTGCAGCCACTTTACACAGAAAAACACAAGGTTTCGTGCTCCGGCTTCCTCCCCAAAACATAGCCCATGCAACATTCATGCAGCCATTACAATGCGATCTGCAACCACAGCTTCAGGAAACGCATAGAACTACACCACAGGAACAACCACTTGTTGCAAAACACATAGAAGGAACCAATCGCGTCCGGAACGACCGCAGCCGCACCCGTCGCACACACGAGGTACCTTTCATCGTCGCCTGCAGCCACTTTACACGGAAAAACACAAGGTTTCGTGCTCCGGCTCCCTCCCCAAAACAGAGCCCATGCAACATTCATGCAGCCATTACAATGCGATCTGCAACCACAGTTTCAGGAAACGCATAGAACTACACCACAGGAATAACCACTTGTTGCAAAACACATAGAATTAGAAGGAACCAATCGCGTCCGGAACGACCGCAGCCGCACCCGTCGCACAGACGAGGTACCTTTCATCGTCGCCTGCAGCCACTTTACACGGAAAAACACAAGGTTTCGTGCTCCGGCTTCCTCCCCAAAACAGAGCCCTTGCAACATCATGCACCACTCCCCTTCATCATCACTTCCCTTCTTCACCACTTCCCTTCCTCACCACTTCCCTGCGTCACCACTCCCCTTCATCATCACTTCCCGTCTTCACCACTTCCCTTCAGGAACTGCAGCATTGTTGCAAAACGCATAGAAGGAACACCACCCTTCGTCAAGGTCAGTTCTTTCCTGATGTATTGTTATGTAGTGTAAAGTCTCACACCACCCTTCATCAAAGTCAGTTCTTTCCTGATGTATTGTTATGTAGTGTAAAGTCTCACACCACCCTTCATCAAAGTCAGTTCTTTCCTGATGTATTGTTATGTAGTGTAAAGTCTCACACCACCCTTCATCAAAGTCAGTTTCTTTTCTGATGTATTGTTATGTAGTGTAAAGTCTCACACCACCCTTCATCAAAGTCAGTTCTTTTCTGATGTACTGTTATGTAGTGTAAAAGTCTCACACCACCCTTCATCAAGGTCAAGTCTCACTCGCGCACCACCCTTCATCATAGTCAATTCCGTCAAGTAAAAGTCATTCGTAACTCGGAAGTATTGCTTCCCAACTTCCTTTGATTATATATATGTATATATATACGCATATTTAATCTGAGATACCCTGTAAATAACTATGTTGTAAGCTAGTTAGAATCTGGTATTCGAATTATAAAAGTAGTATATGAAAGTATATGAAAGAAAATGAGATATCACCAATTTTAACAGTAAAACGTCTTCGCCCAGTTGGAACCGTTTCGCCCATCCCCAGGCAGTCCCCGTTCACTCCGGAACACCTGAGATGGCACAGGCGGCACCAGCGGGGACCGACGGGACCGCGGCTTGGCAGATGACATTCGTTCAACAAAACAGATTGATGATATAAATAATATTAGATATATACATATATAGGATTATATATATTAATATCTATTAATATTTATTATATTTATTATATTTATTATATTTATTATATATATATATATTAATATTTATTATATTTATTATATTTATTATATATAATATATATATATTAATATTTATTATATTTATTATATTTATTATATTTTATTATATTTTATTATATATATATACCCCCAAGGTACCATGGGAATGGGAATGTAAAAAACAGTACCTATAGAATCCTATAGATATATAGGAATGTAATTGATGTAAATAATGGGAATGTAATTCATGGGAATTGTGAGCTTTTAGTTCACCCATCAATTACATTCCTATAGATTTTCAGGGTCTATGTTAGTTCATGGGGCTGTGGATGTACACACTTGAGGGTGCACAGTCAATGAGTTCCGGCTTTTGATGTGGATCGAAACATGACATTGTACTAAACATGAACACAATCTGTGGATCCAACAGTTTGTTTGCCGACAGGTGGATTGGATGCTTTGAATTCAGCTTGTGTGAATCTGGCTGAGGCCTGTTACAAACAAAACAATTTTTGGATATTTTTTGGATGATTGGGAGGTACCCCTAATTTAAGAAACTCCCATCTTGTCTACAGGCAGTAAAATCATTGGGATTCAGGGTGTTGTCCCATTAACTATACACCCATCAGCTGTTTGTGATAGAAGCTATATGGGCTTGTCTGAAAATAGGGCACCCCATAAATAGCTGGTTGATCATCTTTTCCCCATGAACCTAACATAAGCAATTTATGGGTGGACCCAATTTTATGACACACCCACATGCAATTTGTACCCTCTGGCAAACATACAAAAAAACTATGGAACATCACCATTTTCAATGGGAAAACTCACGACCTAAATGGCCATTTTCCAGTTCGCAAACTGTAAACGTCATTACCAGAGGGTAGCCATCACGTGAAATCCAAAAGTTGAAACAAGACTGTTGCTTGAAATCCACCAGGTTAGTGAGATATTTTCATGGGATTTTCTGATATTGCTGACCATTTTCAGGGACAAAACATAAATTACTGGTTGGTGGTTAACCTACCCCCCTGAAAAATATGAGTTCGTCAGTTGGGATGATGAAATTCCCAATTTATTAGGGAAAATAAAAAATGTTCCAAACCACCAACCAGACTAATTATAATACATTGCAACATCTATTAAACAAAAATAATCTAATTTAGATGGATTTTCCCTGAAATTCACCATGTTGGCTGCCCACATGCCATGCATTGATCATTCATAATCACTATTCATCATCATTAACCATGAATGATTATTGATCATTGCTAACCACTACCCACTATCAACCACCGATAACCCATTAATTCATATTAATTCCATCTCCCCATCTTCATTTTTTTCAGCTGTCTCTTCTCCGTGCTGGGCCGCCCAGCTGATAGGCGCACTTCCGTCCATTGCATTGGGCCGCACAGAGGCCACCCACACAGCCGGAACCGCATTCGTCGCCCTTGCACCTGGCGGCTGAAGCGGCGCAGGCTGAGAATGAAGTCGATCTTTGCCAAAAAAACAAGGGACAGATTTGGAACCCCAAAGTGCTTATTATATTGTTAATTATAGTTCTCTATGTAGTTTAGTATATGTCATATCTCTATAGAGACATATAAGTATACATTCAAGATATTTAAATGGACAGCTTTGGAACACCCCTAAAATCCCAATTGTTGATGTATGCAATCATATGTAATATACATATATATATATAACTGTATATAAATATATATTACAATAAACTGATTCCATGCTTCGCTTGTAGATTGTAACAGTTAGTGTACTGAGAAAGCCGATCATTGGGTTGCACTATGTTGCAATCGGAATCGGCATGATTTGTGACTGACATTGACTGACCAAACTGGATGAGTTTGTGCATATTCAACTAAAGAGGAGTGATAGCATCAAACATGGCTTGATGGAAAATCCACCATTTAGTTCAATGATAATCCCATCAAGATCCGCATTTGGTATGTTCCATTGACACGATTACCAAAGGTATCACTAATCTTGTCTGCCAAATGGATAGTGTCTTCCAGGGACTGCTAGTCTGCCAGTAGTCTGTGCTTCTGCATCTTGATTTGGAACTGGACTCTAAGAAACAACATATTATTCAATATTTTGGCTTCGTTATAAAACAAATTGAACATAACGTAAATCAAATATGATGGACGGCTTCTGATTCTCTGCTGACATGGTTTAACTTTGGAATCCGTGGTGCCGCAAGAAGATGGCTAAACACTGCCAATGAAACATGTTGTTCTTGCACTGTGATGGAAACGTATCCCTACCTTGTCAAGTACGCTATTGTGGATGCTGGTTACCCTCTGGTACACGTTTACAGTTTGCGAACTTCTTTTCATGGCAATTCATAGTGGATTTGCCATGATTTGCCCAGCTGGAAATGGTGATTTTCCAGTTCATTGCGTTGGATTTACCCATTGAGTGGTGATTTTCCATAGTGTATTTACCCATTAAAAATAGTGATTGTCTATTAAAATATGGTGATGTTCCATCGTTTTGCGTATGTTTACCAGGCATTCGGAAGCAATCCCCTTGTAGCGCCAAGCGAGCTCGCAACGCTTACTCGCAATTGGCCTTTTGAAAAAGATTGGCTCATTGGGTGAACAATTGGAACTTTGATATATCATTGGACTGTCCACATATGTATATGTATAGTGTATATATATTTATATGCCATACATCTATATATATAATATTATATTGAATAATATATATATAACTATATATATATTAAATTGTATACATTTATGCACAATCTATGGCTTAATGATAACCCCTATCAGCCCTATCCACTGACCAATACGACGAGAAAATGATACAATGTGGTGCTCCCAA
The DNA here is from genome assembly GCA_947184155.2 of Cladocopium goreaui. Lineage (NCBI taxonomy): Eukaryota > Dinophyceae > Suessiales > Symbiodiniaceae > Cladocopium > Cladocopium goreaui. The sequence goes on along the minus strand of CAMXCT020003425.1, from coordinate 12,649 downwards.
AATTATAACTGGGTCTACAACCCCCTTGAGTATAGACATGTCTAATATAATCAAACCCAAATTATTGGAGTTAGAAACAAACTTAACTATCTTAACTATCATAACTCAGGTATAAATCAAAAATAGTCATAAATCCCATTGAATCACCGTTGTTTTTGGGCACATCTCATTTTTCCATCAAGAAACTGTTTGGCGCAGGTCTGGCTGTTTCCGCTACCGCTGGTACAGCCGAAACCGCAACGTTCACCTGGGAACACGACGAGAACCACGGGGGTGTCGGTGGTTAAAATCGATGAAAATGGGGAGATGGAATTCATGCTCGATGATGAAGATAAACGATTGGTTAATGATGGTTAATGATGATGGTTAATGATGATGGTTAATGATGATGGTTAATGATGATGATTATTGATGGTTGATAATATATCTGGATGGTGGTATACCCAACCCCCTGAAAAATATGAAAGTCAGATTGGATCATCATCCCAACTATTGGGGAAAAAACATGTTCCAAACCACCAACCAGCATGGCTTATTGCTGGTTAAACATGTGGTTAGTAGTGGTGGTTATTGGTGGTGAATAGTGGTTTGTTTAGTGGTTAGTAGTGGTTAATGATGGTTAGCAGTGGCGAATCATGGCTTATTGGTGGTTAGCCTCTGGTAAACGTTTACAGTTTGCAAACTGGAAAATCACCATGTCTAATAGGTAAATCAACGAATTAAGTGGCCATGTTCAATAGCTATCTTAAATTACCAGAGGGTAACCATGAAGAATGGAACATGATATGACCAATTATATAAACAAATGTGATTTTAATGGGAACTTTCATGAGGTATGCATATCTAATCCGAAAACAACAATTCAAAATCCAATTATGACAACAGTTATGAGAAGCATAGGATCGCGGGCACGCCAGTGTCCATGTTGGTCATAACATGGTAAAACATGTTTTTGCCATGTTCTAGTAGACTAAACCGACTAAACCTGTGCTTCTCCTGGTTAAGAATCATAATTTCCTATTGATGTTGTTGCTAAACCATCAGCTTGATGTTGACATCCCCAATTTTTGGGGGTGTGTATCCCAATGCATTCCATATTCATCATTTTCACCAATTATATACTGAAATGGACATCTATGAGTACCGCCCATTTTCAAACACATCCATATATATATATATATCCATATAACACGATTCGTGAATGTTCACCCCCTAATATCACATAGTACGATCTAATCTCTAATATTGATGGTTGAATCAGCATGTGTCCTTCTTTTTGATGGTGGCATCGACATTTTTGTGTGATGTTTGCCATTTGTTATCTATTATTCATGAGTTAAATCACAATTTTTGATTGGTTGAATGCCAGTTATCTTTAAATACGCGAAAAAAACTCCCTAGTCTTCTACAATAGGTTTGGAGGAAAACCGGCTCAGGAAACCTCGATTCGAGTGGCTAAACTAAACTCTCCATTGCTTCCTGCAGATTCCCCCACTAACAAAAAAAATCGGTTCGATTGGTTACATTGCCATTGCTTGTTGGCTATGTTTCCATGATATCCCATGATAGTCCGATACAAAAATGTTGTTCATTGGTTGAATAGTTGAATTCTGATTTTGAGAAAAGATTACTTGATGGTTAATCTCCAATGTCCACCCTTCAACCAACAATTGATAAAATTATATCACCCTGGTCTTGACAAGGTGAAAATTCCATGGTTGTATCCCCATGAGTAATTTTTGTATGCTGAAAACTTCAGAATTTGACCAACATTAAAAAAAATCAACCCATATCGAACTAATTTTTAGCAAATAACAAACTCCTTTTTCATCCATGTGTCCATTAAGATTGTGGTTTACTTTACTTACAGGATGGTGCCCCCTAGTTATAAGTTGGTTTATAAGCTCCAAAAACTATAGTTATATCTGCCATAAACCATAGTTATGGGACTTATGTTCACCAACTTAGCTAACGAACTGGGGCACCACCTTGTACATATTTGTGTCCAAACTTTTTTTGGTGCCGCCTTCGCAAAGCTCAGCGCAGCTGCTGCCCTCGCAGCGGTAAGCACATTCCAAACCTGGATCGAAGATGAACAATTCCCACCAGGAGTTAGATTTAACAATTACAATGATATACATTTAATATATTATAATATATTATAACTATATATATTATTTCAAACCTTAGTCTCTTAAATTTGGATTCCTGTTGATTTCATATGTCCAGGGAAAGAACTATGGAAAGAACTATGTAGCAATCCATGGAAATAAGGGGTGTTTCCACTAAAAATGTCACCCAATGAAGAAACCCACCACTTTGATAGAGAAACGCATTGCTCCAAGTTCTTGGACAAAAAACCTTTCAACATCAAGTTAGATGTTACATACAAATTTCGTATTTGAAAATATTGGTCCGTAAGTTGGAAAGGAAAACAGTATACAACAATATACAACATCTGTGTAATTCGGGGCCCCATATTTCTTCAAAAAGGAGAACACCAAAGAATGCATTTGCGCAAGCTCCAACTAGAAAAAAAAACTCATAAAAACAATATTACGATGTGACCCTGTATACTGTAAAATTGGTTAACTAGTGCATTGATGAGTGTATGTATGGCTGTGTGCTCATGTGCATGGATGAACTGCAAATGCAAATCCACAGTTTTTAAGTATTGTTTTCGGTGCTGCGAAAACCACGGTAAAACTTAGGTAAAACATGGTGAAACAAATTTATCAACTGCAAACGGAATCCTTCAAAGATGTGTTACTGTATTTCTGTCGTTACGTTGTTGTGCATTGGTCCGTAGCAGTGTTGCAGTAACAGATTACAATCATTATAAATATGTCATTTTACCCAAATACAACGCTTAAACTTTATTGTTGCGTTTTATACAAACAAACCCCGTCGATATACTTCCAAACTGTCAAGCATACACGAACAAACAAGAACATATAATTCATCTAAAAACTCAAACAGTCCTATATAAATCATAAATACAAAGCAAGTAAAGTAAGGCAAACATCAAAACATACTTATAAAGCGTTAAACAGTTGAAGTGAAATCGAGAAGTAAAGTCAAAGGTATGTTACAAGTTAAAGGTTCTAAGTTCTAGTTATAGGTTGTAAGTTCAAAGTTAAAAGGTTACAAAATTATAAGTTACACAGTTTTTAGTGTCAAGTCATAGCTAGAAGCTCTAAGTTGTAAATTAACAGTTATAACAATGTGTTTCAATTTTAAAACAGTTCCTAAACCTTATACATTGATTTATTGAAGTTTGATAGTCAAGAGTTATGGATTATGAGTTGTATTTTACAAAGTAGCTATAAGCTACAAGTGTGTATATTTGGTTTTATCAAGTTATATACAAGTATAAAAGTAAGTTAACATATAAGCCATTATTTGGGGTTTGCAGAACGGTTCGGAACGGTTCCGGGGATTTCCCCAGAACGGTTCGGAACGGTTCCGGATACTTCCAAAACCTCAGAACTATTTAGAACTATTTAGAACGGTTCCGGAACGGTTCCGGATTCAAAGCCTATAGACCCCAGAACGGTTCGGAACGGTTCCGGAGACCTCCATATAATAGCATATGTTAACTTGTATAATAGCATATTTTGACTATATAAGTATTTTACTTTAATACAGAGAGTTTGAACAAATAAACACATACTAGTACCATAAGCAATGATGATTCAACACAAGCGATACTTTCAAAGGGATATTTCAATACAAACTACACAGTTGTATGATTTTGTTAGAAAAGATTCCACAGAACAGTTTTCAAGACAGGTAAGATTTTGAAAGGGGCCACGCCTTCCATGAACAAACAGCTGAGAAACTTCCAGCCTTTTGTAGTCTACATCCAGTTTCACCTTCTCCCTTGTGCTCAGCATGCCTTCGCACTGCCTGTTCAAAGACTTAGGCGGAGAAGTTGCCTTCCCTTTGTCGTTTTTCTGACTCCTTTCTCTTGTAGCCTTGGCCCTTGGAGCCACAGGGCGGCTCTTTGGAAGGTTTTGAAAATGCGAAACAGGAGGAACTGCTCTTGACCGTTTTTTGGGGGGGTTTGGAAGCTGTGGAGAAATATTTCCGTGCAAAGTTGAGGTCTGCAGAACCGTTCCGAACCGTTCTGGAGGTCTGCAGAACCGTTCCGAACCGTTCTGGGGACCTCTGCGCTAATAAAATTGTCACGTAAATTGGTTCTCTGTGCCAAGAATCCCGGGAATAGGAAGGCACGGACAAGGTTGAGCCATTCCGGATGCATTAGTCCCAACCTGAAAGTATAACCCATCATCACCCTCAAGAACCCCACCGCTAGCGCTATATATATATATTCTGAAAAGTATCAAATCATGGTCCAAGAAATTATCGGCAGCTATATACAATATAGTTTGTTTCTTTTATGGGTAGTAGCACGGTAGTAGCAACAGTCTTGCCAGAGTGACAAAATACCAACAATATAGCCTGGATGTTGCACTGCTGCCGCTACTGCATATTTTTGATCCATTCCAGACCTGGTGGGGAAAAAGACAGCAATGGGAATGCAGCCAACAACCAGCATTGCCTTTGTTCTTTTTTTGAAAAGGGAAGTCACATAATCCCAACAGCCTGAACACATTGCAGAAGCCAGCTCAGCGCGCCCAAACACACATGGACTGCCTTCCAAATAATTGAAATTACATATTGATAGAATTCGACTTCAGCGCCTGTTCCTTCCACCTAAGTATTTCTCCAATTGCGCTTAAACCGCCTGAATCTTCCCTCAAACAAATGCAGCATCATAAATTAAACCCACTATCTGTATGCGGGTTGTGTATTTATTCAAGGTTTCAAGTATTTGGGGCAAGGTTGTTAAGTAATCAAAGCTGAATTTAGCCCAGTCTCACACTAGAAAATTAGTTAGCTGCAAATAGAATTCCACTTCGTCGTTTGTTTCTGTCGCCTGAGTATGTCTCCCATCTTGAAAGCAAACCATATTTTCACCCAAATGCCAGCCCCAGACTAGAATTTGGAATGCATAGTCTACTTAAGCGCACATAGAATTCTACTTAGGCGTCAGCTTGTGACGCCCAAGCAAAATTCTATTTGCGCCTAAGTAGATCATGGATTATGTTTTCCAACAGCCCCAGACTAGATTTCTATTTGCGCATAAGTAGATTATGAATATAAATTATGTCTTCCAGCAGCCCCAGACTAGAATATGGTCTAATTAGGCGCAAATAGTAATAGAATTCTACTTAGGCGTCAGTTCGTGACGCCTGAGCAGAATTCTTTTTGCGCCAAAGTGGATTATGAATTATGTCGTCTAACCGCCCCAGACTAGAATTCTATTTGCGCCTAAGTAGATTATGAGTATGAATTATGTCTTCCAACAGCCCCAGACTAGAATTTGGAAGACATGGTCTAATAAGGCGCAAATAGTAATAGAATTCTACTTAGGCGTCAGTTCGTGACGCCTAAGCAGAATTCTTTTTGCGCCCAAGTAGATTATGAATTTTGTCTTCCAACAGCCCCAGACTAGAATTTGGAATGCATAATCTATCTGGCGCAAATAGAATTCTACTTAGGCGTCAGTTCGTGACGCCTAAGTAGAATTTTATTTGCACCTAAGATTACCTAAGTAGATTTAGTCTTCAAAAGAAAGACCGAAACATAAGTTCACCCCAATCTCACAATCAGAATTTTATATCTATAGACTGTGGATCAGATAGGTATAAAGTATCCATGGCAAGTTTTTGTTACTAGCAAAACTGAATTCATCACCGGTCCACAATACAAATTCAATTTAGGTCAAGTACTTCACGACTTTGAGTGCAAATCCAGATTGATGAATCTGGATGTGTCCTCGCTGTGTGCATTGTTTTGTTTCTTTACTTCTTCAAAAGCTTGCTAATTTTCCCTTGACATGGTTTCTAACATCACCTTCTATAAGATATCCTTATTGCCCTGGTTTCTTCCATAGTCCCTTCCATAGTTCCCTCCATGGTCCACAAGGCCCACAGGTTAAGAGGCTAAAGTTTGAAATAATATATATACATATAATTATTATTATTATTACTATCATTACTATTATTATTGTTTATTATTATCTATTATTATTTATTATTATTTATTATTATTATTATACCATTAAAGCTAGGAAGTTAATGGTTACTAACAAGGCGCTGAATGGTGCTTAATAGTCCTGATTTTCTACATGATGCCTGCTGGTTTATGTCTCGATGAATTCGGCCCTGGACCAGAGAGACTTGACGGTCTCGGGGTCGGCGCTGAAGAACTAAATGAGTTTTTTCTGGGCACCCAGAAATTATGTTCAAGGTTTTTTTGAGTTCTAAAACAGATTACAGACCATTCCGACTCTTTGAAATTCCAACAGTTGGATTGGTTATTTCAACGCAGAGAACTTACCCATGAACAATGCCCAAAACCTTCTGTCATTCCATCATATTGGCTTCTGAATAGGCAACTTCCAGTCTTACTGGATAGTATAACCTCCAAAAACAAATTATCAAACCAACCAAATGTTCAATAAACCATATACTGGTTGGTTTATAATTGATTTTCACATTTTCAATTAAACCATCATTGACTGATATGATCAAACCAATAAACCTTCAAATCAACCCAAATTAGACCCCGTTACCCCGAAAAAAACGTTTTTGACTTTGTAAATCCAGGCCAAAACCACCAGATTTTTACGTCACCACCAGTGTTGAACACGGGCTTCCAAGCCGTTGCACTTGGTTCCACAAGTGCCCACGTCCTGCAGACATTTTGAGGCGTGGTAGCAACACGGGGATGTCACTGAAAAAATTGGGATTCCTGGATTCACCATATTTTAGCTGGGAAAATCCACTATTTCGACTGGGCCATGTTCAATAGCTATGTTAAATTACCAGGGGGTAGATATGACATGATAATTAATGTTAATTACTTGTTGGTGGTATACCTACCACTCTGAAAAATATGAGTTCGTCAGTTGGGATGATGAAATTCCCAACTGAATGGAAAAATTAAAGATGTTCCAAACCACCAACCAGTATTTGATTAATGTTAACTACCCTCTGGGAAACGTTTACATAACTATGGAAAATCACAATGTTTTAGCTGGGAAAATCCACTATTTCGACTGGGCCATGTTCAATAGCTATGTTAAATTACCAGAGGGTAGATATGACATGATATTAACACAATTTCTCAGATAGCATGTTAAGTTGGCGGGGATCACTCATAAAAAAAAAAAGTAATTCTTGGTACCCTCTGGTAATTTAACATAGCTATTGAAAATGGTGATTTATAGTGGATTTACCCATTGAAAATTGTGATTTTCCATAGTTATGTTAGTTTACCAGAGGGTAAACTGGCTGTATTGGAGGATGCTCATCAATCCAATGATAGGAGTTTGAATGCCATTTTGCGTAGGGATTCCTCTATGGGATGGATGCCAAGGATGCCTATTGCTGGTAAATCATATTGCTGGTTCAATCCCCATGACAGAAATCCCATTCCCCATGATAGTAATATATGTAATATTAAAACCATTACCCATTCTATATCATTCCATATCCCATTCTTTTTGTTGGTTTAATCCCATACACCATGTAAGTTGACCATGTTTTTTTTGCTCATGATCTGACATGAAAAATCCTAGTGTTCAGGTCGGGCAGGAAGCTCCCTGGGCACCATTCCAGGGAGAACAGTGAGGTCGTCGTTCTATGCCCAAATAGGATGGTGAAATCACGAACAAGACCAACACGTGAATCGGAAGAACATATCCTCTGGTAATTTAAAATAGCTATAGAAAATCACCATTTTTAATAGGTAAACCATCTATTTCTATGGGCCATTTTCCATAGCTATGTTAGTTTACCAGAGGGTACTAAAAAGGACTCATGCAAAAAAAAAAGCTGTTTCTAAAAGGAGGAAAACAGTATGTCACATACCAAACTGGGGATTCAAGATGATTCAAGCAGAAAAAACGTGGCGGATAGCACCCAAAGAGACTCATTGACATGACCAACATCAATGGCCATGCAATAAATTGGAGGTACCTACCATGTATAAGGCCTATATAAGGCCTATGCAAGGGAATATCCCCACAAAATATGGCCAAAAAAATGGTACAGTACCTCCATTTTTGGATCCTGAAGATCTCCCATTGACAACACTGCTAAGGATTTCACTCCAAACCATCTGTCAAAACCACCCAATGATTGTTCAATTGAACGCCAGCAACTGCAACCTGACCATCTCCGAGAGTAAAAAAACTGGGCCTCTATTCCCATTGAAAGGGGACATGTCCAAGCACCATGTTTGAGTACTGGAAGGTACTTCGTGGTTCATCCCACTTTGTAAGTTAGATCTCTATATAAAAATATGTATGTATGTATTATAAAAATATATATATATTATGTATACATATATAGTGACAAGTGGGATATCTCGTTTTTTTTTCCATGGTTTTTCCAGTTACGACTGGGGGTACCACACCTACTAACCCACGCTTCACAGCTGCCTCGTGGCTTCCCTGGCAACGGTAGGCGCAGCGGTCTCCGGTACACTCGGCCGCGCACATGGCGCCGATGCATTGGAAACCACATTGCCTGGCCCAGTTACTTGGCTAAGTTGGTATATATATATATGTATACTTCAATAAACCATCCCCCAGTCATCACCATAAATAGGTGGGATTCAAAGCATTCCCAAATGGTTGGTTTATGACACTGTTTTACCCACATTACTCAGCAAAATTGGTTTATTTCACTAGGTCAACTGTTGCGTTTATGGATATTTCTGGATGTTTATAACTTATAACTATGACTGGGGGGATTTATAAACAAAAACAAATATCACTAGAGATCACTAGAGGACACAACCGGGCACAATTTGGGCCATTGTACGTTTTCAAAGATGGTTCAACAACAAATTCAGTTTCGGGCGACATCTCGCCATCCTGCCTAGATGAAATACTGGATACATCCGATTGATATCCCCAGCATTGTGCTGCTGAAGCTACGTGGTCAATTCCTAAATCTAACCTCTTAAATCCATTGCAAAGGTCCAAACTTTTAAAGGCTTACCCTCTGGAAATTTAACAGTTTGCTATCGAAAATGGCCATTTAGTTCGTTGATTTTATCCATCCAAAAATGATCATTTTCCAGTTCGCAAACTGTTAGTTTACCAGAGGGTAACCACCAATATGGAGATATAACATCATTATTAACCACTACTAACCACTATATTTACCACTCATGTAGATCTTCATGTTTTGGCTGGTAACGATCGAATTTCTCTCCAATCCCGTACGTCGCCTGCCCTTGCACTGGTAAGCGCAATGTCCTTGGCTTCCTGCAAGGGGCTGGTACGTTCTCCCCTATTGGAATGCCCATGGGAAACTGGAACATCCCGACTTTCCATAAAATCATGTACCCGCAACGGTAAACGTCTACAGTTTGCGAACTTGAACATGGCAATAGAAAATAGTTGATTTACCCATGAAAAATGGTGATTTTCAATAGTTATGTTAAATTACCAGAGGGTCCAATATGGGATAAGATTGGAGAATATATTATAAAACGGGATACTATAATTCTATATAACTCTGATATAATAATCAAAACAATATAGTGTTTTACTCCATTGTCAGATTTAACTTAGTATGGCCCATGGAACATCCCAACTTTTAACGGAGACTGAACGACAGGACAATGGAATGGAGGTTAGCTTCCAAAATGGTAGTCCAATGGATATTATATAACCAATATTGACCAAAGATTACGGGCTGCTGGTTTTGATTTGAAATCATGTTTGGGATTAACTCATTCAGAATAGGGATTTAGGTGGGAAATATGTACACATATATATATATATTTACATGGGGCATTCTGTAATCGGATGCATAACCAACTGTAATCAAAACTAGTGCGAACATGTAGGACATCGAACATATTTTGTGTATCTAAAGTTAGCACTGATATGGAAAGCCTTGGGGGAACCCTAGCTGCTTGGTGGTTTTAGAATATTTCATGTCAGGGGAGTCGAACAAGTCAACCATGAAGATGGCGATGGAACACCTCAACTTCATGGGAAATATGTAAAGATATGGGATACTGGGGAGGACCCCTGGGGAACTATGGGATTATAATTGTTAATAATGGTTAATGATTGTTAATTATGGTTGATATATGATGATATGGGATGACATATGATTGATGTACCCTCCAGTAAATTAACATAGACCCTGCCAGTATTCGGGGTTGGAAGACTAGTGAAACCACTATAAATTGGTCATTTTCAGGATCAACAAGTAAATTTTCCAGAGGGTAATCATCGAAATCCAAATGGGTAGAAATTTGCCAGGTTGAAGTACTGGAGAGCAAATGAGTGTTTCGTTCGAATTGTTTATTCATTGTGTCAACCAAAACTACTCAATAGACTTATCTGCGTGTCTACATAGATGTATACATTTATATGTATGCAAACATGTAAACTTGCATTAATCAATGTATAATGTACTTGATGACACTGTGCGTGATCATACCAAAATATACTACCCCAAAGAAAACGGGATTGTTTAATCCAAGCGAATCCATGTCGTGTTGATCAACATTCTATTTGAATATGTTGTTGATCAACACGCTTCACTGTTGGTGATTGATTTGCGATCTTTCATGTTCATTTATCAGCCATTTACTTGGTTGCTCTGTCAACTTGTTTTCATGGCCAATCTTGGGAGGCATGTAGCACAAAAAAAGTCAAACAACGTTTTGGCTGGTTAGAAAATATTAATATGTATCAATATATCCATTTAGAGTAAGATATTAATTTTTACTATTTAATAGTACCCTTGCCATCATGTCAAGATCAGGTCCAAGGGCATCGTGTGTCTGAAAATAGGGTATACCATGGTATGCCCCCAATGAAACAGCGATAGGGATAGTGAGAAAACTAACCATTGGGTTTAGGGACTTTAGGGCTACACTATTTTCCGACAACCCCATGGTGGTTTCCTAAAATAGGGCTACCCCAAATCATACATGTTTGTCTGGTATTTGCCCATTATAAACCATCCCATTTGTGGAAACCCTCACATATCAATGGGAGATCTTCAGGATCCTAAAATGAAGGTACTTTAGTACCATATTTTTGGCCATATTGTGTGAGGATTTTCTGACATAGGCCTAAAAAATAGGTCAAGAATATGTGGATATATATGGTAGGTACCTCCAATCGGTTCAAGATCTGTAGGAATCGTGCGGTTGAGCCCAGGTGAAAAGGGCTTCCTGTTCTCCAGTTGAGGCGCAACGAAAGTTGCCTGGGCGGAGTGCTCGAAAAGCTGCAGAATTTGCCTCACTGGCGTGTGACAAGTCTTGAAGCGCCGAGTAATCCACAATGATCAAAATGGGTCTGTTTGGAGGAGGGTCGTCACCAGCAGGTTGTCGTCCAGGTCCTGCATACCAAGAACATGATCGGGTACCAGTCGGGATTTGTATGTTGCATGGCCGTTGAACATATACCCTCTGGTAAACTAACATAACTATGGAAAATCACCATTTTTCATGGAAAAAATCCACTATTTCAATGGCCATTTTCAATAGCAAACTGTAAACGTTTACCAGAGGGTAACCACCAATAACCTATGATTCACCACTACTAACCATCACTATTAATTAACCATTAACTAACCATCATTATTCACCACTATTAACTATTACAGACCACCCATGGCATCCCACGTATCTCGCATCGTTCCATCAAAACCCGCGCCTTTCTCGCCACTGCAGTAGGAACCGCAGCGGCCACCTTCGCACTTCCGGGCGCACTCGGTGCCCTGGCAGTAGTAGCCACATTCCAGGCCTGGAGGGTGAACACCCTGGAATTTATGGTTCATGGTGAATTAATCCCAGAGGATCCATGTATGGAATATTTACCTACATTGACCCCTAAAGTAATTTAAAATAATCCCAATGTAGGTAAATATTCCATACATGGATCCTTAGGGAATGGATATCTGGTTGGTGGTATACCTACCCCTCTGAAAAATGATGGAGTGAAAGTCAGTTGGGATGATGAAATTCCCAATATATGGAAAAATAAAAAATGTCCCAAACCACCAACCAGATATACTAATGGTTAATGAATGGTTGTTAGAATATAATTGTTATTAATGCTCATGAATTGTTGATGCATCCTATCAATAGTGGGGTTCGTCATGGTTAATGGAGTTCATATGGGAATTACCATCGCAAGAATCCCATGGATACCATTATAAAGACCAGGAATGTAATTAAAAACATTTAAAAACTAAGATAGATGTGGACAACCCATGGTTTTCCACATCTGTTCGTATGTTTACAGAAGGGAGGCCTACTCAGAGGAGGATTTGTTTCTTATGAATCCTCCAGGCCAAAACGGCGTCTGCTTGCGGATATGAACCACGTATTACCCTCCAGTGAACTAACATAGCAAACTGGAACAGTTCGCCCCATTTAGTTCGATGATTTACCTATTAAAAATGCATAAAAATGCATATTGTCGATAGCTTATGTCAGTTTACCAGCGGCAAATGTACCCTCTGGTGAACTAACATAGCAATTGAAAATGGCCATTTATAGTGGATTTTCCCATTAAACATGGTGATTTTCCATT
>CAMXCT020003424.1:508069-570117 GCA_947184155.2 Cladocopium goreaui | reverse complement strand
CTTGGCTTGGTGCGGCTGTTGCAGAGTGGGCATCTGTATTGTGCGGATGCGACACAGTGGCGTCTCTATGGGGCCCTGCGCACGCCGAGCCCGCGAAACGAAGGTGGGCATGTGTACTACGAGGTGCATCCAAGTAGGCAGCTGATGTGAGAGCGGGCAGCGGGCGCAACCAGGTGGCGCTGTCCCCGGTGACAGTGAGGCAGCATGCGTCGTTGGGACCAAAAAAAAAACAAATTGTGGCATTTGTAGCAATCCTCGCCAGCTGCAAATTGAGATGTTTTCGTTTTTGTTGTTGTGTTGCATAGCTTGACATGAAAGCCTTTTTTTTTCTGTTGCTTGACATCCGTGGATGGCGCGGTGTGTGCTGGTCGGGAGGTGGCGAGCATCGCAGAGACTGTCAGGCGCTGACAAGGATGCCGCTTTTCCCGAGGCAGCGGTTGTTGTGATATTGCTGCAAAGTAAAGCACAGCATAATACCATGCTGTTAGAAGTCTGGTGGCGATGTTGCCGATCATGTTGCAGGGATGCATATTGAAAGTGACTTTGATGTTGCACTTTTCTATTGCTGCATTGGGACTTTCGGAAAAACGTGTTATTACGTTGCTTCTACTGCTTCAAGCAATGCTGAGTAGTCTCTGGGGTGCCAAACCCGAGGTGGCGGTGTCCCCAGGGCAGATGAAGCAAATGTTTCTACGATCGGGGTTTGACGAGGTTGTGGACGCGCAAAGTGTGCGCTATGAAGTTCCAGTTGTTGTTCTGGAATGCATCGTCAAGCCTGTGAAAAGCTTCTTCAAATGCATCGCATTGGTGATGGATGAGTTTCGACGCCGCATGTGGTGTGAAGCCATTGGTGCCAAAGCTGACATGGAGCAGCTACAACAGAAACTCAAACCAGGTGCTTTGATGTGCTTTCGCGCTCTGTGCTTCAAGAAAAGTGTGTACCACTCGGGTGGCAAGTACATCGATCTGACGAAGAAGCAGAATGTGAAAGTGGAACTGTTGGCGCCCACTGATCCGGCATATGTGGCGTTGCAGAAAAGCGTTGGCTTTGGCCCTGTGACGTTGGGTCACATTGCAGACCTGACGACGTTGGGACAGGGAAGCAAAGCAGATCTACTCTGCAAGATTTGCGATTTGAATGTGCGTGTGATCAAAGAGAACCAGGCCTGATATGTTTTTGGCAATTTTGAAATTTGTTTCGTTTCCATGATTATAATATAGCGAAGTACACAAATGCATGTGAAGCTGATTCCTGCATGTTAGGAAAAGGTGGAGCTGTGGGTGAAAGACGCTTCGGACAAGCGTCTACTGGTGGAAGCTTGGGGGAAAAATTTCGCTGGGCAGTTGCGTGGATATGGCGCAACGCAGATTGTCCTGCTGATGAACTTCTCAGTCCGTCAAACTTCCGACGGCCAGTCGTGTACGCTCACAGGAGAACATGCCGGACAGACAGAAAGAGGCTCTGCTTTTATTTTGGCACCGACTGCAGAAGATGTCGTGAAACAATTTGCCGCGGTTGACATTGATGGCGGCGATGCCATCTCAGTGCCATGGCAGCCGGAGAATCCGCAGATGACGGCCACGGGGAAGTGTTTTACCGCTTGCTTAGCTTCTGTGAAGAATTCGTCTTTGGCTTTTGGTTTGGACTTTGCGCGACCCGTCGCGAACCGAGCTGGTGGCGGTGTCCCCGCGGGTGTTGTGGCGGAGATCTGGTTGCCAGATGAGGTTCGTGTCTTCGTGCCGGGCGTGTGGCTGACGGAAGTGCGAGATGGAGATCTTTTGTACATTCCCTGCTCGATCTGCAAGAAGAAGATGCCCGAGGGTGCTGTGAGTTGCCCGCATGGCCAATGCACGGGGGTGCCGAGCGCGGAGAAAGTAGTTCTGACGTCGGTGACGTTAGCGGATTCGACGGGCTCCCTCCGGAATGTGCTCTGTCGGGGTGACGAGCTCGCAGCTTTCACTTCTTTGCGTTCTGTTCCAGGTTTGGAAACGTGTTTGCGAGAAGAGGGACACGTCAGCCTTCCTTTCCGAGCTCGCTGTGATGTGATTATCGGCTCCCAGAAGGCGACGCAGTATGAAACGGTCACCGTAGCCAATTTTGAGTTGCTGGCAGCTACTCCGAAGTTACTCGAGGAGTGGGACTCCGAGAGCAGACCTGCGCCGTTGTATGTGTTTCAAGGCACTGAGGCAGGAATTGTTGGTGTGACTGTCGCATTTTATAGAGTAGAAATCGTTACACCAGGAAGTCGTTGTGAAAAATGACAAACGTCGTCAGGTGCGGATGGGGCATGTTCTGCCCGTGGCATCTGTGGCGGAGTTTCTTGTCTCTCCAGCCGGAATGCAGCATCAGCCCAGTAAATCCATGCCGGAACACATTAGCATGGTTGTGGCAGCTCTTGACAAGCCGAAGCCTGAGGCCATTGATGGAATGTCAGGAACGGTCCGAGTTCGTCACGGCAATGTCGTGTCGCTCTGTGATCCTGACAAGCATGCTTTCAGCACGGAGGCTTTGTGTAACATGGCTGACATCTTCGCGTACAACATGGGCGATGGGAAGCCACGGTATGTGGTGGGTTCGATTCGTTTGGCTGACAAGGGCTATGTGATCACGGCCGCTCGGGTGTTTGCGTTGGACATGGACGAAGCTACTGTCCGTGATCTGCACGCGAAAGAAATTAGTGCGTTGCAGGGGTTGACCGTTCGGCGGGGCCCGAAGCAGAAGGCGGACGCATTGATGGAGGCGACGCCTGCCAAGAGACCGTATCACCATCCGTCTGGTCAGTCCTGATCGGTGACAACATTATGTTTTTTTTGTTGATTTTGTCAACCGACAGAATTATTTGATTGTAGTTGATGATGTAGTGATTATGATGTTTCATTCTGTGGCAGTCAGGCGGCCATGTCGGCGGCTCAATGTGATGTTTTCTCCAAATTCATGCCCATATAAATGGATGCGAACTGTTTGTGTCGCGGAAACAGATTGTGGATGCTGCTGCTGCGGATAGTATAGCTTGGTTGTGAAGTGTGCGTTAGAGGATGAGCTGGGGTGGCTGAGCGTTTGTTCGCTCCATGTTGTCTTGGTGGTGGTGCCATGTTGCAACGCTTTGAAACTGGCTGCAACTAGTTCTGATTTGCACCTCGAGTCGCTGAAGGCATGACAACAGGTCATCGTCCTTCATCCGCTGCGAGGCCAGGTGGCGATGTCCCCGACTCGGAATCGTCCACATGGGAAGCCGGAGCTGCAGCAGCTACGTCAAAATGTGCCATTCCGTTATTGCCATGGCTGGATGGCATCAAGAAAGGTCGCTGTGAGGTCGCTGGTGAAGAATGTGTGCAGTACAGCTTCTCCGTCGAATCTCCCAGTGAAGTGAAATATCTCGTGAAAGACCTGACTCGGCAATATGAGGCAGAGTTTTGGTGCAGAATCTCTGTTCGGGGGAGGAAGGCTTTCAGAGCGCAGCAAGATGGTGCGGACGAGGGGAAGCTCTTGCGTGCGTCTTTGTATCCGCTACCGACTTTCTGGGGCAGGAGAGCACGCTTGCGTGCGCTGGCAGCTGCGGAGAAAGAGTTCGACGCGGTGATCCAGTCTTTCGTGGGCGTCGCTGCAAGCAAAGATGTTGTGACGTAGTTGATGACAACAGGAAGAGAAAGCTGGTGTCAGAGCTGAGACCCATGTAGACTGTTTCGCACGTTTGATAGATAAAAAATAAAGTGTCGACGCATTGCTTGTCGCTGTGACTTGATGAGTCTCAATGCACTGCTTGTCGTCACCACTGCTTCGCTTTGTTGGTTTGATTTTGTTGTTGGTATGATCGGAATGGCCGTACATGGCACGCTGTGGGTTCATGATGGCGACTTTCAATTCATTTCTAGAAAATTATTCACTGGTGAACAAGAAGGTGCTTGGACTGTGCAGTCAACGTAGCTCCGGAATATCAGTGTAAGCGGAAGCGATTCAGTTGTTGCTCATGCTCGCATGCATGGATCTTTGTCAAAATGCTTCAAGCATGCAAGTATGATGTTGTTGATAACAGCATTTGTTACAGCAATCTGTTGGAAGGTGATACCTGCTGCATCGGGTTCTTCTTCATGGCGCTGCCTATGGAGCGTCCCAGCTGGCGTCGCTGCGGAGGCAATGGGTATTCTACCGATGGTGTGGTGGTGATCTCCACAGCCGACTTGCATTTTGCGGTATGGTCATGCCGGAATGGGTTTGATTGAGTTGTCTTCATTCATGTGATCCGAGCTTATGAATACATGTGTATAGTCATGAATATACGTGTATAGAAATCTTGAATATATATGTGTATAGCGTGGAAATGGGAAAAAATGTATGAATTCGAAACGCTATGGTGTTGCTTTTGTTGCTCAAAGCAATGCTGAGTAGTGTCTGTGGTGCCAAACCCAGGGCGGTGGTGTCTCCGACGTCAAAGCCGTGCGGTCAGACATGCCAACAGAAAAAGTCAACTTGAGCGAATGGTTGGACGGTGCGAGCAAGGGCCGCAAGTCAACGCCATTTGACGAATGCATTCAATACGGCGTGCATCTGGACTTTCCGAAAGATGAGAAGTATGTGGTGAAGCACTTGAATCGCCGTTACCAATCGGAGTTCGGCTGCATCGTGTCCATGCGAGGAAGAAGACAGAATGAATTCAAAAAGCTCAAGTTTGTGGATGCATCAGATACACGCAAGTTCCTCGTGGCGTCCTTGTATCCCATGTCGAAGTTGAAGAACGAGGCTGAGCGCTCGCGATGCTTGGCGGCGGCTGAGAAGCATTTTGACGCCACGCTGCGTGACCTGCTGCAAGTTGGGGCGCGCCGTGTGTCGGCGGAACCGCCAGGAAGCAGACGAGCATCAGGTGGCGATGTCCCCGATGTGTGCGAGCCGCCGAAGAGGAGTCAGTGTGGTTGCATACTGTACTGTGTAGCAAATCTTGAATAGCAGCTTGCATTTGTTCTGTTAGCTTTTGTTTTACGAAGTGAATAGCAGCTTGCATTTGTTCTGTTAGCTTTTGTTCTACGAATTGATTGTAACACTGGTGATTCATCAAAGCATGTGACAGGATTGCAACATAAAAGCCTGTGACAGGATTGCAACACTGGTGACTCATTCCGATGGCAACGTGGCGGGCTGGGAATTTCCACGAACTGTGTTGTCGTCGACTTCGACAGAGACGAGCCAAGCAGCGTCGTCAGGGAAGGCATCGATGGTCGCCCAGCCTGCTGCGTCCGAGGCGCCTCGGCGGCCTGTTTTGCCTGCGCCGCTGGGGAGCACCACTGCGACGTGCCCCGCTACAGCGAGCTCTGCTCCTGCCGGAGATGCTTCTCAAGGTGCAGCTGCATCTCAGTATCCAACGATGGGTTCTCCTCCGGGTGCTGCTGCCGCCTCCCGAGATGCTTCGCAGTCAGAGAAGGTGACTGCAGAAGGTTTGCTTCGAAAGTTGCAACTCCTTACTGCAAGTGAAAAAAAGGAATGCGCCGAGGAAAGCCGTGGCGCGCTAGTCAAGCTGTGGCGGGAGAAGGCGAAGCCGGAGAAAAAAGGCAAGGCCTTCCGTGGAATTATCGACCCGCAGTGCATGACTGGCATTCCAGAATTGTTGCAGGCGAGGTGTGGGGAAAAAAAAGGGTACCATTTGTATGTTAATGTTATCATGATGGACCGTGTCGTGACTTGTCGTTCTTGTGTGTTTTTGTCGGTGAATTTGACATAAACAGTGAAACCATGTCCACGCTGTCAGGAATGGCTGGTACGCCGTGGGTTAGATGACGTTCTACAGCGACAAGCACGGTCGCGGTTGCCTCTGGAGATGCAGAATGAGCACTGGACCTATTATGCCTACAAGTCTGCCCGGCATGAAAGTTTTGGCCGTGGGTCAGATGGCGATGTCCTCGATCCCGCCGCCCCTGATGGTTCCAGCTGGAAGCAAGCCTTTCACGGCACCTGGTTTTATAGCTTGTGGAACATTTTAGAATACGATTACATCTCAGCCAGTGATGATGTGCAGAAAGGTCATGAGTTCAATACTTTGGGAGCCAAAGTGTACATGTCACCAGCCTTTGGAACCGCCAAAACGTATGCAAGAGGTCAGAATGTTTTTGGCGACGGTGTATACCATTGTGCGGTTCTGGAGCTGCGTGTGAATGAGAAGCAGCGGTTCAAACACAAGGTGGGTGGAGGAATTCAATGGACCTACAATTCAGAAGATGTCTACATCGTTGGTGTGTGGTTTGGGCATAATATCGGAAATTGTGTCGGATACGAACATTTGCGTTTCTGGGACTGTGATGATGAAGCGGTGCCGCGTGACCGCTGGCAGGCCATTGTCAGATGTTTCTTTTTTAAAGAAATTTTGGGTGAGATCTAGTGCCTTTGTTTTTGTGTGAAGTGGTGTTCGGACTGATGATGTCACAGACATCAAGTTGTGTCGCCGCTGCCGCAGGTGCCTGCCGTGACACGAACGGATCGCGTCTGGACAGCTCCGTGGACCCAATCAAAGGACCAGTTGAATCCAGCCATGTGGGACGGCATCGGATGTCATGCGATCGGTCTGGACGGTGCTATGTGGCGGAAGCGGCCGCTTGATTGTACTGTACCAGGTCGTGCTGCAATGAAGAGACGCTGGTCCCAAGCAGTGTCGGGCGCTCCATCCACGCAAACAGAACCAGGTGGCGCTGGCCCCGGCTCTGGGACGTTGGTAGGAGCGCCCAACGTGGCACTAGGTCCACCCCAGAACCCAGCTATGCCAGGTGGCGCTGGACCCGGGTCTGGGACGTTGGTAGGAGCGCCCAACGTGGCACTGGGTCCACCCCAGAACCCAGCTATGGCAGCAGGGCCAAGCCAGACCATTCGCATGAAGGCGGGATGCTGCTACATCCGAACCAGTGGCACTCTGTACACCTACGAGCCATACGCAGATCTGCGGATCGATTTGTCTCAAGGTGTTACGACCTTGACAACTGCGAGCAGGGGAGTCGATGCTGGAGACTCGACGGATGGCCGTGATGAAGTTCTGCAAGAGCAGTTGATGAGCTTGCCGTGCTACAGGAACGTGCTGCAGCAGGCCGAGCAGCTCATCGAACAGGAAGTCCGCCAGGGCAAGACGATCCGCGTGGGTGTGGAGAGCACGCTGGGAAGACATCGCAGCATCGCTTTCGCGGAGATCTTGCGGCAACGACTGGATGTGTACACCCACGTGGACCTCCGCCACCTGGAAGAGCATCGCTGGAAGGACGGTGCTGACCCCCGACTGCCACCGTGGGAAAAGAAGGAAGGTTCGCTTGTGCTCAACGTCGAACCGGGAAGCTGATGCTAGCGTATAGACGCACAATTGGTGGCGTTGGCCCCATTGTGTTTGAGTATCAATGTGTGAGACTGGAGTTGCGAGTGGACCCGCATGCCTGCAGTGGACGGACCGTCCGAAAGACGGCTACATCGTGGGGGTTCGGTTTGTGTATACTGTTCGGAAACGGCACACCTTCGCTTCTGGGAAATGGAAAATGGGACGTGGGGTCGCAGGCTAACGTTGATGTTTGTGTATCTCAGCATTATTGAACTTGTGTTTTCAGCTGTTGTTGTCGTTGTTATCGTTGTTGTTGTTGTTGTTGTTGTTGTTGTAATTCATTTAATGCCTATTTGATGAGTTTCGGTTGTATATGGCATATGGCCTCAGTATCTATGTTTCCGATGTCTTTGCATCATGTGGTTCGCATGTTCTGGCAGGTGCCGCTTGCTTCGTGGCGCTGCTTTGGGAGGTGGCAGCTGGCGCTGTCGTGGAGGCACTGGGAATGCGGATATCTCTATCACCGCATTAGTGTGTATGAGCGCGGATGTCTGGCGGTGATGAGCTGTTGATGATATGTTTTATTTGATTCTTATTGTTCGTATATGGCTTTCCCCTTGTTGCAATGGCCGTCGTTATGACGAAGTGACAGACATTGCAGGTTACAGCACTGCTGTACCCGGAAAAATGATTATGATTGTGCAGCAATTGAATATGAAAACCTCGTGTACAGCAATTGTAAATAATTTTTGACATCATTTGTTGCTGGTATTGCTTTACTGTTTTTCTGGCAATGCGAGCTGTTGGTCAGATTCCGTCGCCTGGGCAACTTGCCGCTGGGAAGCTTGCATCTGGATGCTTGCAGCTGCTGGCTCTGTATGACTTTTGTGTCACTTTGGAAAGGTGGGATGTGTATGACATTTGACAGCGTCGATGATGCTGATGACGATGACGATGTCGGTGACTTTTGTTTTTAGATTGATGTGCAGAAAGCTTTGCAGACTATACCATTTCTTGTGAATGACGTTGACAGTGTATGTTGACATCGTGGTCGGCTGTTGATCGGCTGTTTCTTGTTGGTCGAACGCAAGACTAGTAGATTGAATCTGTTTTTAGAACAGGCAATGGATGTCTTCAGCGACGTGTATTTCTTGTGCTGTATAGCTTCTGTTGCTCGAAGCAATGCTGAGTGATGTTTGTGGTGCCAAACCTCAGGTGGCGTTGTCCCCGAGGAACCAAAGCACACGGGTACTCATGCATTCCCATGATTCGCATTTTCCCATGCTAGAGCTCCTCTGCTGTGGCCTGGTGGTGCTTCTGTTGCAACTTTTGCAGCAGAGTTGCTGGCAGGCCCCATGTGGGGAGGTAGGGAGGGTGGGCCAGGCTGCCCGAGCGGGCAGCCTGGAAAAAAGACCGCGCAGGTCAAGACTACGACGCAACGCTATTTTTCAACATGCAAACAAATGCATCGCAAAACTCTCACCACAGGCGATGACAGCTTCGTTTTTTTTTTCGTGCTCTGCCCGTCTGGCCCTTGATCGTCCACCGGTTTCGGCCGCGTCGCTCGGATGTGACCTAATGGGCAGGCAGTTTGTGCGGTCGACTTTTCATGAGGACACTGCAAGATCATCGTCCGCTCCATCTGAGTTGCTAATGGAAGAGGTTCTCAGCGCCTGTGGCTGGGCGGTCCAGCCACAGACTCTGGGTTTCCTGAATTTGCTTTGCGTCGCAGGTTGATTCATTCGAGGCCTCTGAGTGGAAGACAATTAAATGCCGGCTAAGCCAATATTTTTGTTTATTGTGGTTGCACGGTGCATGGCTGCGTCCTTTCATAGCACCGTACCACCACAATAAACAAAAGTCTTGTTGTCTGTGACAACACTGCAAGATCCTCATCGTCCGCGCCATCTGAGTTGCTAATGGAAGAGGTTCTCAGCGCCTGTGGCTGGTCGGTCCAGCCACAGATTCTGGGTTTCCTGAACTAGCTTTGTGTTGATTGGCAAAGATGATGTATAGCATCGTGCCCGTGCACATACTTCCATCATGCCCAGTTGGTCGAACGCAAAGCTTGTAGATTGAATTTGTTTTTAGAACAAGCAATAGATGTCCTTGGCGATATGCTATTTCTTGTGTTGCATTGCTTCTGTTGCTCGAACCCATGCTAAGTGATGTTTGTGGTGCCAAACCTCAGGTGGCGTTGGCCCCGAGGAACATGCATTCCCATGATTCGCTCTTTCCCATGCTGGAGCTCCTCTGCTGTGGCCTGGTGGTGCTTCTGTTGCAACTTTTGCAGCAGAGTTGCTGACCGGCCCCATGTGGGGAGGTAGGGAGGGTGGGCCAGGCTGCCCGAGCGGGCAGCCTGGAAAAAAGACCGCGCAGGTCAAGACTACGACGCAACGCTATTTCTCGAAAGACAGCATGCTGAACCACTCAACATGCAACCGTTTTTTTTTTTCTTGTGCAACAGCCTCGACGGTCTGCCCGGCGGAGCCTTGGGTCCGCACGCGGGTTCGGCCGGGTCGCTCAGGTGAGAGCGGAAGTGCGTGTGAGTGCCATCAAGTTCTACATACACTATGAACAGCATTGAAAACAAACATCCTCACAGAATACATGCTTGACTCGATGTCTGTCGACTGTCAGGGCAATGTGTTGCCGCCGCTCCCAACAAACTAAGAAACCCTGGAAACGAATCCAACCGAGCGCTTCGGACATCTGCATCTCTGTATGTTGATCAAAATCTTGAAGCTGAGCAAAGCCGAAATCGCACGAAGCCAAGTCAATAAAACATGACAAGAGTGCCACACACACAAGCAATTCTCACACCGGATCTTGCGGATCAGTTCATCATCCGTGCCATCTGAGTGCCTTGCGAGTCAGTTCCCAGCGTTTGTGGCTGGGCGGTCCAGCCAGAGACCCCGGGTTTCCTGTGCTTGCTCTGCGTCAAGGTTTGATTCAATCGAGCTTCCATCTCTCTCGGAGCAAAAATGCGACCCCGATGGAACCAGACACTGCTCATCTGGTGGTTTGCATTGTCGCTGGCAACACAAACAGCCAGGTGAGCCTCGTCTGGTCTTGGCATCTATTTCGACGAATTTGTTTGACTTCAGGCAACAGAGGGACAGCTGGCGTTGGTGACTCCGTTGTCTTGCGAAGAAGTTGGACATGACCAAAATCTGTATGGTTGTCTATAGAGCGACAGCTGGTGGCGCTGTCCTCGCTGTCTTGCTGAGCAGCTCCCAGGACGTGTTACAGCCGTCGGCAATGGTAGAAAGAAGTCCCTGTTCCTTTTGCAATCTGAAGATGATATGATTTTGTTGGACAGATCAACAAGAGCCGTTCTTATTATCCTTTTTGTTTGGGTTGTTTCGTTGTCTCACACACTCGTTATTGAATTGTCTTCATCAAGATTCTGTTTCCATAACTCAGAAAATGATTCGTCTGCTACAACTGTGCCTCGTCTGGCTCGGATGTTCTGGCAGGTGATGACTGCGTCGCGATGCAGCTTTGCAACACCAGTGCCGTGGAGGCATCGAGCGTGCTTGGTGCCACTGCAGGATGTTTCAACACGTTTCCGATACTTTCTGGTTCGTTGATCCATACATTTTATCTTGTTGCATCGACGCATGTGATTCCCAACACATTCGTCTCGCATGGTTTCCATGTCTTGGAAGGCGCTGCTTGCCGCGCGCCACTGCGTTGTGACGCCAGTGCTGCTGTCGCGGAGAGAAAACAGTTCCGGAGCAATAGGTTTGAGCATTGACATTTGCATCTCATATCATTATCGATACTTTAACATCGTTATCTTGGACATACGTGTGAGCATTCGGGTTCGTGGGCTTCATCTTGTTTTTTTTCGTAGACTGTAGAAAACCTAACATTACCCAAAGAAAACCTTGGATTCACTATACTTGAGGTATTATGAGAAATGATGTATCTAAGGGTTAAGTGGGATTAATCAGCAAAAATGATGGGTATAATATGGTATCCTAATATAATGGATAATCTGGAAAATTAATGACATAATTCTATCTAAGCGGGACCGGGGTTGTGTAGAGTTGTGTACATATTACATATAATGCACAGGGATTGCCAAGGTGTTTTAAACAACAAAAATGTAAACATGTAAACATGGATAGCCCACCCTAAAAGACACCAACAACCACTAAGTCGGTTGCGGGATCTTAAGCATGGGACGTTGGTCCAACAATAAGCAACGGGGACCAACGAGGATGTGGAATATAGCTCACAACTTGGGAAGTAGACACCACAAAGAAGGTTTAGGGTAGCAGCAAGAGTTGGACATGTTCAATACCAGCTGCACATGCGGAAAGTTTCCCAACATCATTCGGAGGTTTCCTGCTTCTTCTCCCATGATCGGATTCCGGGAGTGAAACGACCAGGCAGTGAGGCCACACTTCAACAGCCAAGTGTTTTTCTGGGATCTCCAGGGACCTGAAATCAGGATAGTTCAGGGAATTGGGCTGGCCCAAAAGATCCGTTGAGTTACTAACACCAAAAAGGCGCCCCATAGATCTGGCTCTGCAGGTGAATCTCCAAATTCTTGTTGGTGCAAGTTCCACGCATGTCAGACTATCAATAATCTGTCCCCTGCTTAAGTTCAAAAACGAAAACATACTTGTTACTTCAAAACCCAAGAAAAATACTTGAACAATTCTCCAATTGTTCTACTTTAAATCCTAAATACACATAAATACAAATAACAGAAACAAAAACAATAAACACACCATAACTGCCCATTTGCTTTATATTAACAACATTTGTAAACAACATTTGCTCCCATGACTTTCATCAGCACAGTGTCACTGGCAGCACTGGGCCCCCCACGTGGTGTGGTTGAAGACATAGCCCTTCAAGGTCTTGCCGAGAAATAGGACTTCAGCAGCCTTTTAAAACAACTACGGCGCTGAGAAGATCATTGTACCATTTTGGGGGGTCGAAACCTCTGGAGGATAATATAATACATATATATGTACACACTAATGTGGTTAAAACAAGAATGAAACACCCATTTGGGAATGGTGTGTACCACCTATTTATGTTGATTTTGGGGATGGTTTATGTCATATTTATCTGTCATCCCCAATAGGGACTTCACAGAAAAATGCTTCATCAAGAGTCACTGGAATGGTTTGTAAGGGAATAGCCAGAAGAAAACATAGTTCTATTCCATGATATAGTGGTTTCAAGTTTCAACTGTAATGTTTTCCCTCAAACCGATTCTGCAAGACTTTGTGTACAGTTTTTCGTTTGTCTCCGAATGGCAATCTTAATGAGAAAAACTCTCAATTGAGGAGCGTCAACCCCTGAAATGAGATAAGAAAGTCACCGAGATTCATTATACCTAATTCAGAAAAAATACATGTATGAAATCACCAACCGCATTGTGTGAAAATATACTAATTAACATAATATACCCTTCGGTAATTAACCATGGCAATGGAAAAATCTACCATTTATAGATGATTCTCCTCGTAACACCTTCATTTATAGGGTATTTTCCATTGCCACATTTGATTTGATTACTGGAGGGCAGCTAACATGTTTTGCTTGGTGGTCCAGAACAAACACATAAAAACTATGACATAGTAGCATCTGACCAGGAAGTTTGAGTGTCACTCAGTGCTAAACGTAGGGAATTTTCAGGAATGATCCACTGGCTAACTATCAATAATCATCCCAGCAACCCCCATTCCCATCCATTCCCTACTAAGCACCAGTAAGAATAACTTCTTATTACCATAAATGGGTACCATTCTTACCATACATACCATACATATGTCTCAGCATACGTACCATACATACGATACAACGGGCCCTCCAAAACGGAGCAACATGAACGCAGTGGAGCTGCGCTTGGCATCCCTTTGAGCCATCGGACCCACGGAGTTTCCACAGAGTTTTGCAAGAAAATGGGAGACGATGGGAAAACATCTATGACATTGGCATCTAACCCACACATATTTTAAAAAATGGACCTACTCATCTAATTAGTTGAGAGTTGAGAGCGGGACTCCCAAGTTATGGTAAAGGATTATCACGATTTTCAAGCGGTAGCAGTGCAGCAGAACCCACATTTCGAAGCATTGACCAACAAATGAAACCCACAACTGCCGCCACGTTGTGGGGTCCCGTGCGCTGCCAAAGATTCCCAAGGGTGGATAGCTCAGGGGATAGTCATCCATTGGCCTGTCACTTGAAGCTACGAATGGACCCATACGAATGAGCCAAGCAACTGAAAAATGTCATAGAATAACTGGTTGGTGGTATACCTACCACTCTGAAAAATGATGGAGTGAAAGTCAGTTGGGATTAGATTATGACATTCCCAACTGAATGGGAAAATAAAGGCCATGTTCCAAACCACCAACCAGATAAACATTGAGACTCTCCTTGTGCATGATATAACCGGAGTACTGGTGATATCATCGACCACGCCAGTTTCCTGGCAAGGTTGACCAAAAACCATCGGGAAAAGTCCTGGAAATAGCATACGAATGTGAGGCCTGGCCACGAATCCTAATTCATTGTTACCCAGGAGGTAAGTTTCAAAGTTCCAGTCTTAGCTACGCAGCAAAAATCTTCCGGTGCTACAGTAGTATTTTCATGTTATATACACATATATATATATATACAGTATATACATGGGCACAACAAATGCAACATAATCACGAACAAACTAAACCAACCAGTCACCAGTCACGAATTGCATAGCCAACCAGTCGGAATTGCATAAACCAAATGAGGATTTCACCCAGTTCCATGTAAACAGTAGGTAAACCCAATCCGACTTACCCTCTGGTTATTTAACATAGCCATGGAAAATGGTCCATTTATAGATGGTTTACCTATTAATAGCATGGTGATTTTCCATGGCTATGTTAGTCATAACCAAATGGTATATTGGTTGGTGGTTTCAACCAACCCTCTGAAAAATGATGGAGTGAAAGTCAGTTGGGATGATGAAATCCCCAACTGAATGGAAAAATCCATTAAAATCCATTAAAATCCAGTAAACCACTAAAATCCAGTAATCATCTATATATGGAAAAATATGAAAGACATGTTCCAGTCACCACCAACCATTATATTGGATCTATCTTACCGAGTTTCCTGCTTCGTTGTTTCGAGCCAACCAAAATATGCAAAGATTCTGGGTAAATCTCCGAATGACACGTGGTGGATGTGTATACCCCATATGTTCTTGGTCATCTTCCACTTGTTCATGGTGAATCTTAGATACCTGCTAAAAAAAAACTGTGAATGTACATTTTAACCTTTACCATTGATAGCTAAAGATTAAAGTACGGCCCTTAACAGTTAAAAATGAAATAATAACTCCTAAAGCTAAGGTTATATATCATTATAAACCCATAACAATAACTGTTACAATAGTTGGGCCATAACTTTAGCTCGTATCTAACAAAGCTTGTCCCAGTTTCTTGGATATCTACAAACTTTTTTCCGATTTGGGATGACTTGGGGCTGTTCTCCAGCGAGCTCCACAACATGGGAGCCATTTCCATAAATCAGGTAGTTTCATGGACCAATTTCCAACCATGACGTGTTAAATATGATTTCCCATTCTTGCTGTTAAAACACTCATATGCTGCTGGTTGAATGCTCATAGATGTTCATATAATCAAGCAACAGTTCGCCTGGCACAATTTCAAGCCAGCAGTGCTGCGATGTTGTTTCCATCGATATGGGCAAATACATTGCTGAGCCTTTGGCAATGGAACTCTCTCTGGAAAAAAACGTAGCATCAGCGCGTAGACAGGAAGAACGCGGACACAGCAAGAGACGAGGCACAGCTTCCGCACAGTGGATTGCTTAAAGACCTTTCCTTCTCATTCGAGATTCACTATAGATCAGGGTGCAGTTCCACTTATAAGTGGATACATAACCAGTATGAGAGTTGTTTTTTTCATAGTATGACTATACCCGACTTGGATATACCATATCATAATATCTATATATATATATATATATATGTATATCTATATATGTATGTATAATATGTATATATATATATATATGTATATATACACATGTCTATATATATATATATACATCAGTTATATATATATATATACATCAGTTATTAAAACAAAAAATCTCAGTTGGCATCTTACCAGTTCAGTTGGAGATTCTTCCACAACGGCTCAGTTGGCTCGCCGGCACCTCAAGGCTTCCCCCTTTCCCGTCACGTTGGATTTCATGGCCTCCTGGAGGTGCGCGTCACGCAACGCGCTGCGCGTTGCGCGTTGAACTCACTCGGAGGATCATGATGCTCTGTGTGAATTTTCATAGTTAACTAACCATCAATAGGACCATAGGGGGTACCATATAAAACCTACCATCTGGGTAAATATTCAGGTTAATTTAGATTACCATCTATAATTCACTAACCTGAATTGTTTGGCCATTTGGGGATGCGTTCCCTTCAACAAAAAGCCATGATTCCAGTCTCATGGATTGGTCCACAATCTGTCAAAAAACCATGGATAGAAAAAACCATACCTACATATGGTTAATAGTAATTGTTACTATAATATGATTGGATATTTACTAATTTATTATCTATGGTAATTTGTTAATAGTAATAGTAATTTACTATATACCATATCATGATACGTATCACAACTGGTTGGTGGTTTCAACTATCTTGAAAAATATCAAAGTCAGTTGCGAAGGACTATTCCCAATATATTATGGCAAGTAAAACATGTTTGAAACCACCAACCATACTTATCATAATATCTCAATCATCATCCAGTTACTAGTTTTTATAAGCGCAATTGGTTAGCTTCCACTTATGATCATTCCACTTAATATCTATAGATACCTAGTATCTGGTGAATAAATACTAATAGGCATAGTGATAACCCAGCTATGTATGGGACCTTCCCCACTGACGACTTGTTCATGCGACGCATGGTCTTGTATATCTGGCTACACAACTATAGCTTATTTGAAAGGGGTAAATGGGTGGTTGTTATTCCAAACCTTGAGCATATGGGTCGGATTTAACGGACGTACCGTGACATACTTTCTATTCAACTTAAAAAACATGACAAGTGTAGAAATAGACACCATCAAATGATAACAATTGTTATCACAGTTATCACCTATCACTATTTGTGTAGCCTTTTACGTGTCTTTACTGTTTTGGGTACTATATATCTTCCCGCACCTGTTCAAGATTATCAGGCTTTGGTGCAAAGATTATCAAATTCTGACAAGAGGAATGGCCATCAAAATTGGGATTGGGTATGATCTGGTTCCTAAACACATGGCCAATCTTAGATAACCTGCAAAAAACAATCTTAGCTGGTTAGTAGATAATCGTAGTGATAGCAAAAAAACTAAAGGATTAGTTTCTACCCGCCAGAACATGGATTTCATCAAACATGGACATCGGGAATCATTGAGACTTGACTATGTTGTTCCCATGTGGGAACGGTCTTGGCCCTCAGTTGAATTTAGATTGTAGCTCTAAAACCATGGATAAATCACCATTTCCCTATTGAAAACAACCATCAATTCTGATTATACAATCCATTCACTGACAGACCCAACTGGGGGGTTGAAAAGCAACCATTTCATGTGCATGGATATTGGTTGGGATCAACATATATTAATATAACACCGATAATATGATATCAACGATAGTTTGCATTGAACCATCCAAACATACTTGGGTCAAGCATTCTAAGTTGGCTTCACGGCATCTCCTCTTGGCAAAGACTTTCGTGGGCGGCTCATAAGCGGATTTCCACAGTTGATCGAAATTCAGCACTAGTTCCCAAGGAACGTTGTTCACACAGCGTTGGGCACGGTGGGCCAATCTCATTTCTTCCATTTCGAGGCAACCTTCTGGGAGGCAGGCACCTTTCGTGTTGCTGGACTGGTGTGACCATTGCCACTTGTACAAGAACCTGTGGACCCAGCGATTGTCGACATCTTTGGATCTCATGGGGGTCGGTTTGCCAGCACCAACTTCACTTTCTCCATCACAGGGTTTTAGGTTGGCACCCAAAACGAAAGACCATGGGCAGGTGAAGGGAATCACATACTCACATGTGATTTGAATGAAATATCCTGGAGATGTTACATCATCATAGATGTAGTACAACTTGGAAAAGTGGCGTCACATTGATGCAGCTTCAAAAGGGGTTGTCAAATGAAAAAGCGATATATAATATATAAATATATATAATATATATACATATATAATATAATATATAAATAATATATATATATTGGTTGGCGGTTTCAACCCCTCTGAAAAAATCAAAGTCAGTTGGAATAACTATTCACAGAAAAATAAAAAATGTTCCAAACCACCAACCTGTATATTTATAAATACTGTGTTTTGATTTAGTAGAGCACGAGTTGCCCATGGAGTTACCTGCGATGGTGAGAATTGGCTGTTTGATGCTGATTAAAAATGCTCCGCTGACCAGGGTCTCTTTTCAGATCTATTTGGAACCGCAACAGGTCATCAAAGATGTATACCTTGGGAGTTATTTTCTGATATAACCAAGTATATCTATTTGTTAGTTTGCCCAAGGGTATACTATATATAATCAACCTGAGTTCTTTTGAAGATGTATCCCCAAATACCATCCGGTAATCAAATCTGGCTGGGACATCCCGTAATTATACATTTGAGCCATCGTCAGAACCACACCTGGAAGTGATGTACGGGATCAACATACCCTCTGGTAAACTAACGTAACAATGGAAAATCACCATTTTATAGTTGGGTAAATCCACTAATGGGCCATTTTCAATAGCAAACTGTTTGTTTACCAGAGGGTAAATGGTGAGCTTGGCTAGTGAGATCCCGATTCGCCATTGCTCAGCCAATAGCCCACCTTCACGAAGTACTGCATGAAGTAGCCTCACAGATGGACATTCTCCCATGTGTCATTGGAACGTACGTCATTTTTTTGCGATTTGTGTCTGAAAAAAGGATGCTCAGGATACTGCCAGATTATCTAATGAAGGAAAATGAGGATCAACGAGAGGTTTATTTGTCAATTTTAGGTTCCACCCCTGTCAAAATCCATGGGTGAGGTACAGGTTGTAAAGGGCCTTCCGACGCTCGGCCACCTCTGGCTGATACCCTTGGGCAAACTAACACATAGATGTGGAACATCATCATTGTAAATAATTTCAGTAGGTAATTCATCCTCATTTACGATGGAACATTTAAATAGGTGATCCATCCTCATTAAAATAGGTGTAAAATGTGGAACATCAGCCAAAAATGGAACATCATCAATGATAGTAGATAATCCCATAATTTAAAAAAACACGTAGCTGGTTAGCAGATATATATACATATATATATATAATCCCATTGATACTGTGGATGGAAGAAATCCTGCACCACCATGTATGGTTGAAACCCAATAAATAGTGGGATAAACCACCTATCAGCTGGTCCACCGTACCATTGATAAATGGGCAATTTTAAAAGTCCTCGGTTTCGGCTGATGTCATCCCCGCATCACAACGCGGGAACTTTGCGGAACGGTAACTGTTCGCTTCGATGGCGCGATGGACGGCGGGCTCTGCGGCACCGCTGTGGGGGTCCAGGAAGTAGTACAACTCCTGAGAAAAATGGTGACAGCAACACGAATTCTGATTCATAGCTGATTTATGATAGCTAAGTTGGTTTCAAACTAGACTACCTATGGTTTATGGATGTTTATGGTATATACATAGTATACTTAGTTGATCAGGTTTACAAACCAACTTATGACTAGGTTTTACCGTGTATCAAAAATTAAGATATCACCATGTATCGCCTTGTACCCAAATGAAGGTTCGATCATCACACATGAAGATTTAACCATCCAAGATTGAGGTAAAATTGAGGTATTTGGGCCATCAGTGGATATGACCCTCAAGGAAGCATCTCTGGAAAATTATATCACTGAATTCAACCATACGCGAATTGCTCAAAATCATTCCCCAAACAGCATGGACAATTTTGCGGGTCCATTGGCCATTGGTAGCAAACATTGGATCGCTGTAGCCAAAGTGGGTTCATTTGAGCAATGAAACATCAGTTGGCCTGGTTTCCCATCCATATGGGTTATATAGTTAAGTTCATAATCCCCAACAAACTAGTCAATTACTATACCCTCTGGTAAACAGTAAACATACAAAAAAAAAAACGATGGAAAATCACCATTTTATAGTTGGGTAAATCCACTATTTCTATGGCCATTTTCAGTAGCTATGTTAATTTACCAGAGGGTAATTCCTTATTTCAAATTTCATCATGATCGGCTGCATCACACCGGCCCTTCTGGCTAATGCTCCGTGGAAGGCACCATCCAACGCAGCTAGCAAGGCCCCGGACGATTCATCAGTGATGAACCCGGCCGTTTGACCGATACTCTAGGGATGCAATTCCGATCGACCGGAGGTCTTTGTGAATATATCCTCCCAACATATTGGCTAGTTATAGTTCATAATCCCCAGTCATCCAGGTAGTGTAAGTCCTCATTTCATAACCAGTCAGCAAAGATATGCTCAACGGTTCCCAATTGATTATCAGCTGGTTTAGTTTCACCTCTTCAATACCACTTCGATATATAATTATATATATATGTACAATAAGCCAATACTTAATCTAGTTATGTTCGCCAACGAGGATATGTTTAATGGTTCATTTGGACCCCCAGTTCTAAGTTGGTTTATAACCCCTGTGAACTAGTTTGATACATCTACCATAAAGCGTAGAATTCACCGAGTTAAATGCTCACCAACTTAGCTCTCAGAGATCAGCTACAAATCCCATTATAACGCCATTATAAATCCAATTTCTTGTTGCATAACTCACCATGTTACCATGTTTCTCATTAAATCCATAAATCTAGGGCACCACCAAAGGTACCCTTAGGCCCTGTCTCTTCCCATCCGCATCTGAAAAAGGCCCGGTGGCTGGGTGGAACTGCGCCGCGAAGATTGGAAGATGTTGATGTTCCATGAGAGACGCAAAGACCTGGAGATCATCGTTGCGCAACGAGGCCACAATGGTTGATATTTGGGGAGTTGATTCTCATGAAAATACTGTATATATTAAGTAAGTGATATGTTCATAACAACCACTTATATGTGTATATATATATATATGTTGATTCTTATATCACTTATATGTATAATATTGTAAAATATTAAATAAGTGATATTGGATGATATTGGCGACTGATTTGGGAGTACTTAGCTCTTGAAATTCACCCGGAGCGTTGCAGCTATGAATAATACAAAATTCACTGCACACAAGTACTCATGTTGATAGGGTCCAGGATCAAACCAAATCCAGTGATATGTTGTAGCCAGCCCACATCCGTTTGACTGAAGATAGGTTATCCCTAACTCCACTGGTTTGTCATAATGTTCCCTATAAAGACGCCATAACGACTGGGGCCATACCCCATTTCAATCCAGCTTGGAGACGGGAAGCCACCGATGGCTTCCCATAGATGCCCTTCCGAGAACGCAGGCAGAGCAGGGCATTTACCCTCTGGTAAACGTACTTACATAGCTGTGGAAAATCACCATCTTTAAGTTCGGTAAATCAACTATTTCTATGGGCCATTTTCCAGTTCGTCATGTAACAAATAACCAGAGGGTAAATCCCATATCATCCCATTATTCACCATTGTTAACCCATTGTTAAACCATTAAATCACCATTAAGTCACCATGAAAAATCACCAGTAATCCACAGCACCGTGCAACAAATAACCAGAGGGTAAAGCAAAAACACAACACACTCTCCAATAAAAATCAATCCAACAAATCCAGGCAAAAACTATAGTTACGGCCAGTAACACCTGCTTTTGATGAAGGGAAAAATGTCACAAAAATGTCTAACGGCCTTTGTGAACATGGTTTTCACATGGGTATCATGGTTATTTTCATTGGAGAAATTGTTCATAGAACGATGGTTCATCCACCAGATATCATTGACAATGATCCACCAAGTTACCGCGCAAAGTGACCTCAAATATCGCAATGATCCAGGTCCAGATTTGATTTGTCATCACTGGATTTGTTTACCTCAATATATCCGATATATCCCATGCCAACCATTGAAATGGATGGTTAAACCATGGTAAAACCAGTTGATGTATGATGTCCGAAATAAAACATGTTAAACCAGTTGATGTATGATGGTCTAACCAGTTGACATTTAACATTTCCGATATATCATTGCCGCAGTTGATGTTTCATTTTGATTTCAGGGAAGTCTATAACAAAAATGTCTATTCAAACAGCCTTTGTGTACATGGTTTTCACATGTCTATTTTCACTGTCTCGAACGTCCGGTCGATCAGGAACCCAAACCCAACGTCAAGAGCCAGGCTCAGACACTCCAGGAGGTGGTCCTTCAGATGCTCCCGGTAGCACATTTCTTCGATGCGCCGAAGGGCCTGCAGCTGCCGAAGGTTCTGCAGCTCTTTCTCGATGGTTCAGCTGCCGGCGGCTTTGGTTTTGCGACCGTCTGCGCCACCCCTCCAGCTGGGGACGAGATGCACGCCAAGGATTGCCACCACGCGCTCCCCGGTGCCGCTTCTTAGACTTGTCGGCTTTCTCACTCATGCAGTCGCCCAAGCAAGAGCCACCACGCAATCGCGCAAGCGCAAACGAAAGACTGCAAAATCCCTAGATATAATGCCCAATACAGTGCAGTCTACAGGGTTGTCCAAATGACCCTCTTGAAAATCAAATGATGAAACCAAATTCTGAGTCCCACAAACAAAATCAAACAAACAAATGATGGCAATCAGCTGGATTTCTTTTTCGCACACAGATCGGACTCCCCCCATTAACTATTGAGTTTTTGTTAGTTCGATCACCAAAGGGTGCTTTACAAAGATGAAGGCTTGGCTGGAGTGACAAGTTAACTGGATTTCCTCGAGATGAAACTCTATTTGCTATAGTATTTTTGTTGAGTAAATTAAGTTTTATTTGCATCCGATTGATATCAAAGAGAATAGTTTAGCCTGGTTTTCATTTGTTTTGGGCCTTATTGAAATCAAATAAATTATGCGCTCCGGAGTGTGCAATTTATTTTAAACAATAGTCAAAACCATTGAATACCAGGCCACGCTATCAACTCAAATATATTATACCTCATGGAATCCTCATGGAATCCATGAAACTTCCTGTATCTTTCGATTTGTTAAACAACAGTTAAACTAAATCACGTGCTCCACAGCGCGCAATTCATTCAAATAAAGTTCAAAGCCATTTAGTACCAGCCTAAACCATTGTGGACATGAAGCCTACTTTATTCAACAAACATATTAAAATAAATGACGCGCTCCGGAGCGAATAATTCACCATATCAAGTTCCAAGTCATTTGGTACCAGCCTAAACTATTGTCTTGTTGCGCAATTCTTCTTGAAGGCGGAACGGCGCGAACCCCATTGTTGAGTGATTCTTCTAGAACAGGGATTGGCCCGAACCCCACTGTTGAGTGATTCTTCTTGAACGGGGATTGACCCGAACCCCACTGTTGAGTGATTCTTCTTGAACGGGGATTGGCCCGAACCCCACTGTTGAGTGATTCTTCTTGAACGGGGATGGCCGAACCCCATTGTTTACTGGTTCTTCTTGAATGGAGATTGGTCTGAACCCCACTGTTGAGTGATTCTTCTTGAACGGGGATTGGCCGAACCCCATTGTTTAGTGGCTCTTCTTGAACGGGGATTGGCCCGAACCCCACTGTTGAGTGATTCTTCTTGAACGGGAATTGGCCCGAACCCCACTGTTGAGTGATTCTTCTTGAACGGGGATGGGCCGAACCCCACTGTTCAGTGCCGAACCCCGTTGTTGAGTGATTCCTTTTGAACGGGGATTGGCCCGAACCCCACTGTTGAGTGATTCTTCTTGAGCGGGGATTGGCCCGAACCCCACTTTTGAGTGATTCTTCTTGAACGGCGATTGGCCGAACCCCACTTTTGAGTGATTCTTCTTGAACGGCGATTGGCCTGAACCCCACTGTTCAGTGATTCTTCTTGAACGGGGATTGGCCGAACCCCATTGTTGAGTGATACTTCTTGAACGGGGATTGGCCCGAACCCCACTGTTGAGTGATTCTTCTTGAACGGGGATTGGCCCGAACCCCACTGTTGAGTGATTCTTCTTGAACGGCGATTGGCCGAACCCCACTGTTGAGTGATTCTTCTTGAACGGGGATTGGCCCGAACCCCACTGTTGAGTGATTCTTCTTGAACGGCGAGTTGCCCGAACCCCACTGTTGAGTGATTCTTCTTGAACGGGGATTGGCCCGAACCCCACTGTTGAGTGATTCTTCTTGAACGGGGATTGGCCCGAACCCCACTGTTGAGTGATTCTTCTTGAGCGGGGATTGGCCCGAACCCCACTGTTGAGTGATTCTTCTTGAACGGGCATCCTAGGCAATGAGTGAAATCTACTCAATTAGGTAGTAGGGAAAAACCTAACCCCCTTGTTGAGTGATTCGCGTTGAACGGGTCAACAAGGGAGTGAGGAAAAACCCAACTCCCTTGTTGAGTAATTCTTTTTGAATAGGTGACATCAATTGGAACACAAAAGGCCCAACAAGGGAGTGAGATAAAACGTAACTACCCTCTTGAGTAATTCAACTTGAATCACTCAACAAGGGAGTTAGGTTTTTCCTAACTCCCTTATTGAGTGGATTTGTGTTTTGCCAAGGTTCCACCGCCAATCGAAGCTGATGGCTGATCCAATCGCTGCCACTTCAGTAGTTACATGTGTTGAAAAAAGTGCGTTTCATTTAATTGCATGGGATCAGCATACGAGACAATAGCTTAGGCTGGCACTAAATGGCTTTGAACTTTATTTGAATGGATTACGCGCTCCGGAGCGCGTCATTATTACGCGCTCCGGAGCGCGTATTGACTTCAGTATTTACATGTGTTGAAGAAAGTACGTTTCATTTAGTTACATGGGATCAACATGCGAGACAATAGTTTAGGCTTGTAATAAACGGCATTGAACTCGATTTGAACAAATTACGCGCTCCGGAGCGCGTAATGATTACGCGCTCCGGAGCGCGTAATTGACTTTAGTATTTAAATGTATTGAATAAAGTACATGTTTCTCACATTGGGTCCAATAATATAGGCCCTATAGGCTGGTACTAAATGGCTTTGAACTTTATTTGAACAAATTACGCGCTCCGGAGCGCGTAATTATTGCGTGCTCCGGAGCGCGTAATTGACTTCAGTATTTACATGTATTGAACAAATAGTACATTTTTCTTACAGTGGGTCAATATACGAAACAATACTATAGGCTGGTACTAAATGGCTTTGAACAAATTACGCGCTCAGGAGCGCGTAATCCACTTCAGTAGTTACATGTGTTGAAAAAAGTGCGTTTCATTTAATTGCATGGGATCAGCATACGAGACAATAGCTTAGGCTGGCACTAAATGGCTTTGAACTTTATTTGAATGGATTACGCGCTCCGGAGCGCGTCATTATTACGCGCTCCGGAGCGCGTATTGACTTCAGTATTTACATGTGTTGAAGAAAGTACGTTTCATCTAATTACATGGGATCACCAATACGAGTCAGTAGTCTAGGCTGGTACTAAATGGCTTTGAACTTTGTTTGAGTGGATTACGCGCTCCGGAGCGCGTAATTATTACTTCAGTATTTACGCGTTTCATCTAGGGAGAAGTAAACTTTGTTTGAGTGGATTACGCGCTTAATCAGAGCGCGTAATTACTTCAGTATTATTTACATTTGTTGAAGAAAGTGCGTTTCATTTAATTACATGGAATCACCATACGGGACAATATAGTTTAGGCTGCTACTAAATGGCTTTGATCTTGATTTGAATGGATTACGCGCTCCGGAGCGCGTAATTGACTTCAGTAGTTACGTGTGTTGAAAAAAGTGCGTTTCATTTAAATACATGGGATCAGCATACGAGACAATAGCTTAGGCTGGCACTAAATGGCTTTGAACTTTATTTGAATGGATTACGCGCTCCGGAGCGCGTCATTATTACGCGCTCCGGAGCGCGTATTGACTTCAGTATTTACATGTGTTGAAGAAAGTACGTTTCATCTAATTACATGGGATCACCAATACGAGTCAGTAGTCTAGGCTGGTACTAAATGGCTTTGAACTTTGTTTGAGTGGATTACGCGCTCCGGAGCGCGTAATTATTACGCGCTCCAGAGCGCGTAATTGACTTCAGTATTATTTACATTTGTTGAAGAAAGTGCGTTTCATTTAATTACATGGAATCACCATACGGGACAATATAGTTTAGGCTGCTACTAAATGGCTTTGATCTTGATTTGAATGGATTACGCGCTCCGGAGCGCGTAATTGACTTCAGTAGTTACGTGTGTTGAAAAAAGTGCGTTTCATTTAAATACATGGGATCAGCATACGAGACAATAGCTTAGGCTGGTACTAAATGGCTTTGAACTTTATTTGAATGGATTACGCGCTCCGGAGCGCGTCATTGTTACGCGCTCCGGAGCGCGTCATTATTACGCGCTCTGGAGCGCGTAATTGACTTCAATATTTAAATGTGTTGAAAAAAGTGCGTTTCATTGGGTCACTATACAAAACAATAGTTTAGGCTGCTACAGAAAAATTAAGCTAAATTCCAACAGTTAAAAGTGATTTTCTGAATGATATCAAATGGAGCTTTTGGACGACCCTGGTCTAGGAAGTTTGATGATCTCACAGTTAATTGATTAGAGCCGGGGTACGGCTGATAACCAGATAAATCGGTCACAAACCAGTAGACCGCGAAGTTACTGACAGAATAGTGATGTTTCAAGATAATGCAGCAATGCCAATCCAGTAGGTACGCGAAGACTGACACACTTTTTCCCCACCTGCCAGGTGAGGGTTGTTAGATTTTATCAGAGTTGTTCTTCTCCTTCTCCTCCTCCTTCTTCTCCTCCTCCTCGTTCTCCTCCACCACCTCTGCCTTCACTTCCATGTCCACTTCCGCCTTGCCAACTCTTCGACAAGCTCTTCGCCAACTTCCGCACGCAGTGGGCACTGCTGGACCTCAACTGCAAGGGTCTGAGCGCACCGAGCACCGCTGGACCTCAACCTGGGGCCCGCCGAGCTCAGTGAGCACCGCTGGACCTCAACCTGGGACCTTCCGAGCTCAGTGAGCACCGCTGGACCTCAACCTGGGACCCGCCGAGCTCAGTGAGAACCGCTGGACCTCAACCTGGGACCTTCCGAGCTCAGTGAGCACCGCTGGACCTCAACGGCCAGATAGAATGCCAGAAGATATGCCAGATAGAACGCCAGATAGCATGTCAGATAGAATGGCCAGATAGGATGTCAGAAGATATGCCAGATAGAATGCCAGAAGATATGCCAGATAGAATGCCAGAAGGTATGCCAGATAAAGTGCCAGAAGATATGTCAGATAGAATGCCAGAAGATTTGCCAGATAGAATGGCCAGATAGGATGTCAGAAGATATGCCAGAAGATATGCCAGATAGAATGTCAGATAGAATGCCAGAAGATATGCCAGAACATATGCCAGAAGATATGCCAGGTAGAATGCCAGAAGGTATGCCAGATAGAATGCCAGATCGAATGCCAGAAGATATGTCAGATAGAATGCCAGAAGATTTGCCCGTAACAAAACATATAAATGTCCTGGTGGGGATCACACGCAGTAAAGTAATTATGCGGGCATCTTGAGCCAAATGTAATTAGCCAAGTAGTTTGTTGTTTACCCCCGGATTTCAGGATAACAGAACATGTTATCATTGCTCGATAACGTATTGAACCGTCTATTCCATGTTGACTCCAAATGACATTATGATAGTATGTACACTTTACAGTCATTGGGTACAACTGTCATAGATACTCATGCACAAGGTGAGGAGTTGATCAAGTAATTTCATCTATATCACCATGAAAAATCACCAGTAATCCACTGCGCCGTGCAACAAATAACCAGAGGGTAAAGCAAAAACACAACACACTCTCCAATAAAAATCAATCCAACAAATCCAGGCAAAAACTATAGTTACGGCCAGTAACACCTGCTTTTGATGAAGGGAAAAATGTCACAAACATGTCTAACGGCCTTTGTGAACATGGTTTTCACATGGGTATCATGGTTATTTTCATTGGAGAATTTGTTCATAGAACGATGGTTCATCCACCAGATATCATTGACAATGATCCACCAAGTTACCGCGCAAAGTGAACTCAAATATCGCAATGATCCAGGTCCAGATTCGATTTGTCATCACTGGATTTGCTTTACCTCAATATATCCGATATATCCCATTCCAACCATTGAAATGGATGGTTACACCATGGAAAAAACCAGTTGATGTATGCACCTGGCCATGGGAATCGACATCCGTTGCAAGCACCTGGCGACGGCGCGAAGCTGCTGGTGGTGATTTCAACCACACTGAGGGTTTTCTGCGACTTTAAAGAACATCGGGATATAAATCCACATGAAATGGCTGAGGTAAGCCAAACTAGATAGATTCAGATAGATTCAAATAGACAGAATTTACCACACTGATGGTGGTTTCAACACTGAGAAAAATGACTCGGGGATCAATTTCGCAGTTTCTGAGAAGGACAGCAATATACAGTATACATAGAACATACTTTTTTCCAGCCAACTTTGGATGAAAACAGGGTTGCAGTGTCAAAACCGCCAATCCATTGGATGGTTTGTTGCTGTCAAGCTGTCAATGCTTCCCCGAAGGAAATGAACAGATTGTGACCAAAATCCATGAAAACACTGAATCCATTGTGAAAAACCTTTAACAATTTCCATCACACTGCCTGCCAAGGTTACCTTGTTACCAGCCGGGATTTCCTGCGGGTTCATCGCTAACCTTGCTGGAACGCGGGACTAAATGATTTTACCAAACGTATACCAAACAGTTTGGTGTCCCAATCATTTTTTGGATACAACCATGTCATGATGGTTAAACCCCAATGTTTGGAGATTACCAACATGGTTTTTCTGTTTGCAAGTCAACCTTCACAGCTTGCTAAAGGCGTAAGCGTCGGGTAACCCATCACCCATCACAGCACCTGAAAACCTTGGACGTGCTGAAAGCTTTCAGTCAGAACGCCAAAGGAGTGAAAGTTCAGCGTGGAATTTCCTCGACGAAAAAAAGGCTATGGAACAGCCAGAGCTAAGAACACCGAGAGTTGGAAAACATCTGGAGGATAATGAGTTTATATAATTGGGGTTGTTGTCAACATGTACTTCTTGAAATATGGTGCATCTAAGATATCTATGTATATTGTGTATATGTATATATATATACATATGCATGATTCTACAGCATTGTAATGGATATTCATAAAAATAAAAAACAATGGGAATAGAACCACACGGATAATGGCATACTGTAGGTGATCCACTGCCCTACAACAAAAAGCATGAAGGCTATACGTAGCATGATACTTGAAAGCAAAAACATAACAGTTCTGAACAATTATAAAATAGCAGGGACACCAATTTCTGTCAGTTTTACCATAAAACACTATAGAACATAGGAGGAACAAAATCATTTTTATCAATTTTATCAACCTGGCAACAAACAAAATAGGATCCATATGGATCCATGTCATTTTTATGATGTTCTACCTTTATGGGATCATATGGTTTTGTCCCATATGATGTGTCCCCAACAAAAACACATGGTCTACAAGAAAGTTCCATGCGTAGTGGCCCTCGCATGGACATAGTTTCACCTGCAAAAAGGCCTTCACCCAAGCTCCCGCCGATGTAACATCCAACAGTTTCTGCTATGTTCCGATGCCAAACATGGGTTTGATACCCTCTGGTAAACTAACATAGCTATGGAACATCACAATTTTCAATGGGACAATCCATTATAAATTATAAATGGCAATTTTCAATAGCTATGTTAGTTTACCAGAGGGTACCTCAAAAGTTTAGGGGACAACTTTCCGACTCCAGTGGTTTCTCATTGTTTGTCATTTTCACTCCCAAAATGGCCATAAATTCAGAAAGGAACGCTCTCAGTCCACACGTAACAACACCGTAAAACGCTAGGACCCACAACACACTTCATCAATTGGGGGTATACCGCGCAGCGCATTTTCAGACACACCCATATGAACATGATCAATTTATCTAGATTCAAACCTTCCAAGTTGGAGCCATTTAGATTGTATATTATTCTATAAATTATTCTATATATTATATTCTATTTTTAAAATATATATATATATATGTATGTATACATTAGTCAAAAAATCATTCAATATATTGTATTAAATATATATACACATATTAGAAATTATTGTACAGATAATATTCTATATGTACGCACACATATATATATATACACATTATATTATTCAACAATTGATATTGTATATATATATATATATTAAATTAATCTAAATACTATATTCTATAAAGATTATATACTATTCAATCAAACATTTCTATATATACACATACTGTTTACATTCAATAAACAATATTATATTTATATATATATATATTATAAACTACATCACATTATATGTATATATACAGTATATATCATATATTATACGATATATATAATATTCTAAATATAATATTATCAACTATATCACATTCTATGTGTATATATATATACCATTGATCTGTTATTCTATAAATAATATAATATAATATATACTGTATATTAACAACTATATCAAATTCTACCTATATATGTATATAAATAAATCATATCATTCAACATATTATATTCGATATATATATATTATTATATTTTCCATACACAAACCGCAAGACCCCAGCGGATCCAAATCTGTGGCTCTTTGGTCACCTTAACTCCAAGTGTCGTCGCCCGAGCTCCATAAAGACCTGGTATATCCAAGGCAAAAACAACTCACATGCGGGATCATATGGGTATACTGTGTACTGATTATATATATATATACTATGGCGATTAAAAAGCATGATATACTGTATACTGATCATATAGGATAATCGACCTGTATACTAATAAAATATGATAAAATACTTGCATACTGATAATATAATTGAAAATATATTATGGTTATGATATATATATATAACCATACAATCTCTTCTATACCACAACAATCACAAACATATGCGTGGAATTCACCATAGTATGGCTATGGCAAACCGGGCATCAATGGACACTCCATTTTTGATGAGTACAAAATTCTGAGCATTCCTCCCATTTCCCTGCAAACAGTGGGCTTGACGACCTTAATTTCATATCCTTTGGATTCAATTGGGGTGTCACACTTGAACAGTTTTGAATGGCCTGCTGGTCAGAACAGCAACTTCCAGTAGTAGCGGCAGGTGCCATCGTCTGATGCACCATGAAGATGTTGTTTCTCTATTAAAAGTGTTTCCTGCACGGATATTTGATGATATTTGTAGAGTTGCCTGCTGCTTCATGTGTTTTGCTTGATTTTAAAACATATGGATGGATGTGTCAAACAATATTCAATCTATATGTGGAATCGCCAAAAAAATCACCCAGTATCAATTTGTATGCTCAAACACATACTATGTGCAAACAACTACCTATAGAAAGCAATATGCAATCTTATATTCATAAATCAAAAACAACAACAATTAAAAGAACACAAGTGCTATAGTTTCACAAACAATAATGATGTTTTATGATTGGATTCCACTTCTACTGTTCTATCTTTTTTTGGGGTGCTAGTGTTGTATGTACATGGTGAGGCGCTATCAGCTTGAAGGTGCAGTTAGAATAACACTAAACACCATAAGCATATCAACCATCAACGTATTCTAGCTGTTAGCACCTCACCAATACATGTGTATATATATATACTATACATATATATACACACTACATATATAATACTATACTATATATAATACTATACTTTACTATACTATAATACACTATACTTTTTCCGTACTATATCATATTAAATCCATTCAAATTCATTTAAATCACATATGATGCAAGGTGTGGCGCTGCTTCCGTGCTTCCCCGTTCATCGTTGTTCAGGCCGGAAAGGCACCGTCTCCGGGGCATCCTTCAGCAGCCGCGACTGGTAGGCCTCGTTGGTGA
Source organism: Cladocopium goreaui (assembly GCA_947184155.2). Taxonomy (NCBI): domain Eukaryota; class Dinophyceae; order Suessiales; family Symbiodiniaceae; genus Cladocopium; species Cladocopium goreaui. Next base: position 538,688 of record CAMXCT020003424.1, on the reverse strand, counting down.
AGTGGAGCGACACCGCGGTGCCCAAGGTGCCATAGGTTGGAACCACCTCGGCCACCGAAAAAAGGTACCATGACCGGTGCCCATGGAGATGTTGGAACCCAATGGCTGGAGGCTCAGTGGGGTTTAACCATCAAGAAATGGAGGTTTAGTGGGGTTTAATGTGGCTTAATCATCTACTTGATGGTATAAGAATTTGACTATTGAGTCGTTCCCCTGGTCCCCTGGGACGTCCGAGTTGCGTCATGACCGGCGCCACGCCACCTAAGAATAGGTTGACATATGGTAACCTAAATCCTCGAGAAATCCAAACCTGTTTTTTTTTAAAACAACTGTTTGATGGTGAAAGTACAACTTTTTACCCAGTCGACCTGCCGTGTTCTTGCTGGTTGGTGGTGGTTTCTAACGACCCTTGAACATATGCTTGTCATTGGAGATCATCATCCCATTTCTTTATAATTCTATGGATTAACACAACATATACACATAGTTAAAACCACCAATCAGATAAAAAAATATGATAACATATCAGAATCATCGTACTCGGGCTTCATACCTCCAATTACCGTGGTTTCCATGTGTTTTTATCCACAACAAATGAGGGATGTGGTACAACCGTGATTGCTCAATTACATCTGCATATCTATGATAGTTAACACCTCATGCTTGTCATAACTGGTCGTGAAATTCCAACAAAAAACATGCAGCAGTTGAAAAACCATCAGTTGCAAATCATATCCACTTCTACGCCTATATGTTCATGATGGTTAAAACCTCTATCACATGATTATAATCACACTAAATCCTTTTCAAAACCAATTAACATCCCACTAAATCCCATTGAAATCCGATTAACATCCCACTACAATTACATTCAACCCACTTGAGATCAAAATAAATCTCATTAACATCCAGAATCCCCAGAAAAACAACCAATCACTGAATCACATCCCATAAAACTCCCCAAGTCCCAGGTATTTTCATGGCTCCCGAGGCTCCCCGTTTCGGTGACACACAGCGAGGTACCACCGATGGATCTTGCGAGGCTAAGACGCACAAGGCCTGGAAGCCCTGGCAGGTGGCCCACCTGCGCACAACGCTGGCGCTGCCAGCGTTTCGTTTGCTTCGGATTTACCTTCCGGTTATTTAACATAATAGGATTATATTGAGATTACTGGTGAGTTTTAACCATCTTGAAAATTATGAAAGTCAATGGGAAGGATTATCCCATAAATGATGGAAAATCAAAAATGTTCCAAACCACCAACCAGCATAGCCATGGAAAATCACCATGTTTAATTTAATAGGTAAAGACAGGTAAACCATCTATTTCGATTAGGGCCATGACTACCATGGCTATGTTAAATTACAACAGTTATAAATCCTATAAGAACAGATTTATACAGCAGTTATGGGATATATAATGGATCTAAAACTATTTATGGTGCAGTTATAATACATGTTGTAACCTACATAAATCTCCCAGTGATAATACATAACCCAATATAGGTTAATGCAGTTATGGCCCAACTAACAGTTATAGATGGAATGAAATCAATCCTACAAATGAGGTTAAATATCATGAAATAAGCCCAATTACAACTGTTAAGGGCCATAACTGTATGGCCCAGTCATAAATGGGTATATTTCAAAAGTTCATGATATATTTATATTTCACCTTAGTTGTGGGAGGTATGATTTCATTTATAACTGTTAAGGGCCATAACTGTAAAGACAAATAATAGGATATCATGGGGATATCCTGGGACATCAAGGATATCATGGGTATAATTGGATTTAATGGGGATTTACCTAACAGAAAAATGTGCAATATTCAGATATATGGATATATATATATACAAGACCATATTATATTATATATGCATATATATATATAACTGATATATATATATATAAATATGTACGTGTATATATATATAACTGATATATATATATATATATGTACGTGTATATATATGTACATATTTATGGATCTATAGTCAACTATATATATGTTATTTCTCTAATTCCTAAACGGGAAATGCGGGTTCAAATCCCACGCACACACACGAATCGAAGTGCACTTGGAGGATCATCCGGCGGTCATCCTTTTAGCATGTTTAATCAACAACCCATTTATAGCCTTACCAGTGCCTCTCCGAAGCGGTTGCAATAGGTCACTATGGATTTGCTTGCTTGCGCGCTGTACTACCCGCTCTTGCGCATGCGGTCTTCAGGTAAATCCCCATGATATATCCCCATGATATCCCCATGATATCCCCATGATATCCCCATGAAATCCCATGATATCCCCTTGATATCCCCATGATATATCCCCTTGATATATCCCCATGATATCCCCATGATATCCCCATGATATCCCCATGATATCCCCATGATATCCCCATGAAATCCCATGATATCCCTTGATATCCCCATGATATATCCCCTTGATATATGCCCATGATATCCCCATGATATCCCCTTGATATGGCCCTTAACAGTTATGGCCCTTCTCTTTCAGGATGGTGACCCGATGAACTCACCCTTGGAAAAATCAGGAATGCAAATGATTCACGTGTCGTGAATCAAGGAAGTATTTACACAAAAGAACACAATGTACATTCACATATGATATATATAATAAAATATATACATAGTATAAATTATACATATGTGTATATATATATATATAACATATCCGTAACGTTTGTCACATCTATCGGGGTCAGACCTGCTAAAGAACCAGAAATGTAAAGTCAACAAAACTTTAACTTTCTTATACGCTTTTCGGTCACATCCCTGTTTGGCGAACACCTGTTCTCTGGGGACCAGAGAACATCAGTCTCTAATGGGATAACCATCAGCAAATAAGGATTATTATGTGTATATATATATATATAATTAAATATGATGGGGAGGACCAAAAACCTTGTTTTATTCGTCACAGTTTGGTATGACACAAACATCAGGACAGTTTGGTAGAAACTGGCGATTTTGCCCTAACATCTGGAAGTCAACAAGTTAGCCTCCAGTAAATTAACAGTTCGACCTGGCAGATAGGAGTTGGAAGATTAGTGAAACAACTAAAAGCTGGTGATTTTCAGGGTCAACAAGTTAATCTACCAGAGGGTAATCTGGCCATTTCATGGAACACAAAAAAGAATATGTAACCAACAATGTGATACCTTGAATGCAAACGCCACACAGCTTCTGTCGGAAAACCTTGACTGGCTTGTCTTTCATATTTACCTATATACACTTAAGAAACCTTCCTGGTTGGTGGTTTCAACCCCTCTGAAAAATATGAGTTCATCAGTTGGGATGATGACATTCCCAATATGATGGGAAAGTCCTAAAATTCCATGGTCCCAGTCACCACCAACCAGCTTCAGTCTATAAAAAAGGCTCCCAGTTTTTTGTCGCATCATAAATTTTTGGGTTGACATTAACCCACATTACCCTCTGGTAATTTAACATAGCTATTGAAAATGTCCCATTTATAGTGGATGTACCCATTGAAAATGGTGGATCTTTCCATAGTTATGTTAGTTTACCAGAGGGTAAGGATTAGAAAACTATAACTTTGTAAAATCAACAAAAATGGTGATTTTCCATAGTTCTGTGGCCCATTTATAGTAATTTGACCAGAGGGTAACCCCAACAAATCACAACGATACATTTCCAACACGTCCCGAGGGGGAAATCCAACACGTCCGTTGAAACAGTGCCCCCAGGTTGGACTCACCATGCTTTGCACGAGCTGTGTGCGTTTATCAGTCCCATAAGTCACGTTTGGGTTTATGGCAGATATAACTATAATACTATAGTTAATGGGGTTTATAAACCAACGTTCACATCACTGGGGGGCACCATCCTGTACGTGATTTGATACTTTTTTGTTAAACGTGATTTATACGTGATGTATATTAGTGGATTATATTAGTGAATTACTGTATATGTGACTCATATGATATGTGATTTATGTTAGCTAATCTGGTGTTGTTCACTGACATTTCACAAAGTCACTCGGTCGTTGGTAGATGCATCGAATTAGTTCTAACAGGGGGCCCCTCAAGATGGACATCAACCCTTGGACCTCCTTGAATGAAACTAGCTACCCCATGCTACCCCATCCAGCGATTCATCATCTTTTCGCTGAAACAAATACAAATCGGGGTATGCGAAACATGTTCAAACACACCCACATGAACTTCTGTCGACTATGTGGCAAATGTAAGAGCCAAGCGGCAAGGGCAACGACGTCTTCGACACGTGCTGATAAATTGCCTGGGAGGCGACTGGGATGTGTACTGCAAACAACGATTCCCCGAAGCAAAAGTTGCTAACACATGCTAACACAAGGAGGATCCATAAGGTTTTGATAACCATAGGTCATTATTCAAAGTGGTTAACATTCTCTGGCATTCTCCATATCATAGCCATCACGCACGAAGCCAAGCGGACTTGAATTTGAGCAGCGAATTGGATTCCACGACAATCCATCAAACTCTCCTGTGCTTGTTGGTAGACATAATAGTTTCTTACAGAACTTTCCATTGAACCAACGAAATTATTCTTGATTAATTTCCCAACATGTTTTTCATGAAATCTTCAGCTATAACTTGTTTTCCCGTCTTTTCCAATCTTTCTGTTCATGTTTATCCACTACAGTAGAAACTCAATGGATGGGAACCATGAAATCATGGACTTTCCAATGACCTTGGAGAACCGAACTGGAGAACCGGTAGACGAACAGAACTGGACAATGACCCACTGATTTTGTTGATTTACCTATAGACAATATGATTTTCCATGATTTTCCATGATTTTCCATGTTAGTTTACCAAAGGGTACCCTTCAGCCATTATTTTCAATATGTACCATTATTATCATCATGGTACCCTTCACTGAAGATTCATCATCATCATCAGCCATCATTAATCTTTGTTAACCGTTATTATAGCCATCATTAACCATCATGAACCATTATTAACCATTATTATAACCATTATTAGCCAATCTTAACCGTTATAACCGTTACTAACTATTATTAACCATGATTAAAACCACTATTAACCATTCATTGGCTCTTAATCCCCAAGCTCCGCCTGCAGGGCATCCATCATGACGTCAGGGTAGGAGGCTCCATGGACGCCAGAATCGTCCTGCAGACTGCAGACTGGCATGCTGGAAAAAGCCTGATTTATAGCATTGTATAAACCAGTATAGTGATATAAACTGTAGTGTATACTATATGACTTATAACCATATGGCGATTAAATGGGATTTATATAATGGGATTTGATGGAGGGTTTGGTGGGGAATAGAGATCATATATCGGATATGAACCATCAAACATGGGTATAAAACTATAAGCAAGAAACAATGATTTCTAAAATTATGGCCCAACTAACAAGTATAGTGATGTACCATTGTAATATACTATTGTAATTCATGATCATCATTCCATTAAATATCATATTATATATATATATATTATCCTACAATGTGGGGCCCCCGTCCGGTAGCTAAGTTGGTGAACATAAGTACAGTTTCACGTTTGGGTTTATTATGGTAGTTCTAACGAACTAGTTAGATGGGGTTATAAACCAACTTATCACTGACTACAGGCCCCACATTGTAGATGATTTGTTCAACTAGTAAGCCTAAGGATTATACAGTTCTAGCCCAACTAACAGTTTTAGTGATGGGCTTATTTCATGATATATTTCACCTTCGTTGTAGGAGTGATCTCATTCCATTTATAACTGTGAGTTGGGCCGGAACTGTAGATGATATTTCCAACTAAACAGGAATTGGAGATTATTGGAACCATCATCTATAATGTTTAACTGTTTAACTAATAATTAAATCACGTTTTTGATAGTTGAACTGGTGGTTTCAAGTGGAAAATCATCTATACATGGTGACTTAGACCTTTATTTGAAATAATATATGTGTTTTTCAATCTTAAAGCTATGTATATATATATATACACATTTAGTTCGGGGATTTCCCAGCTAGCAATGTTCGATTTCCGGAGGGTAGTATGACCTGATCTTTATAGATATTGAATCTGCTTGTAGTCATCTTGCAACATTAGATGCCCAAACCTGATTCACATACCTTGCTTATACTGGCTGGTTGATAAACATTCTTTGACCATCATTTCCAACATGACGTCGCGATGTGAAGTCATTACAATTCACCCAAAAGTATTCCCATTATATATGATATGGTTTTGGGTCAAAACCCTGGTACCCGGATGGTACCCTAAAATAGCTGGTTAATGCATATTTATTCCCCCAGTCATGTATGGTAACAATAGGTTTTAACCAATCCCCATGTCCCCCCCCAAAAAAACAGTCTTTCTGGTTTGGATGACACTTCACCCAAAAAAAATCCCGTTATATATATATATATATCTGGTTGGTGGTTGAGCCACCCCTCTGAAACATATGAAAGTCAGTTGGGATTGTTATTCTCAACTGAATGGAAAAATAAAAAAATGTTCCAAACCACCAACCAGTATATACACATATATGATATCCCACAAAAATGATTGGTTTTGGTTTGGATGCATCCTTCCTTTGGATGGGGTACACCAGGAATTCAAGGCACCCACAGAGCCCTTGGCGTCCTCTCCGCCTGAGCAACACGATGGGTAGGTTTCAAGCAAGAAAGATGCAGGTTGAACAGACATTGACTTATTTTACCCCCCAAAAAATTGTAGAAATGTGATTTATCACAACTACTTGAGTAGCAAATTACTTTTCTATCGGAAGTTGCGGAACGACATGGGGCGGGTTTCTTCGATCAGTTGGCCAACCTCTTGGGAACCTGGCTGCCGATAACGATAGCGAAGCAGCAACTCTGTTAAACCAGACAGAAATGGGGGATTTAACCATTGAAATAGTGCATTTACCCATTGAAATAGTGGGAGCATCCATCAAACTTAAAGTTTTGACCAACAAAAACGGAGTTTTTTTTGCGTTTTGTACTCGACAGTGTGAATTTAAGCAAGGAAAAATTGGGGAAAACTCCTCACATCTCCTCACGATATGCTGAGCTCGTACCAAAAAATATTTACTTTAAGCATCACTTATAATCATGGGAAATTGCTTTGATTACATGACATGAATCACTACTATAATTTAAATGATATACCTATCATAGCTACGTAGTCGACGCGGTTCCCACATGCAGATTCCTGTCACTGCTTATTGTGATCCTTACAAAGCGGTGTCCCCGTTCTTTGGATAAGTTGGTTTATAACATATAGTTCATTAGGGTAACACACATATCTACAATTCACAGGTTTATTGACCAATCAACCTCAGTGTGGTGCATCGCATGGTGTGGAGTAGCAAGTCATGTCAGTGGCCTGTGGATCACCCAGAACTAATATGAACTAATCAGAAAAGGACAAGCAACAACGATGTGGAAAACCCATGTTTTCCTTAGAAAAATGATCTAAAAATGGTGGGTTTTCCACATCTATGTTCGTAGGGGTCGATGACCACACAGCACCCCAAAATAAGCATCTCATAGCTTTCCTGCTGATGTTGTCGAGGCGGCGCGGGCTTGCGGAAAGCTCTGTATCCAGCGATCAGTGATGTCCAAGAAAGCTTGGCCCATGGCCAGCACATCTTGACGAAGAGCACTGGCTCTTCAAGCTCCATCGTCTCCCAAGGGGCAAACCCCAGCCGACACCTTGAAGTTTGTCAACCCCCTCACAAAAAAAATCATGCTTTCGCTTAAGATCAGATGCACCTGTATTCATAACTTGAAAAATTGCCAGGTTGTGGCCTTCTAAAGGCCTGTGAAACGAGTAACTTTGCTCTTCTGGGATGTATATATATATATATATATATAGTGATACGCAGCAACCCAAAGATTAGATTTATACAACCAACAGCAAATTGATATATGTACACAATACACATTGATCTTGTACAAATATTTACTTTTTCAAGAAACAAAACTGGATGATGACAGTAAATCAACTTGAATTTGGGCAGTTCCCATGCAAACATGCGCGCTTTCATCCATAGGTATCACGAATGCTGAAAGAAAACCCAACACGTAGATGAATGGTCAAACCCCATATCAAAATCCTTCCCGCTGTTCCTCATTGCATCTATGTATATTGAAACATACTCACAATACTTGCATAATCTCCAGTATACAAGCATCACTCTGAGTTTTGGACAGTTCCCACTTTACGAAAAATAGAATCATTTCAACCTGACTGTATACATGTATGTTACATATTAAAGTAAACAAATAATGCTGCACAAACCATACGAGTACCTACGGTAGTAGTTTGACAATTGAACTGAATAAACACACGGATGCTATTTAGTTGGGTTTACCTCACCATCGGAAACATGGCCAATCTTAGATACCTGGCCCCGGCCTTGCATGTCCACAAAAAAGCTGCTTGGTAATATCCCCATCAAAATGAGAAACAACATAAATTGTATTGAACTAACCTTCACCAGCCAGTAAAAATCTCTGGCTTCATGATCAAAATTGATCAAATCCATATGCTGCTAGTCAGACTAAAGCATTTTTGATGTTCAATCCTTACCCAGCTTTGGTATAGGTCATCTCTGTCCGGATTCCTTGGTTGATATCCCCATTCTGTGGGTTTTACTTTCCTTGCCTGAACACGTTGAATCTCTATGTGGCTCTTGGTCTCTCAACAGCACATGTTTCTAGCCCCAAAAAAGCTTACCCTACTTAGTTACGAGCATATAGATGTGGAAAAGACCGCCTTAAATGTAGATCATTTTCCTAACAGGTTTATATAACCAGGGGGTTTCCACATTCATCTGGCTCGCTTGTAATACGGTGGATAGAAATCCCGCACCAGTTGATGACGGTGGTAAACATCCGATTATTTATAGGGGTTCAACCGTCCTTTCGGTGGCGCAGGATTTCGCAACCATCCACAGTATGTCAGCAAACTGACATGAACCTATTTTGGACTAATCCCATCACCCGTTCATATTAAACACCCCCTGATATCATGATCCCAATGATGTGGAATTTCCCTACAATCCACCATGGTTTCGTTTAGGGAGTGTTTAATATGGGGGAAGGGACTAGTTTTCCCCATACACCATTCCAATGACGCCTGTCCATAGGACAGCGTCCACATGTTGCAAGGTCTCAAGCAGGACTTCACGTCCTGCCTGGTAGAGCATCGGAACCGTCGTTTCTATGGATGGATTGAAGGGAACAATTATCGGAAACCATGGATTTTACATGTTTAAACCATCAACGATGGGGGTTTCCGAAGCAAAATCCTGTAAATGTTCCCTTCATCCAATTCTGGAAAAGATGTTGTTTCAAACATGTTGTGATTCAACAGGCAAATTCAAATGATTCATCATTTAAGGTTTAACAATCAAACATGGGAGATTTCGAAACTAGAGAGTTAACCAGCAACAATGCTGGTGAACACCTATCAGAAATGGAGATGTAACCAAACTCAAAGGTGATATATATATATACTATATACTATACTCAACAAACATATTGTATATATTAAAAACAAAACAAAACGCAGTGAATTAATCACGCAATGAATTTACATGTCTAAAACAATGGATTCGGAATTCAGAACGATTGCTTTAGACGGTGACCAAAAAACAAAGGTTTTGCACATGGAAAATGGAAATGATCCTAAGCAGAAGGGGATTGAACCAACAAAACATGTAAATGTCTGTTGCTGTGACACATTATATACAATCAAACATATGTTTCAACGGCAAACATGCGGAAACAACGACAACACAAAAACAACGAAAACAACGCAACCAATCAGAGTGATGGCCACGCCCTAAAAAACTGTGCGCCAACATGTCTTTTTAACATAAACACCCCATTATAGATCATTATAGTAGTCCAGACCACAATCGGATATGTCAGAAATTTAAACACAAAAAACATCATAAAACATCTACAAACCCAAAAGGTCTTCGGACTTAACTTAACAACCTTTTTTTTTGGGCGACCCCAGTTGTTGATCCGATACTCCGATCTCGACGTTGGGAGATCATACGAAAAACCAGTTGGCCATTGGTGTTGCAAGTGAAATTCAATGTCTTGAAGCTTAAGGTGCAATCCACCAAATGGTCAAATAACATCAAATTAAGGTAATTAAGCATAGTTTATGGTTTGGTAAAGCCATTAACCTCTTTCTTGATACTGGAATACCTCTTTTGTCACATTCTCTTTGGTTGATCTTGATTAATCCACGATGAAAATACACCTTAAAGCCATCAAAACGACCAAAATCTTCGGTGGCTGCAAAGGCCACGCCTGCGGAAGCAACGGTACCACGCGGGCCCCGGCGTCATGAAGACTCTCCACATAGGTGGACCAAATCCAACCTCGCAAAACGATGGCAGTTAGGAATTCGTTCATGACCCATCTAGATTAGTTCATTTACGATGGGGGTAAAACTAAATGTATATATATATAATAACAATATTTCACAAAACTGAAAAGAAAACATGTTGGGATAGTTACCTCTACCAACCATGTTTCCAGTGAGGTCGCGATGTGAGGTCATTACAATTCATCCAAATCCATGATAAAACCAGGAATATTTCCATATACAACTGGTTTACCACATGGTTCTCACCCACTTTCACATCCTGGGATTATTCGGTTACAGTTTTGTCAAACAGGCCCCCAACCATTTCTTGATCGTGACACATACCCTCTGGTAAACTAACATAACTATGGAAAATCACCATTTTTCATGGGAAAATCGGCTATAAATGGCCATGTTCAATAGTTTTGTGTATGTTTACCAGAGGGTATGAGGGGTCCGTTTTCACCGCCAAGCGGCTCAAACCCCCAAAGGAGTTGGACCCAGGCAGTTTCAGCGGCGATGCCCCGATGCCAACCACAGGTCCCTGCCTGCCCATGCAACATGTGTTGTTGGGTTTGTCTGCGCGACTCAAAGACTGCTGGCGACATGATATCTCAAGCACATCGTGTTTTATACTTGATACCGTAGTTTCGGTGATTGTGCAGCCATGGAAATCGTGCAACCACATGGCCGTGTCGCCCAAATAGGACAAACAAATGCAGAAAAAAAAGGACACCTCTTTTGGTGTCACGCCCGCATGCTGCAAAGATCCATGAATCAGCAAATCGTGCAGTAGTTCCACATGGGCACCTGGGAGCTTCGCTGCTGCCCAGCCATAGCAACCTTGGTCGCAGGTGGGGCATCGCTGCGTGGCACGCAGTAGGACCCAATTTTTTTTTGGCCAAGATTGGCATCAACCGGATTAGTTTCTGGCTATGGTTCTTTCCCCTATACTCACAAACAATCTAGATTTACAAGCAAAACGACCCAAACACAGGCATGCCCACCAGTTGATCGAAGGGAAGGCCTCATCGCTGCGTGTGACAACCGTGAGAAGGTAGATTGGAACGTTTGTGCGGGGTGATGTTGCTGTGTGCAGTGTGAAATGATATTTACACCTTGCAGATCTTCTGTAAACCCATGCCTTTCTGGTGAACATTCCCACTTTTGCTGGCTAGAATCCCATCGTAGAACCATTACTTTCTGGTTGGTAAGTGGAGCTTTCCCCAAGTTATAGACGGTACCATCCACTTGAGGATTGATTATCTAAGGGTCATCAACCGATTTTTAATTTTGATGCTTCCCTCAGGTATGTCTGATGTAGCGAGCCTCGCTCTCCCAGGGAGGACAATAAAACCGCTTCGTGTCCTATGAGAGTCATCATATGTGCTATGGTTTGAACATGGGATTGCTTGGGTATGGTCATCCCGCCGTCATTCCAAAGTGGTCCCCCCAGCTTGTTTGCTAAGTTGGTTGAAATATAAGTAAATGAACGATTGGATACAGTGAACTAGTTAATGGGAATGAGAAAAACTTGGAACTGGAGGGCCCCCCATTGTAGGGATTCCTTATCATGGTTTGTATCAAACCATCATTTTTCATTGGGGGACCACACTCTCCTTCTATGGGAAAAATCAACCAACTTTGACCATGGCACATGTAGAGACGATCTTATGGAATTCGTCGGAGGCCAAACAACATCAAGCACGTATCATTGGATTCGATGGTTTTACCTATCAAGCAATTATCTTCAAATGCGGATCCAATTCGTATGCAGTAAATGCTTTAATTACTAGTTCACCACGTGGTGGTTTCAAACCATCCAAACTAAATGAAAATTGATTGGCGCAAACATTCCCTTTGCTGGCTTCAAGATGACGAGGATACAACGGGGAGATATATAAGTATAAATCAACTTGACTGTATTAAACAAACAGGAGTCACGTTTGGGTTTCTCGAAAACAGGTGCATCCACAAAGTCAATTGGTTCATCGCTACTTTCGCAAAACTGTACCTTTTGTAAATCCAATCCGCCCATCACCAACACTTTCTACACTATTGCCAAATCCAAAACAGAGTGTTTAAATCACCAAGAGGTTGAGTCATTATTCCAATCACTTTCCCCATCACCAATCATTTTTTTAACTGGCCAAATCCAAATTTTCGCTGGTTTTAATGATCCATTTCAAAGGATCCAATCTTCATTCTGTGTCAACTCATTACATCTGAATGGGAAACCAGGCTTGTTGGGCTATTTGAGCCTCCATGTTTCATTGGTAAATCGCTGCAACAAGTAGTCCAAACAATCATGTAAGCACCACAAGGTGGTGCCTCTCCCAGTTATAAATGGGTTATAATCCCATTAACTATAGATATATCACCTATAAACCATAGTTATTGGACTTATAAACCTACTTAGCTAATTATGGGGCACCACCCTGCAAGAAATGGCCCGGATATTCAATCAACAGCTGTACAATGAAAAGAAGGGAGTTCAAGATGTTTCTCTGACATATAATCCTATTTTAGCCTGCATGTATGTGTGAATGTATTGTATATATATATATATCAATGTCATTGACTGGACACTATGGGGTTTTAGATTTGGAAGCTGGTGGGAGGATTCCAATACATCAAACCCTCCCGACATGAAACTGTCCATCATGATGCGGTGAACCGCAACGAAACCGACATGGAGGCAGTCTCCGCCCCCGGAGCTAAAGTAACATAGATCTGGGAAAAATGCATTCGGTGCACAATGCACAGATGGTATATGTTGCATCTCTATGTCAATTTGTTGGAGGCTAATACGGCTGTAGCAAGTGATTCGATCTTCTGGCCTTCTTGCTGCGGCTTCAACGCATGGAATCTCAAGGTGACTCCGGGATCCTCCATGAGGCGGATGATGCTGGCCAATGCCTTCAGCACCGCCTATGCAGGCAGGCCCGGTGTGTGGTTGGGCACGAGACACTGCTTGGTCTGATCCCATCTCAAAAAGGGCATGGTTCTTTCCGCCCCGTTCGTGATCAGGTGGTTCTCCATTCGCTCCTTGTAGAGCTCGGTCGTTGGCTCTGCTGCAAAAAGAGTGGCCAGTCTGTGTTCGAGTGTCTTCATCATTGTTGTCGCCAGCACATGGCGTAAAGGCACTTCCTTGTTCCCCTGATGCCATTCCTGACTTTTCTGTAGCTGCAGCAGCACCGGGATAATCGATCCCGCTCCGGGAGACATGTGCAGAAGAAATTCTAAGTCCTGCAATCCTCGTCCTTGAGCACCAATCGCGTCAGAGATGTGAGGGTGTCCTTGTTCACCTTCACTGTCTCCTGTGAGGTCGACCGTGCCGTTTTGCCCTTGCCCTTGCCATTGGACTCCGGCTTGTGTCTCTTGTTGGCCTGGTTGGATTCCAAGGAACCAATGCCCAGACCCTTCATCTGCTCCGCAGTCACCAAAACCATTTGCTAAGAGAACTCTCAACAGATTCCAATTGTCAAAAAAATTGATAGCCGAAGGAAGTTTAGAAGTCAAACTTCCGACAACATGGACAGAGGAAAAAGCAGAGGTGGGAAGAGTCAGAGAAGAGAAGAGAAGAGAAGAGGAAAGAAGATCAGCGAAGAGAAAGCGGCAGAAGAGAGAAGATGCAGGTGCGCGAAAGAAAAGGTAGCAACGTTGCGAAGCACAGTGTTTTTTCCGCAGATTTGTGGCTCCGGAGGGTCGAAAAGTAGGCTCGCTAAAGCGGCGGGTGCGGAGCCATCTGGCTAGATGAGAGATGAAAAGTTGCACGCCGTTGTGGCGCAAACTCAAGTCAAAAGGTACAAAGCACCTCAGCTTCGGAGTACTTTTAGGAATTGAGATGTCGAAAAAGTGAATGCCGCTGTGGCGCGAAGAACATTTGGAAGGCAAAATGTACAAGACACACCATGCTTGGAGCACCTCTGGAAGTTTAGATGTTCAAAAAGTGCACGCCGCTGTGGCGCCGCTGTGGCGCGAAGCACATTTCGAAGTCAAAATGTACAAAGCACACCGTGCTCGGAGCACTTTTGGAAGTTGAGATGTTCAAAAGGTGCACGCCGCTGTGGCGCGAAGCACATTTCGAAGTCAAAAGCGGTCTCGGAGCACTTTTTCAGGTTAGGATATGGTTTTGCGCGGTAAGCGCAAAGGATTCTGCACCTTCCCAAGCAAGAGAAAAATGTCATAGTTTTGTAGCACTGACAAAAAACGTTGGCGAGGGTGGGACATTTGAAGAGGATCTGCAAAGATACATTTCGCGTGGCAGGCGCAGTACAAGAGACATGTTTATCACAGATGTTAGGAGGTCAGGGCACTGATTTCGTGAGAGGGGTTGCATTTTGGTGTCTCAGATATTCAAGTTTGCTAAGATGATTTTGCGTCACAGGTGCAGCACTTCGTATGACCTGGCCTCACTTTTTCGTGGCAGGCGCAGGTACTTTAGGCAGATGGATCGGAACAATTGCAAAACGCATTGGTACGAGGCCGTCAGCTTTGCACTCGACTTTCCATTTTTGAAGGAAGTCTCGCCGTTTTTCGTTGTTTTTGATGCTGTCAACTTTGGAAATTGAGTAAGTCTCGCAGAACTATTGCGTTTTTGATGTTGTCAAGTTGAAAAGTCAAGGTTATGATAATCTCTGCCAGCCTTACTCTGGAAATCGATGGTTTAGTTATTTTATCATTTTTTCATTTTGGTTTTCATTTTTATCATAGATATTTACATTTTTTTCATATGTTGTTCCTTCTTTTTGGAGTTTTCATTTTTTTCATTACTAATTCTAGTGATTTAATGTGAGGCTGGGCCCCATGAGAGGATACAACCGTTATTGAGTCATTGAGTTCAACTGTGATTTGTACCATAGTTTACAATAATCAAGCATACTTGCTTCTGCTACTTCATCAACTCCTACTATACAAATACATTAACTGTAAATATGCAAATATAATTCACTGCCAGCTGTAACTCACTAAACAACTCACCAGCTTCGGTAATCAAGAATCAATCGCTACTAAGTAACAAGAAATTAAATGACAATGACACGTAGCAGGTAGCAGCTAGCAGACAGGAACAAGCTGCAACGAGCAGGGTGTCCCCAGCAAGAAATCACAGCCGGTCCAGCCTACCCCAGCCGGGCCCCAGCCCAGCCAATGATAAAAAGAATGATAAAGCAGAAACAAATGAAAAAAAATGATAAAAATAATGATAAAGCAGAAACAAATGAAAAAAACAATGAAAATAATGAAAAAATGAAACAAAACATGAAAAAAATGAAAACAAAAACAACGAAAAATGGAAAAACATGAAAAAATGAAAAAACATGAAAAACAATGAAAAAAACGAGGAAAACCGACATTTTCCAAATTTTGGAGTTCACCCAGCAAACAGCCCACCTATACCCACCCACTACTAGCCAGCCAGCCCACCCACCCACACCACCATGCCGGCCCTATAAGCCAGCCCAGCCAACCACCCCCACCATCCCGGCCGTACCAGCCAGCCAGCCCACCCACACCACCATCCCGGCCCGACCAGCCAGCCCAGCCAGCTCCCGGCCCTCAGCCAGCCCGCCCACCCCCACCATCCCGGCCCTACCAGCCAGCCAGCCCACCTACCCCACCATCCCGGCCCTACCAGCCAGCTCACCTAACTTCTCTTCCACCTCCAGCCCTACAATGCCCAGCCCACTCAAGCTCAGATAAGAGGAGGAGAAGAAGGAGGAGGAAGGAGGAGGAGAACAACTGTGATAAAATCTAACAACCCTCACCTGGCAGGTGGGGAATAATGAAACAAATGAATATCCATTTGGTGAGTACAAATTCAATGATAATATTGGTGAAAAAATGAAAGTACATTTGGCGACTACAAATACAAGGATAATATTGATGGAAAAAATGATAAAGGAAATGAACAAAATGATAACATAGTTAAAATCATCTGTCCCTGCTAGAGGCTCAAAGATATTCATAAAATTAAGGATGTCTCGCAGAATAGCTTCGTCTTCAAGTTTGCAGATAGACAGATAGATAGCCAGAGAGATGGATAGGTAGACAGACAGAGAGATAGACAAATAGAGAGATAAACAGATAGGCAGATAGATAGGCAACTGCAACTACACTACGCTACATTACAACTACAACTGCATCTACACTACAACTACAACTTCAATTTCAACTTCAACTACACTACAACTCACTACCACTACACTACACTACAACTACAACTACTTCCAAAACTACAACTGCAGCTACAACTACCACTACATTAAACTTAACTACCGCTTCCACCACGGCTGCAACTACAACTACAACTACACCTACAATTACTACTACAGTTACAACTACAACTGCACTACAGCTACACGACAACTACACTACAACTACTCTACACTACAACTACAACTACAACTGCAACTACATTGAACAACAGTACAACTACAGCTGCAACTGCAACTGCCACTACACTACAACTACAGCTGCAAACTACAACTACATAACACCACACCACGTAACATTCAGCAGTTGTGGGTGAGGTGACCACTGAAACCACTCCAAAAAGCACAACTCCAACCACCTTTCGGTCCATCAGCGGATTCGCTCTACCATCCATGCATCAGAACAACTCACCTCTCCTATAGTTGTCTATCTTTAAAACTTCCGCCACCGCCTTGTGCGGTATTACAGGTAGATAATGACATGGCGCACGGCGTCGCCGGCCGCTTTTTCGGCTGTGGCTTTGTCCAGATAAGGGATACCATTGGTTTCTCAATATTAAGGATTTCTGAAATGGGATGAAATGGGGACACTTTATCACCATTGGTTTTCCTGCTGAACGTGACAAGTGTTGGATGATTGTGGGGTCCATGATTGTAGGTATTCCTCCCCATATTGTGAAAGAAGTCTTGCAGCTATATATATGTATGTGTATATTATATATATATATTTACTTTGATTTACTTCCCACTTACCTATGTAGGAAACAGTTGTCAAGCCAGTTCTTGTTTCCATGGATTCATGCCATATATTCCATGGGGAAAATGAATACCAGCCGTTGGATTATTAGAATATATTACATGATTGGTTTACCATGGCTTACATATACAATATTTTCTGAATCTGGATGAATTACAATGTTCCCATTGACTTTCACCATCATTTCCAATCAAGTCGTGGCGAGGTCATTAGCATTTACCAGACTATTCGCCTTGTATCTCACTACACAGTTATGGACCAACTAACAGTTATAAATGGGCTTATAATGATACATACATATGTATGTATGTATGTATGTATATATATATATATACATATAACCTTGGTTTTAGGAATTATCTCCTTTCATTTATAACTGTCACTTGGGCCATAAGTGTAATGGTTATACTAGTATTAGAGGCCCCTTTAAAAGCTGTTAGAGTTAGTTGGCCCATCACTGTGACGCCGTGTCAAGGTTGATAAACACAACTTGGGAAACTTCATGGTACTGCCCCATAGTTCGCAATCGTATTAGTTTATAATGTAAGATTAACCAGAATTGATGGTAGCTATATATAATACAATATTTGACAATGGATGTATATAATACACACACATATATATATAGATAGGTATATGTATATATATATAAAAATAGATATGTATATATATATATCACATATACATCATGGGATTTAAAAAACAAGTTACAACTGGGACATACTCAGTTTGTGGCAACCCGGAACTTTTCTCCCCAGTCTCGGTTTTTCCGGGGGATTTTTTGGGGACTTTTCCCCGCTCGCTGAAACAAGGCTGCAAAAAGTGTACCCATCCACCAGTCCAAAAATCCTCGGATATCTTATGTATCTGAAAAATCCTATCTTTCTGATTTTTGTAGCTTCACTTTTTCTTGGTTAAACCATGTTAAACCATTTCATGTTATTTGACGATCATTTTTGCTTGTGAAATCCCCTAGGCATCTAATCAAGTTCCCCTGGTGATATCCTCTAGGCACAACGGACAACTGGGAATCCCTGGCCCTGCAAGACAAAGCCGCGCCAAACGCGCCATGGGTACCGATTCAGCGCCAGAATCGCTGTGCTTTTTGCGGCTGTTGTAATTTGAAAACCTGCAGTTATGGCTCAACTAATAGTTATAATTGGGCTAATGATATATAACATCGATTATAAGAATTATGATTCATTTATAGCTGATAAGGGCCATAACTGAAACAACCCGCACAAAATGTATGAAGACATCATAAAAACAAGTTGAACACTTATTGATGATGAGGATGTGACTAGCAACCACATCTGTGACCCGAGATGCCAAAAGTGAACTAACGCAACCATATGTGTTCAAGGTCCAAGTCGAAAAAACTCATCACAAACTAAGTAGATAGTTATAAATGATATTATATATATATAATTACATATATATATAATTACATATATATATATATATAATGCATGTATGTTATATATACACACCGAATTTCCAAGTCATGTTTTTTCCTGAAAACATCGTCCCAGCGTCGAGTCGGCTCGCGTTTCGAGGTAAGTGGCGAAAGGGCGAAATGGCGCACTTCAAGCCATGTACCCTCTGGTAAACATACAAAAAGCATCAAAAAGCTATGAAAAATGGCCATTTAGTTCGTTGATTTACCTACTATTTTAGTGGTGATTTACCATAGTTTTTTGTATGTTTACCAGAGGGTAACCTGTTCATTGAAAGTTAAGGGCCCCAAGATAAAGCCTTACAAGCAGCAGGGTTATTAAATGTTGTTAAATTGATGAAACCCTATCAAGCTGTATTAGGGGCTTGTGAGGGCCCCTATTGGTTAAGAGGGTAACATAGTTTTTTTGCGATATTAGTAGTTGGGTATCGTATCATCATCGGCTGGCCAAGAAAAAAAGACATGGAACAGTCTCCGGCATCGTATATCTCAAAGGACAAAGTCACCTATTTTTGTGGGGTGGCACCAAACAGATTTGAAAACGAAAATATCAGATACAAACTAGCGGCGACAATCAAACCTACTGGAAGCAGGATTGAATCATCAACTGCTCCTCAGTTGTTTGAAAACAAGCTATGTTCGATGATTCAAAGATAACTAGGTGGTGGTGCAATAACCATCTTGAAAAATATGAGTTCGTCAATGGGAAGGATGACACCCCATTTATGAAATGGAAAATACAAATCATGTTCCAAACCACCAATCAGTTCAAAGATAAACAACATTGGATGGGTTATTCTATGGTTATCCATGGTTATCCTATGGTTGTTCTATGGCTATTCAGATAAACAACATGCAAAAACACCACGTATTCCTATCAAACCTTGAACGGAATTGTTACGGATCATCAATTGGATGACAACCACTGACCACCATTTTGGATGCCAGGTGAGACCTATCAACGACACAGAAAGCAACATAGATGATTAATGGGTGCATCAACAAACGAAAAATCTATTTGAACATTTTGAAACATTTTGAATAAAAGTTTTTTGCGCTATTTTGGAATGATTAGAATGTGTTCATAGCTTCTGTTGGCTAATTTTGGGATGCCGATATATGATTAATGTATGATATGTGAATGATTAGATATTTCAAATCGAAGTCACACCATGAAACTCTGCTGCTCAGCTTGAGCTTGCCACGTCTTCACTGCTCAACTAGAGGGCTATGAGAACCAATGGTTACAGTTACCATCTTGCTACAATCCTTTTAAAAGAATTCTAAAAGAACCACAATGATGCAACAAACATCTGGGTAGCTTAAATCACTAGTCTGAAATGTTGGGTAATTTGGGGATGATTCCCACTACCCTCTGGTAATTCAACATAGCTATTGAAAATACCCCATGTAGTTCGTTGATTTACCTATTCAAAATGGTGATTTTCTTTAGTTTTTTGTATGTTTACCGGAGAGTACTAATCATTCCAGTGAGGTCAGGACCCTGGCAGCTTACAGCACCGAACATTCGATTCGATCGCGGGCTTTCTCTCTGAGTCTCTGGGCAGTGAATCCGGCAGCCGGCACATTTAAAAAGGGCTGCGGGCGACGGGCGATGTTTCATCGGCATGCCGGGGGACGTTTTTTGCGACAGGAAAAGCCATTGAAGTCTAGGAATTATTGCAAGTGTTCAGAGATTCGCGACATTATGTGGTGTTTTGTTGGGCGACAAGAAACACTACGAAGTGGTTCCCCGAAGAGCTATTTCTGGAAGTTCCCTATCCATCATCGGGGTAGGCCCGTAGGCATCATCCAAGTCATGGATGACTCGACCATGACTTTGTCCTGAAACAAGCATGGTTTTCCGTGGGGATCCATCATCCCTCCAGCCTTTCACTGCGGACAGCGGTGCGCAGTGCACTAGCTATGGTGGAAGAAATCGACCGCAGACTGAGATGACTGAAGGCTGCAAGGTGATGATGTTTGGTAGTTGAGTTCCACCTAACATCCATTAACTATGTTTTATACTAATACATACTAATCAAATCTGGTTGGTGGTTTCAACCCCTCTGAAAAATATTAGTCATTTAGGATGATGACATTCCCAATATATTAGGAAAGTCATAAAATTCCATGGTTCCAGTCACCACCAACCAGTAATACATATGAAAAAACGATATAGCAACACCTGAAAAGATAGAAAAAGTGGTTCCAGGATGGGCAACTTTCCATCAGCTGGCAAATCCCCATCATTATGGCTATCTGTTTTGTTGGGTTTTTATCGGCTGGGAACCATGGCTGGGAACAGATTGAAAACAACACTATCTGGTTGGTGGTGCAATAACCATGTTGAAAAATGATGGAGTCAATGGGAAGGATGACAACCCATATATGAAATGGACAATAAAAGCCATGTTTGAAACCACCAACCAGCTATTAATGAAGGTCTATAGCTGGCTGGGACAGGCATCTATATGATCTGTATATCTGTATATATATATATATATATCAATGATTTTCCTGCAAGCCATGAACTAGTCCTCCAATATGTACAGTAGCCAATGTTTTCCCAGCGTTCCCCCGCCTTACGGCAACATTTTTTCAGGTGACCACAACTACTTGGATGAGCATCCCTTTAATGGTTTCTGGTTTATAACTTAAATATATATATATATACAGTAGATGGATATAATATGAGGGAATTACGGGATGTTCCTTAGATCACTGGGCTGTAATATGGTTACATAATTACATACAATGTGGGGCCCCCAAACGTTATTTTTGTCGGTTTATAACCCAATTTAACTATAATTATAACTACCATATACCCAAACGTGAAATTGTAGTTATGTTCACCAACTGAACGCTATCGAACGGGGGCCCCACTTTGTAGGATATAATGATATATAATGGAATGATGATCATGAATTGCAATGGTATATTACATTGGTATATTATCATGGTATATCTATAGTTAATGGGATTATAACATATTATAACCCAGATTTTCCTATGGTGTTCCTATGGTTTTCCTATGGTTTTCCTATCTTGAGGGCCTCATCGGTCCTTTCAGGCCGCGGGAGATTTCACGGATTTCACGGTTGTCAGAAATGGTGGCTGTCAAGTCACCCAGCGATTTGTAGTGATTTCATGAGATTTTATAGTGATTCAATGGAATATTGATGGGATATACCCTCTGGTTATAACAAAAAATAGCTATTGAAGCCATGGCCCAGTCGAAATAGTGGATTTACCCAATTAGAACATGGTGGATCTTTCCAGTTCGTTATGTAAACGTTTACTAGAGGGTAACTATTAATATCCCATTCTAATCCCATTAAATATTAGTCAATGGGAAGGATTCTGCCATCTATTATGGGGAAAAAGATGTTCCAAACCACCAACCAGAGAAGGTCATTTTGGATCATCATCCGAACTTTTGGAGGGAACATGAGCCCCTTCTGCGGGTCAAGTCCAACTGATGGCAGCTGAAGAGTAGGGCAAGGACATGACCATCGCTTTCAAGGCATGAACTAGAGATAACTATAGATAACTAGAGATCACCACAGATAGCTATAGATAACTGTAAATATACTATAGATAACTATTGACTATAACTATAGAGAACTATAGATAACTATGGATAACTAGGGATAACTATAGATAACTGTAGATAACTATAGAAAACTATAGATAACAATCCCACATAAACCATAGTCAACCATAGAAATCATTAAAACAAAAAAACATGCGCTCTGATCCTTTGGTCAATCTCTTGAGCAACTTGTGCTCGCGAATTCACAGGCTGTGCTGTTTTTTTTTGTGAACAAATAGTGCAGTGGCAAAAACCGCTGGGGAAAAAACAACTCTGTGGATGGCTATTCCCAAAACGATTCAAACGAGAATAGAATGATCATATAGTCTTTGAAATGTCTTTGAAGGCCTTGCTTCATCACATTCCAGATGGGCAAGGGTGAAAACGCCAATCATGAGCAACTAACTCACGTACCCGCAGAATTCAATTGACATTTCTGATCAGGGCCGGCCGAGCCGGCCAAATGATCTAAAAAAGGACTCAAACACAAATAAATCGGAAAGGTACAACTGTAAAGCTTTTTACAGTATCTGCTTCAGGACTTTGCATTGATGTTCCCAATCATTATCCACCTGGTGGGTGGTATACCTACCCCTCTGAAAAATGATGGAGTTCGTCAGTTGGGATGATGACATTCCCAACTGAATGGAAAAATAATCCAAATGTTTCAAACCACCACCAGCCATGAATTCTTCATTTTCCTATTTA
Organism: Cladocopium goreaui; assembly: GCA_947184155.2. Taxonomy (NCBI): domain Eukaryota; class Dinophyceae; order Suessiales; family Symbiodiniaceae; genus Cladocopium; species Cladocopium goreaui. The sequence goes on along the minus strand of CAMXCT020003424.1, from coordinate 515,567 downwards.
CCCATGTTGAATCCCCAGTTTTTTCATGCCATGATCCAATTTAAGGCCATCCAAAAAACGGTTTCCGACACTGTCCAGCTGCACTTAAAAGCTACGTGCGGTCGCCCGAGAAAATCCCCATACCCTGGAGGTCCACTTCAAAGGATGCTAAACTGCTAGATAGCCTGCAGATTTGAAAAAACACATGTGTTGTGTTGCTGGATATACATATATAATATACTACAACATATACATAATATAGATAAATATATATATATATATAATATATACATGCATACATACATTGCATTGCATTGCATTGCCTTGCATTACATTACATTACATTGCATTGCATTACATAAATCATGTGGAATCTTAGATACCTGCCAAAACATCTCAGTTTTAGCCGCTTCGTACATTTTGTTCCATTGATAGCAACAGTCACTACAGGACCTGAAGGGATCCCCTTAGCTCGGCTGCAAACTATATCCGTGTTTTTCCCCACCTGCCAGGTGAGGGTTGTTAGATTTTATCTAAGTTGCCTGGTCCTCCTCCTCCTGCCTCCTCCTGCCTCCTCCTCCTCCTCTCCTCCTCCTCGCGTTGTCCTCCTCCTCTCGTTGTCCTCCTCCTCTCGTTGTCCTCCTCGTCCTCCTGCTCAACTGCGACTCGCGATCCACAGTGTTCGCTGTCGGACCTCAACCACGACCATCCACGCCCAGTGTTCCCTGCCGGACCTCAACCACGACCATCCACGCCCAGTGTTCCCTGCCGGACCTCAACCACGACCATCCACGCCCAGTGTTCCCTGCCGGACCTCAACCACGACCATCCACGCCCAGTGTTCCCTGCCGGACCTCAACCGCGAGTATCCATGCCAAGTGTTCCCTGCCGGACCTCATGTAGGAAGATATGGGACAAAGAATGTGCAGAAGAAAGTTAGAAAGAATGTCAGACAAGAATGTCAGAAAGAACGGCCAGATAGAATGCCAGAAGATATGCCAGATGGAATGTCAGATAGAATGTCAGAAGATATGCCAGATAAAATGCCATGAGATATGCCAGATAGAATGCCAGAAGGTGTGCCAGATAGAATGCCAGAAGCTATGCCAGATAGAATGCTAGAAGATATGCCAGATAGAATGCCAGAAGGTATGCCAGAGAGAATGCCAGATAAAATGTCAGATAGATTGCCAGAAGATATGCCAGATAGAAAGCCAGAAGGTATGCCAGGGAGAATGCCAGATAAAATGTCAGATAGATTGCCAGAAGATATGCCAGATAGAATGCCAGATAGAATGCCAGAAAGAATGCCAGAAGATATGCCAGAACATATGCCAGAAGATGTGCCAGATAAAATGTCAGAAGATATGCCAGAACATATGCCAGGTAGAATGCCAGAAGGTATGCCAGATAGAATGCCAGATCGAATGCCAGAAGATATGTCAAATAGAATGCCAGAAGATTTGCCAGTAACAAATCGATAAATGTCATGGTGGGGATCACACGAAGTAAAGTAATTGTTAGAGTACCTTTAGTTATGGCCCAACTAATATTTTTTTTTATTATTGGTTTTAGCCCTCTGGTAAACATACAAAAAACTATGGAAAATCACCATTTTTAATCGGTAAATCACCATTTTTCATAGGTAAATCACCATTTTTCATAGGTAAATCACAATTTCTAATAGGTAAATCAACGAACTAAATAGCAATTTTCAATAGCAAACTGTTGACATAACCAGAGTGGTCTCAAGCATCCGAAGTTCTGACAAATCACGCCAAAACTTGCGACCATTTTGAGCATAGCAAACATGCTATATATATAATGGATATAATATGGATATAATATGCATATATGAATATAATATGAATATAATATATATATATATATAATGGATATAATATGGATATAATATGAATACATGAATAAAATTTGAATATAAAATGAATATGATATGAATGTAATATGAATATAATATGAATATAACATGGATAAAACATGGATATAATAATATATAATATAAATATAATATGGATATAGTATCTCTTATTCATTGTTAGTATTCTTATGATCATCATTATTATGTATGTATAAACATCATTAATTATCCTATAATATCTGTGTAAGTTATTTAAAAACATCACTCACCTGAACTAAGGTCATTTTGGGATATGTTTTTCCTTACTAACCATCATCTATGATGAGGTCGTAATGAGGTCGTTATAATTCACCCAGATAATTCCCTCCAGTAAATTAACATAGACCCTGCCATTTGTCGGGGTTGGAAGATGAGTGGAACCATTAAGAATTGGTTATTTTCAGGGTCTATGTACTTGTACAGTAACCCCAAGAATTGGCTTCTGGTTTTAACACCCCCCGTCGGGAGCTTCTCAATGCCTGAGATCGGAAGTGGCCCGCGCAGGTGGGCAGGTGGGCAGGTGTCAGACATCAGCCCAAATACATTATATACTATATTATATTAAAAAACATCCCAAGGGATCATAATTATACATCAAATGAACCCCATTAATCTTTGATGTCGATATCTATATGGATCTATATTATAATACTGATATCATACACAGCAATAATCTATCAAATGTTGTGGGATGTATCAGATGTTGTGGGTATCTCATCTCAAATGTGATGCAATGAGCAAACAAGTGTGAACAATGAACATATGAAATTTTACTGTAAAAGGGAGAAGCAAAGATGATGACTGACAAGAATGGAAGCACAGCCGGGCAAAGCTATCCCACCAGTGATATATACAATCTTTCGGGACAGCAGTATCCCCATTGTAATGACAGGTGTCCCTAGAGCGAATCGCTGTTTATTTGTCTCTGCGGTCTGAAAAAATATAGAATAGTTGGGTGTCATCCAACCGTTCTAACCCACGGTTCTTACCTAGACTGATAAGAATTCAAGAAACACCTGAGACATCCTGAGACCTGAAACATGTGTAGCTGTTAAAATCCCAGCATGTCAACTATTCTGCCAGCATTCTGTAAACTTGCGGCATGGTCACCAGGGTAAACTCACACCCCTGTAGTGCTTAGTCACCGAAACTTGGAAAGAATTCACTAGTGAATTCGATCAATCATTCTGGATATGGATGGAACAGGATTAAAGTGAACAAAAGCAGCAGGATTGCAGAGACCGAATGATAGAATTTAGGAATGCACACACTGACTTCTTGTGGCTTCATGAGAGACCCACAGCCAAATGGCACCCCTCCGCAGCATCGTTGCGCCGTTGCCCCAAGCAAAAAATGGATAAGCCACAATTTTCAGTTTGATGAACCAATAACCTCGGTTACCAACCACCATTAGAAAGCATTAAGCCTTAAGCCCCAACGGGGATGCGTATCCAAGTTGAACCTCGACTGCAGCACTTGAGCCATGAAACATATCCCTATCCCGTCCCATTCGACTGGTTGCTAAGTATTCCTACTATTGGTTAGTCAATACACACCAATGAGCCAGTCAGTATAGCCCCCTACGATACCCCATCAACCATCATAAATCAATTCCAATGGACTGTGACAATCCCCAATATATTGGTTAGTATAATTCCCTATAATGTGGTGCCCCCTAGTTACAAGCTGGCCAAAAAAAACATCATGAAGTCTAGTTACAGTGTATCTACCATAAACCATACTTAACCTAGTCATAAACATCATAAACCAACTTAGCTATCATAAATCAGCTATAAATCCCATTAAACCCACATTTTCCTATGGTTTCATGGCTCCCTTGGCGCCCCCACTTTCCCGTGGCGTGAAACTTGGTGTCGCACCGCGGAGGCTGCGCAGCGGTGGCTGCGGGTGAACCGATGGCCGTTTTGGTAGGGATATATGATATATGACATACATTAATATAGGTTAGGAATGGTTAGGACTTGGGGATTTCATGGAATGGGGATACTATAAAATGATACAGTGATATATATATATATATATATCATGGGGACATGATGGGGAGACAATGGAAAATAGCGGTATACATAATGGACATGTACATACATTAGGATTTTTTAGCTGACTGATAATATGATACTGCATTTGGACTTGATGGGGAACATGCTAATCACGTCTAGCGCCAGTGGGAATTGCAATAATATTAAGGGCATAGAGCCTGTACCAATGATTGTATAGACAATCACTCAAGTATGGTGGATCTGCCAGAATTGGAAAACCTCCTTTCTTGGACTACACATGCACTGCCCAAAATCCGCTTTGCCATTCTCTTTTTCTGCTTCGTGAAAAAGGGGATTGTAAATTTGAATCCAAATTTCATAAGTTATGATCTCCAGTTACATTAGAAATCATTAGAATATAAGAATAAGATGTAGTATGATAACTAGTGAATATTCTAATGATTTCTAATTAGATCATAAATATAAAATTAGATGACTATGTATGACTCATATTACTTTGTATCTTGTGCTACCCCCGGCTCACGCCCAGAACAAGCAACGGCCAGCCGCGCCCTTTCTCATGCTGCTGCATCAAGCTTTGACCTGTCACTTGAGGATGGAAACTGCCCGGTGCCAAACAGGCCTCGCAACGAGGCGCTCGTGATGGGCTCGTGATGGATCGAGGAGTCATGGAGGACCATGACTTGGGATGAGTTTTTCATATCTAATTAATGTATATAATGGGAGAATATTGATAATGATGATAATGGTTTTGAAACCAATGAAAACTTGGGGATCCCCCATTTTAAGAACCCCTGAAATGATGATAAACCAATGTTATATGATTGATAATTACAAATAATTACCATATGTTGCAACAAACCCATAAACAACTAAGATTACTTAGATGGGCCATGGGACTAGCTAACCGATTAGCAACTGGGTCATAAACCCAAAAAAACAATTATACTACATTTACTAACTAGTCAACTAACTCCAGGGCGCATCTATATAAATAGATCATGATTATGCTAAAAGGAAGCACACACTGCTTACAGTATATTTCCTTTTGACAGCATGCACAAGCTATACTTATTGGTGCTTGATCCGACTTCACCAGGCCCCAGAATTTCTCGCTCCATCAAGCTACAGATCTACAACTCTTCATGCTTCTCATCGGTATAACCTGAGCAGCGCAGGGGACATGATGGTGGTGATGTTCACCCTTGGAAAGTGTCGACAGAGTGGTTCTGGATTCCGAACCAACCATTGATAGGACACCGGAATGCGCGTGGGTATGGGTTCAACTATATGGTACCCAAGTTGCAACATGAACAGAATAGACTCAAACGTGATGGCAATGTTCGCAAAACTGGGTTATCCCACGCATAGATGAGTTATAACTATGGTTATACCTACAGTACCAAGTTATAACTCTGGTTATATCTCCAATTGACATCCCATAATATTCTATATATATAATGTATTATATATATATATATTGTATTCTATATGTATATATACCCTCCAGTGGGTTATAACTGTTAGGTATCACCATGACCACTTTATCCTCGGGATGATCCTTCTGTCAGCAGTGATTCAAAGCCCAAGTCTTGTTGGATTTGGGGCCCAAAAGTAGAAATACCATCTGGTTAAAATCACAATTTTTAAGTTCGGTAAACCATCTATTTCGATTGGGGCCATTTCCCATGGCGAACTGTTAAATAACCAGAGGGTAATAAACACTAAACCCACTGATGTATCATCATAATCCCCAGAAAATTGACTGCTGGGGGTGTCCTAATCAGCCAAGCAACCCTTGTAATCACCTGCCAGGGTCGGTGCAATTCGTCCATCGGCAATTCAGAATGTCTGGTAAACTGTTCAAACCAATGGAAGTTTGTAGTGTACTTATCATGATTTATTCATGTGTGGTTTCAATGCTTAACACTGTTCAACCTAATATCATTGTTTCAGTGTACTTCTTTTTCTTCCCTTCCCACTTTCGGGGATGGAAACATGTCATGGAACATGCAGGAGATGAAGCAACCCACTGGGGTTCGTTTCTGTACAAGGTGATTCCTTGCATATAAATAAATATATATGTATATGTAAGTATGCAAACATATATATATATATATACACATACGTACATATATATATTCATACATATATATAATACATATACATATATACGTGTATATAAATATGTAATTACCCAGGCATATACATATAAACATATTGAATTTCACGAGGTCTTGGGGTTTTGGGATTTTTAGGGTATATTGAGTTTCAAAGTCAAAATGCATCATTTTGAGCAACCTGTGCGCAGAAGGGTCGTGAGGAAAAGTGTTGAATGTTGTGATTTTTGTTGAATCAGTGGTCCACAGGTCCAACTGGCGTTTCAGAGAAACTGAAACAGTCGGAAACAGTCGGAAACTTTCGGGAGCGGCCCGGCGTGATCATGCCAAAATTGTCAATCCGCCATTTTTTTGCAAAAAAAACTTTCCGCGCAATCCCTCTTTTTTTTTGAAAGTGCCGCGGGAAACAGTTGGAAACAGTTGGGGCTCGTACCTTTGACTCGGCAAAAAAAGAGCTATTTAGAACCATTTAAGGTTCATTTTCTTTATAAACTGGTTTTAAATAGCTCTTTTTTTGCCGAGTCAAAGGTACGAGCCCCAACTGTTTCCAACTGTTTCCCGCGGCACTTTCAAAAAAAAAGAGGGATTGCGCGGAAAGGTTTTTTTTGCAAAAAAATGGCGTATTGACAATTTTGGCATGATCACGCCGGGCCGCTCCCGACTGTTTCCGACTGTTTCCGACTGTTTCCGGCTGTTTCAGTTTCTCTGAAACGCCAGTTGGACCTGTGGACCACTGATTCAACAAAGATCACAACATTCAACACTTTTCCTCACGACCCTTCTGCGCGCAGGTTGCTCGAAATGATGCATTTTGACTTTGAAACCCAATATACCCTAAGAATCCCAAAACCCCAAGACCTCGTGAAATTTAACATATAAACACATATACATATATAATATATAAAATATGTATATATATATATATATTGAAAACATACATACATACATACATACATACATACATACATACATACATACATACATACATACATACATACATACATACATACATCATACATACATACATACATACATACATACATACATACATACATACATACATACATACATACATACATACATACATACATACATACATACATACATAAAATAAAAAACATACATACATACATACGACTACATATACATACATACATACATACATACATACAATACTCCATACATACATACATACTACACACATACACCAACAATACACACATACCTACATACTACATACTACCTCCATACATACATTACACCATACATTACACCATACATTACACCATACATTACTACATTACTACATTACTACATACATACATACATACATACATACATACATTACTACATACATACATACATACATACATACATACATACATACATACATACATACATACATACATACATACATACATACATACATACATACATACAACCATACAACATACTACATA
>CAMXCT020003424.1:482500-502500 GCA_947184155.2 Cladocopium goreaui | reverse complement strand
TGGCTGAATTTTTGCAAAACATTGCGGGATATCTTCCAATTCTGACGTCAGAAGGTAACATCTGCCCGAAGGTAATTGTTATTCATCCTCTTGTGACAAGTATATGATATTGTCTGAGTGTGTTATTGAGATATGGGCGATCGTCCAGGTTGGGGCGAACATGTTTGAAAAATCGCGACTGTTCTTGTTCAAGTCCATTTTTCAATAAGTAAACCACTGCTTTCCCCACAGCTTTCCCCACACCTTCTCGCAGCTTCCGCTCGGGCCCTTCATGGCCCTCCATGCCGCAGGCCACATCCTGGCGCTGCAGATGGCACCCCAGAGGGTCTATGGTGACTTGTGGTGATTCACCGGATTTTTCATCAACAAAAATGGAGATTTACCCTCTGGTTATTTAACATAGCCATGGTATAGATGGCCCATTTATAGATGGTTTACCGAACTTATACCGAACTTAAAAATGGTGATTTTCCATGGCCGACCGTTAAATAACCAGATGGTAATGGGATATCAGGGGATCCAATGATACTCCGGTGTCATCAAACATATCAAACATGGCAAAGTCACCATCAAAAATGGAGCTTTACAGCTGGAGAATCCACGATGTTTTACATGGTGGGTTTTTAAATGCCTGGCTTGCTTACCCTCTGGGAAATGAGACATTGGGGAGTCACCATGATTTTTTTTGTTGAAATGGATTCAGCAACCGAAACTAGGGATTATAGATTGGTTGTTGTATCCCAGGGATATAGTGGTTGATGATTGGTATACAATGTACATTAATAATAGTTCTAAAAACCAAATTATTGAAATCATTCACCAATCTGGTTGGCTACGTTGGTTTCTAAGTTTATAAATAGGCTGTAAGTTATATTGCAAAAAAAAAACATGCAAAGAACTGGCTGGTAATGTGGGAAACCCCCATAAACTTACCATTGGGGCCATGGTTTCTGTTGCACCCATTAAGCCATGCTGATGCCTTGGCGAGGTTGGTCAGCGCGGTGCTATTGAAGACCTGGCGACTACCCGACATCCATGAGTGGTAAAGCAACCCAGGCATTGTGAGGGGTTAATATCATTGGTACAAACATCTCCAATTATAGATTAATCAGATCAATTATATAATTGGAAATATCCTGATATCCTATATATCATATACAGGATATCAGGATATCTCCAGTTATAATATCATAGATTAATGACCTATATTCCAGCTGCTTAGCGGGACGCATATCCAGGTAGAAAGGATGATAGCGTGATTCGAAACCAAATTTCCTGGTTAACTTCCTGAGTTTTAGTGCTGAAAACTCAACATGTGTTTCTTGGTTCAACCCTCATTTCCTGGTTAATCATGTTGCTCCAGCTAAAACATGTTTGGATTGTAGGCATCAAAACCCATATTATTTTGTTTAAAGCATTGTTTTCCTGCTACAAAGCAACATGTGTTTTTCTTGCTTCAAACCCCAAGATTGGTTGATAAATCCATATTCTTCTACTTGGTTTCAATGCGCATTCTTTGACGTGTCTTTCTTTCTAAACAAATCATGTTTTATTTCGTTCTGGTGATACCATTTTGCTTTCAACTGCCCCCAAGTTTGCTGGTTAAACCACAACTGGCATAGCCATTTCTAGGGTTGGTTGGATCCCAAATCCAATAGGTTTCAATCTATTTTCTCTACGTTTTACTGTATACATCCAGCTTTCTTTGTGAAATCATGTTAAATCCTATATTATAATATATTAGTGTAGTATACCGATTAGTGTCCTGGGACTATTGTGAGACAATTTTCAAAAATAAATGAGTATTTTGTGAATGGGGGGGTGAGCCTCTATTGTGAGAAGTTTTTTCTCAGATCCATGTTTTTCAGGAGGAACTTTATCCACCTTTACACACCTTTCTTTGGGTAAAGCTGGTCCATTCATTTTAGAAAACCATATCCATGTTAAAGCCTTGAAAATGCAATGTTTTCCAACTAATTAGATGCCTTATTAAACCCCTATTTAAAAAAAACAGATCCCAAACAATTTTTCAAGGGGGTACCCCATGAGTGACCGAGATCCTCAATAATGTAGATAATTGCTTCGATGGTACCCTATTGTGCACAAAAATTGTTGGGGCCATGTTTTTTTGGACTCAAAAGGAAAATCAATTGAAAGTAGATTGATGTCACTTGAAATCCTTACTTAAGTTGACTATCCCAAAAATTGTTGAGGGGGGGCGTTTAAAATGTCGATTTATTGAGTATCGTAAAATTTATTGAGTATCGTAAAATCAGTATCCAACATTATAGTATATTATTATACATTAGAATTATAGCTACGTAATATCCCAATGATCTTCCTATGTTTGGTGCTTAAATCCCTATTTTTGTCCTGCCCAAAAAACCTGCCTTCTCTGCCCAGGTCATTGTCTCCGAAGCAACGTCGGACACGAAACGTTGCCAGGCAGCCTATGGTCCACCGTACCATGGGGAGTAGAGGTGACAGCCCCAGGCTGTTCACCATGGTTCACCAAAAATAAAGGTTTTACCATGGTTTTACCATGGTTTTACCATGGTTTTTCCATGACACATGGATATTTATGTGTGAAGTATGATAAATGGTAAATATGAGTCATTAGTGTACATTATATATTCTAGATAGTTTAGTAACCATATTCACCATGTGAATTATGTTATCTAGGTTGCTTGATAACTTGGCCAAGTGGGGTTCATCATAAATATTGCTATAGTTAGAGGAGTTTGTAAACCAACTTTGAAGTGGGTGGTCAATTACCACCTTGTACTGGTTGATATGTGGTGATTTTCGCTGGTAAAACCATGTGACTGAAGCAGTAAAAAGGGTGGTTCAAAGATCTAGGATGGTGGTTTAATCAACGACAATGGTTGTTCAACCCAACTAAATCATGAAAACTGATGGTGGTTTAACACAACCAGCAAGTGGTGATCCCAAGATTCAAAATGACCAAGTACGATTTAACATGATTCAACTATGAACAATGTTCTTACTGATTTGATCCCCTAACTTGGAGATCTGGGGAGACAAATGGTTATACAGTTCTACCTTAAATGAGCAATGTTCAGCAGCAGGTCAAAAGTGTCTCCAGCTGTTGAATTTCTGAAGTATGGTGAGTTCACTTCTTGTCTTGATCCGAACATGTAGAGCAGTGGAGCAGCAAATGCCTTGACTCAAGCACTTCAGGTGATATGTTCGGATCAATGACAAAGTTCGCGAAATCTCCAAAAGCATCTGGGTTGTAATTCTCCCGGTGGCACTCATGGGACTCTGGAAGCAGGCCAATGTGCAATGGCTCCGCAACCAGGTAGGAAGGCTGCAGGCAGCACCTTCCAGGGAGAATGTTCTTGTAAGTCTGTTCCCAGTACTATAGTGCAAGACACTATGTTTACAAAACACTGTTGTTGAGAACGCCCGAAACAAGCGCGAAGCCATGTATATATATATATCACATATTGTAGAATTAGGCATGGTTTACTATTGCGGCATATACTAACATTATTTCAGAATCTACGAGTACCAGCCATCATTGATTAATTCAATCCCCACATGTTGGACGCTTAACCCACCCTTATGCCAGTTGCTATCTGCTCAGCTCACCCCTTCATAAGCTGACGACACCTTGACTCGTTTTTTTGGGTAGCCCTCTTTGGCCCAAAACTTCACGAAGGCTTTTTCACCTCAAGATGCGCTGTTTCTATGCGATTGTATATATATTAGATTTACACAATCTATACACTGTATAAACATAGAATAATAGATGATATACAATACAATATAAAAAAAAAAACTATATTCAATTTATACTTATACATATTATATTAGATTATGTAATATACATATAGTTGAATTCGATGAACTATATTCTAGATACTACCAACTGTATCATCACGCAGAAAAAAAACTGGTTGGAGACTCAAGCAAACTCATTGCCTGGATTTTGGAATTTCAGAAAATGTCAAGCCATTGAAACATATAGAAACATCAATTTGGGGGGTTTCCTACAATGGGGGTATCCCAAGATGGACGGTTTATAATGGAAAATCCTATTAAGATGGATGCTGACTGGGGGTACCCCATTTTAGGACACCTCCATATGATTTTCATGGATCCAATCAAGGATGTTTTTGCTACACCATTTCGATTCCGCATTGCCGTCGCCAAGTCTGAGGCTTCCACCAACTTCCTTTTTGGCCAGCTTCGCCAGCATTCGTTTCCTGGCACTTGACTTACCCTCTGGTTATGTCAAAATAGCTATTGAAAATGACCATAGAAATAGTGGATTTTCCCATGAAACATGGTGGATCTTTCCATAGTTTGTTGTATGTTTACCAGAGGGTACCAGCAACGGTGTCCATGGCAAATCCCCGAAGTCCATGCAGCTTTATGGATGGCTGTGGCTGAATCCGCCTGGGTGAAATGATGAAATTTCGATGGGATTTCTCTGCGCGGGAACAACGAAAAAATCGTTGGTTGATCATTGGTTTATCATCATTTTTCCACATGGACACAGCCATTGTTGGGATATCCAACCTGTTTTCAGACACACCCAAGCCAAATCTACACCAATCATGCCGCTGAAGCATTGATTCTACGCACACGGTATGGATCGACCATCACTTGGCAGAAAAAACTTGGCTTGGAGACTGCGATCTGGCCGAATTACAATAACATAATTATGGACAGTAATATGATATAATCAAAGGTTACCAACCAAAATGGGGATATGATAGGATATTAAGTAAACTTGTAATGATTCACCTAAATTCAGGTCAATTTGGAAGAATTACCATATTACCATTACCTTTGCAGCTCTTCATTTACCTTTGTAAAATGAAACGATTCGATGGGCACCTGGGCTCACGTCCATGATGGGCCATGACCAATTTCAATTTCACTCACCTTATCTAAATCTAAGGAGACTATAAGGAGCGGTTGTTTTTTAAACATGAAACCTACCCTCTGGTAAACAAACAGGTTGCTATTGAACATGGCCATTTAATCATTTAGTTCGTTGATTTACCCAACTATAAAATGGTGATGTTCCATAGTTTTGTGTACCTGGATCCTCTTGATCGTGGAAATTTCCACACCAAAGCCAAAATCGATCAATTTTGCCAAATTCAAGAGAAAAAGAACTCCTGAACGGTTATTTCCACTCCAGAACGCCTTTTTTAACTCCAGAACGCTTACGAACGGTTTTGAACGGTTTTTTTAAACGCTATTTGAACGCTTTTTGAACGCTTTTTTCCACTCCAGAACGTCCGAAGTGTCAGGAACGGCAAAAACCACTCTGGTGTTCTTTTTTCCAAACCAACCCCCAAAATCGATCTTTTTTGGGTTTGGAGTTCAAAAATGCAGTATTTGGAAGCTCCAGGTAGGTTTACCGGATGGTATTCTTGGTTTATATCCCATTGTATTCCCATCAGTTCACCAATGCAAATGGCACATGTCCATTCAACAAATGGTATTCCCATTTTCCATTAAAATAGTTTACCCTCTGGTAAACTAACATAACTATGGAAAATCACCATTTTCAATGGGAAAACTCACTATAAATGGCAATTTTCAATAGCTATGTTAGTTTACCAGAGGGTACCGAAGGGTACATCCATGGCACAAATCCTTCAGATTTTATTCAGAACTTCCCATCCCGGACGCCGAAGTTCCAATTGGGATAGCCCATCCTTGGCTGGGCAAATGCGCACTTCACTCCCTGCCAAAAGGGCCAATTATATACAAACAAACAATACTATGATATAATATGATATTAAATACTATGATATAATATGATATTAAATACTATGATATAATATGATATTAAATACTATGATATAATATGATATTAAATACTATGATATGATATGATATGATATGATATGATGTAATACTATGATATGATATGATATGATGTGATACTATGATATGATATGATATGATATGATATGGTATGATATGATATGGTATGATATGATATGATATACTATACAAAAATATATAATACTATGATATACTATGATAATCTATGATACACTATGATGGTCCATAAAAAGGAACGTGGTTTCTTTATAAACCATGAGCCACACGTGCTTTTTAAGCAGGAAAATCGACCAAATTTGCGCGGTAACAGGTACTCCAAGTTTGACACTGGTCTCAGTCTTTTTCATTCTTTTTCCACAGTTTGCGAGATATATCGAAACTGGGTAACTTTTTCCAAAATGGATCGCTGCCATGTGAACTTGAAAGAAAGGTGACCAACAAATGGTGGTGCCCCATAGTTATGTTTGTTGGTTTATAAGCCCCATGAATACTATAGTTATATAGTTATATAGTTATATAGTTATATAGTTATATCTGCATGTTCTCCTGCCATCCCCTGGTTATGTCCCCAAACATCACCGCAAATCTCCATAGTATTGCATCATGTTCCTCACTTCAAATCACTAGCCTGAATTTGGGCTATCCCCTTTTTGGAAAAGATAGGCCTGCTTGGAGGCCCAAAAAAAACTTCCCAATCCTACCGCTTGGTCAGGACTGCCAAGCTGTGCGATGATCAACCAACTCCAGTGACGTCAACCACAAAAATCAGGGAGTTGCCCTCCAGTAAACTAACATAGACCCTGGCAGATAGGTTTTTTTCACGAAACATGGGTTATTTTCAGGGTCTACGTCAATTCACCAGAGGATAACCCCCAACACATATCTATATATATATATATATATTTATAGTAATCTGCTGTCAAATTGAACAGGCCCAGGGGTTGAATGGTTAGCATCACCCAAACCCCCTATCGAGGTTGTACCTTGCGTGGCCCAGCTCAGCTACAACTATAAATTCCACATTATGTTTATTGGATATTATAATATATATATATATATCACAGTGAATCACATGTATAACTAATGATACTAGGTCATTCCAGCAAAAAACAAAAACAATGTCATGCCGCCATGCCCAATTCATATTTAATATATTGAGCCTATTGGTGTTCCGCTGGGAAGTCGTTGACTTGCCGCTGAGACTCTTCACATGATTCATGCACCGTGGCACCTCCATACTACCAGGGAACTCACCCCACATCACATCGTAGTCACCTCACAGTGAGGCAGCTTTCGCGTGTGCAGAACTCGAAGAGCGCGCGGTTGCTTTTGGGCTACGCAGCATCGTCTGATTGATTTACTGATTGGGAAAAATATGGATTATTATGGATTTACTGATTTAAGTTACATCCTAGCCAAATTAATTCCAGCGAGTCGCTCAGATAGCTGTGGGAAGGCACATCCTTGCAGTAGCTGGGGTCATAGCTTTCCTCAGATTGAAACCTCAGGCGATTGGGCATCTGTTGTTTCCCAAGACCGTTGCAGCAGAGAAATTATTGTCAAGACCCAATATGACCCAATTAAATGACTATTCAACCACCTTTCAGTCACCATTCAATCACTAAACCATTGGATTTTTGATGATTTGTGGGTGGTATTACGTGGTATCCAACTTTAAGAACCAATGTGGCCACTAGTCAGATAGTTTACCACCGTGGCCATGATCCTGGTCGTGATGATCTACCAAGATTCGGTATCCCTCCATATGAACAGACCAGTTTACCAATTCGGAGTTGATATGAAATGCTATATATAGTTGGTCTCAAATGTTATAGTTCCATGTGTTCTTTGTATGATCCCATGAAAAAAATCATATCAACACTCATAACAACAATAACGACCCTTCCAACTAAGAATCCTTTTGGTTGGTTGTTGTAAAGCATAATGCCTGGAAAGGTTCTGTACTATTGGGTCTACCAAATTAATCATTATCAAATCCAAAGAAGCATGATGCTAATATATATATATATATAACTATACAAATTTAAACAAACAACATCATGTAAAACAAACCGAATCCAAGAACATACTGATATATACTGATAGTGATTGGGGCTTGCATCAGAGCAAATGTCTATCTACTCCATCTTTTGACATATCAGAGATGCAAACCAGTTGTTGTCTTATTCTGGTTGGTGGTATACCTACCCCTCTGAAAAATATGAGTTCGTCAGTCGGGATGATGACATTCCCAATATATGGAAAGTCATAAAATTCATGTTCCAAACCAGCAACCAGATATATCATCATAATATGTGTATATATATAATCATAGATGGATATAGATGGAATATTGTCCATTGCAATAATGGTATTTAAAACTATGGCCACATTCCAAAACGATGAATGAGTCGTTCAGACTACCGTTCTCCAATCCAATGAGTCATACTGGTGAATCATCATCCCAAATACATAAGCCTACGAGAAAACCACCGACTTCTTTAACGTTTCAACCAATCAATCGTCATGTAGATATCAATGATATCATATGTATGAATATGTAATTCCCATATGTATGAATATCTAGAAAATGATATCATATATCAATGATATCCCCAATATGTATGAAAATGAAATGACTGAAAAACCACTATAAAAGCCCTATAATTGATGCTAAAATCCCATCGAGATCTCATACGAAGCAAACATCAATCCCGGTACCGTGTGGGTCTCCGGTTCATCTGTGTTTTGTGTAGGTCATACTGTGGATGGTTGCAAAATCCTGCACCAGGTGGCAACTATTGGGATTCCTATGAAACACTGAAAATCATGGGATTATCATGGGATACACCATCTACCAGAATCTACCAACTGGTGCAGGATTTCTTCCATCCACGGCGCGGTATCACTTGTATATTCCCCAAATGGCTGGTTTGAAGCCCTAACTTGGGGATATGGGGAGACAAATGTTTAGACCGTTTCAATGAGCAGTCTTCAAAACCAGCAACGGGATTCCCCCTTTTGATCGACTGGGTGGTTGAGAAGGGGATTTCCCCTTCACGGATTGCGACCCCTCTATATATATATATACCCCCTGGTTATTTAACATAGCGAACTGGAAAATGGACCATAGAAACAAATGATTTTCCCAGCGACATCAACCTCCATTTATAATGGATTTTCCATAGCTATGTTAAATAACCGGATGTAATAATATACCCTCCAGTAAATTAACATAGACCCTGCCAGATAGGGGTTGGAGGACTCGTTTCAACTATAGATTGCTTATTTTCAGGGTCTATGTTTATTTACCAGAAGGTATATTACGGTGGATTGTGATTCGCCCATGGAACGAGAGTTCATGGAGTGGATGGATCTTCTCAAGTTTGACTGAACATGTGGTACTCCGACATTCCATGGTTTATCAGTATTTCTCAGGGATTGAAGGTTTTTTCTCCAACATGGATACACATTTCGACAGATCCATATGGTTTAGATGTGACCCTTGAAAAAGTGTATCCGAGAATCCCTATGGATTCAGAAATGATTCAGAAATCTTTTCCGTATCTTTCCGCTTTTGAAAATGGTCAGTAGGGGTTCTTGGATTCCCATGATCTTTTAGCCCAGCTGGTCATCCGAGTCAAATCTGTCCCACGCTGGAGTAACATCGTCATCAGGGCAATGATGCGATGATCTTCGGGATCGTCACTCCTCGGAACAAAGATGTGGACAGATTCGTGATTCGTGAGTTGCTTTGATAGTTGATATGATTTTTTCCTATGTTACACTGATATATGACATTATGAGAACATCAATATTATATAAGTATCATACCATAGCCACTGTATGTTTAATCGTTGATCATTGAGTTTACCCTCCAGTAAATTAACATAGACCCTGAAGATTAGTCGCCACTAAGATTTTGAAAAAATGTGATTTTCAGGGTCTCTGTTAATTTACCAGAGGGTACAGTAATTGTTGATACAGTACCTCACATACCCAAAGAAATAGCATGTTTTTAGAGTTTGACAAGGATCAGCCATGTTTTCGATTGTATAGCTAAAAGACTTACTTGCCAAGCAAATAAACAAATAAAGGCATATCAACAATACCATCGGGAATGTATATCAAAGAAACACGGTGGTTATGGTTATAACTTATGTTATAACTAGTTCTAACTGATAACTAAAAAATGCATGTGTACGTATCAAACATGTGTTTAGATAACCAGGAACTATCCAATCTCAAACTTTTTGGTGCCTGGGGAAGTCGGTGAAACCAGGTGGATGAAACTTTGCCCCGTAGCTCCAGGCATGATTTTGTCATGTCTACATCCCAACATCCCCAGATTGAGTCTTGACCAATCCTAGGCATCATGATAGATAATTAGATCACGTCAGGAATGAACATGTCTTCAGCTTAGATCAGCATGATAGATAATGTCAAGATTAGATAGCTGGTTCGTGGTTTCAACCCCTCTGAAAAATACTAGTCAATGGGAAGGATTCTCCCATATATTATGGAAAAAACATGTTCCAAAACCACCAACCAGATAATCAGTGAAGCTGATGACATTAGTCCAATCAACATCTTCCAATGTCTTCAGCTTCACCCGTCTCAGCAGACCTCGCCGCCATGTCGCCAGGAGCGGACGTAGTGCAACAGGTGCGCTGGCAGGTACAAACAATCGCCTTTTTCCTCGGATGGTCCCTGGTTGATCGAAATTTTCCCACTGAATTCCTCCAATATTTGAGAAAAACAAGCGAAACCCTGGGGAACGATTGAATCTTGTCATGCCCTTGGGGGGCCCTAACAAAATGCCATTATGTGCTTGGTGGCTCATCCCATTTACTAAGTCGGTTATATCCCTGGTTATGTTCGTGGGATATCCAAGTGGAGACCAATCCCGAGAATCCCTCATGTTGGATGCAACCAGCGACTCAGAAAATGGATTCGATTCAGAATCCATCGGGGCCCAACTAACAGTTGCAAATGGAATGAAATAACTCCTACAACTAGTTGGTGAAATATATCATGAAATATGCCCAGATAAAAATAACTAGTTAGTTGGGCATAGTTGGGCCATAACTGCAGGAAACCAAGCATCAATGGTTGTATTCCTCCATCTGGCGCTTCCAAATTCCGGCCATCGCTTCAAGTCGACCCCTGGTCCCGACCAAGCGGCATGGAGGGTGCACCAGCAAAAGTAAGGACTCCAAGCCCTCCAGCAGGAACAGGGTAGTACGTAGCTAGTGGACCATCCATGGTACATCGATTCCTTGAGGTGTGGATCAGTGCAATGAATATCATATGATCAATCGGCCCACCTACAAGTTCTGTGAGAGTTGTACCCTCCGGTAGTCAAAGAGGGTATGGATTTATAGATCAATATGTATGTATATATATATTAGATCAATATAGATCACTTACATACAAGTTATCCTTCCAGTATCATAATCATAATATTCATGTTTGTTATATCTAACTATATACCCAATATATCCCCATGAAATATACACCCTCCTGATCCATGTTCATCCCTTCACCTTGCGCTCGCCGAGGCACGTTCGCCATCGATGGGCGAATCGTCTGACCCCTGGGGTTTTCCCTGGGACGGAGCTCTGTAGTATTCATTCCACCTTGGGGACACGGCCGCTCTGGCCATCCAGCTGGTCATCCAGCTGATCGCTGGATATACCATGAATAACAAAAAAGGGCCTTAAAATTACCATGAAATAACTGTGAACCATGGCAACCATGGGGACTGGAGCACGAAATTATGCGGATTTCACTCAGTTGACCATGAAACATTGGGATTTATATGTGATTTATGATAGTTCAGTTGGTTGATATCTCATAAACTCGGCTTTTTGGTAGACGTATCGAACTCATGTCGATGCGCTGCCTTCGAATCTTCAGACACCAACTGAAATAACTTGGGGGCACCCTCTTGTCCTAGTCCTAGTTGAGAGTCAGGTTCCCACAACTACTGAGGTTCCCATGATGAGTAAGAACAAACAGGAACCATCAATCCATCAAACTACTTTACTTTGTAAAGGTGCGGGTGGAAACATTGATAGCAACCATCAAACTACATTAGTTAAGAGTGATTGGCATTGTAGAAACAATAACTTGAATTGTAACATTGTAACTGTAACCATCAAACTGCTTAAGTAGGAGAATCGTCTGAATCAGCAATCACGCCTGTTGGCAGGATGAGACGGATTTATTTCCATTCTACAAATTTGTCCAGAAAACATATGACAGTGACTTGTGCCGTGATTTGTGTATGATTTAAATTAGAACTCTTACGCAGATTCATTCCATTGTTCATTCCTAAATATATCTGACTTATTGTGATTTGTATCCAGATGTCCTTAAATGATGATGTCCTCAGTCCCACGCCGGCTGGAAACAATTCCCACTTTATTGGCCACAATCCTGAGCCAGGTAGCTTAGCAACCCCCTACAAGATGGTGAACCCAGTTAGTTGATGTTAGTTATAGTTCATCTACCATAAACCATCGTTTTCACCAAAGTTCACCGGCAAATGTTCACCAACTTAGCGTTCTCGTGAAAAAAAGGGGCCACCATCAGGTCGAACCTCTGTCGATCCCAGGTGCATCGGAACTTTCTGGGACTCCGTCCGCAGATCCCACATGATCCACTCCTTCTTCCCAGCGAACATGCCTCGAAAAAGCCCGGCACGGCACCACGCCGTAGCATTTCAGTTGTGGCTTGGATGGCCGCGGATAAATCCAACTTAAATGGTGGCTAGATCTAGCTGGTGGCAGAGTGCCCAACTAAAAATGTTGAAACATCAAACCATCCCAGCAAGGACGATGGTGCCATTGGATCTTATTCGGGTCAAACATTGGCCATACCAAGAAGTGTATGTATGGATGGATGGATGGACGTACGTACGTACGTACCTATGTATAGGTATGCAGGTATGCAGGTAGGTAGGTAGGTAGGTCGGTCGGTCGGTAGGTAGGTAGGTAGGTAGGTATGTATGTGTGTGTGTGTATGTATGCGTATATAATGTATATAATGTATATAAAAATATTGTATAGAGCAGGGTATACCCCATTTTCAGATCATGTTCTTCTCCTTCATGGGATCCTGAGATTCTCATCCAAATTACCCTGTTAGACAAAGCCAGGTCAAACAAGTCCTCAAGGCCTCAAGGCACATTGCTTCTCTGAAAATAGGGTACCCTCTGGTAAACATACAAAAAACTATGGAACATCACATTTTTTAATGGGAAAATCAACTATAAATGGTCACAGCCCTAGGTTATCTCTTGATTGTATCATCATTCCGAAAGTCATCCGCAGCCCGAACCCAACTCCGTCCATCGGTTGGTTGAAATAATCTCGTTTTTCCAGACTTTTTTCGCCAAGATACACATCACCTGATGGTTCATGTCCTCAGACGTCGGGAATGTCGCATTATTCCAAGGTGTGGGCGCATATCTTGGAATTACCGTAGATGTATCTGCAAGTTCCATGGTGCCTAAAGAACAAGGTGTTTTTTCAAATAATTCCTAAGCGGGTGTGTTCAAAACCCAAAAGTCAGTCGTCCCTTTATTGATTCCAAATCCGACGAGATAAACACAGTTATTGGTGTGCTGCAAACCTACCCTCTGGTAAACATACAAAAAGCAATGGAAAATGACCATTTAGTTCGTTGATTTACCCATCAAAAATTGTGATTTTCTATAATTAAGTTGAATTACCAGAGGGCATTATTAACCATCAACCAACAACCAAACATCATGTACAGGTTATTGCTTATGTTTGGAGTATATCTATTCACACAATTTCGAAAAATCAATAAATTTGGGTCTGACCTAGGTATTGCTCATTGGGGGTTCTGCAGTAATCTTTGCTATATCCAGGAAATGAAACCAACAAAATATCATTGATTAATAATGGTTACACATGAAAACACAATTTGTTAAACAATTACAATGGCATGGCAATCATCATCATCATCATAATCATCATCATCATCATCATCACCATCATTATCATGATCATTTCATCGTCATCGCCACGGTCACAGTCCACACAACAGGCAACAGGATCAGCAGGGCATGGCTTTGTTTGGATAAGGTACCTGCTGGGCTGATTCCTCAGGTGTCTAAGCTGAACTTTATAACATGATATATATATAATATATATATATATATATATGTATAATATAGCCTCCCCAGTCGCTAAAAATAAAACAAACAAGTTTTATTCCACTTTATGTTGCTTGACCCTAGTGTTTTTAGGGATTAAACTCATCAATGCCCATCAACAGGCGCCTGGGCTGTACCAGTGACTACCCACCGAGACACGTAGTGAATTGTTGAAGTACCCATCTTTTCCTCGATGAGTGGTAGAACCCACAGCTTGGTGGGAAAACTGTGAAACACCAGGTGAAAACCCGGATTTTATCTGAAATGTCCTCCACAGATCGAATTTGACCAAGAAACACAGAATTTTGCCATATTTTGCCCGTGAACATGTGAATTCCATTAGGGTGGAAAAAATTGTGCATTTGCCCTTGGGTCTTCAAACCTGGGATTTGATCCCCACACATGCCGCTGGCATATGGGGATGGAACATGTCAGACATGGAATCCGCTCGTGAATCTGGAAGGCCCATGGGGTGCATATGTGTTTGGCTTGCACTTGGTTTCATTTCATTGCATTCTTTCTGTGTTTGGCTACAAGCCACATGGTTGTTCAAAGACTTTGATCTGGGGAGTGGTTCTGAGAAGAAAAATACTTGTCTAATTATGCCAAAGCCAACACCAAGCAAGAAACACCAAAAATACCTAGTTACGGGTGTGTACTCATTGACTCATAGATACACAATCAAGACTATAAATAGTAACTATAGAACACTGTATATACATAAATATATGAATATGTATGTGTATGTGTATATATATAATTATATATAATATGCGTATGTATGAATGTATGTATGCATGTATGTATGCATGTATGCATGTATGCAAGCATGCATGCATGGTGTATGTACATGTATAATCATGTATACATATTAGGTTATAGAACAACGGCAACGACAAAATATATCATGCATACAGCATTTACTTGTCTGAGACAAGGGTTGTTGTATGTACATGTATAATCATGTATACACATATTAGGCTATACTATAGAACAATGGCAACGACAACATATATTATGCATACAGCATTTACTTGTCTAAAACAAGGGTACACAAAATTTCATGGTCAACCATCATTTTCCCTGAATTCCAGTGGCTATTTGGGGTTACCCCATGATTAATTCATTCCATAAATATGCTTAAATTTCATATCAACTGATCAATGACATTTAGATGTTGTTTCTTAAATACATCAACAGTCTTGTATGTAGTCTGTATATGTCTATATTATATAGTTAAGTTGTGTATAAGTCCTCACTTGAGCTGGTAAAATCCCATGCCAAGGTACGGGTGGAACGCGCAGGTACCAGAAATTGTTTTCGTACCTCTGCCCGAAAAAAAACCATGGATATTTGAAAACCTGGTTGGTGGTTGAGCCACCCCCCTGAAAAATATGAAAGTCAGATTGGATCATCATCCCAACTATTGGGGAAAATAAACAATGTTCCAAACCACCAACCAGAAACCTATCTAACCCATCTAAGGAAAAAAACGGAAGGGTTCTAGAGTTATAATTTGGCTTTAGACACCCCAACCCCTTTCAACTGAGATGTCTATGGCTGGAATTTGCTGGGTGGTTCGTTCTTAGATGCTACAGGTCCTTTCAACATATCCTCTGGTAAACATACAACAAGCTATTGAACATGGTCGTTTATAGTTGATTTACCCATTAAACATTGTGATTTTCCATAGCTATGTTAGTTTACCAACTGCTGTGATTGAGTGTTTCGGGTATACGGTATGACTCGTAGCCAATGTGCATGAACACAAATCTGTTCTTGGGTAATTAGCAAACATGCATTTTGCCATAGCATGTTCAAAATAACCATACCAACATGGTTGCTGGTTGCATAATCAATTTTGCAACTTTCATGCGGTTGCTTGCATTCATAGTGATATGTGGTAAACATAAATTATATACATGTTGTTGTTTACATTACATTCATTCATTGTAAACGCATTCAACATAGATCAGACAGATAAATTGTGCACATATGTGCAAATGTGTATATATATATATACACGTATCCATATTTACATATCTATTTAAACACAAACAAATATAATTTTGTGTCCCTTCATAATTGATTCTTGGGTCCCCCAGAATTGGCCCTGCACTAACTAGCCAATGGCAGAATAACGTGGTCCACACAGCCCACATATCCGGAGACCCAAAAGGCACATCATATGATGTGGTTGTACATGATGTGGTTGGTAGTTGTAACCCATGCTTCCGTGTACCAAAACATGGCAACAGAACAGCTGCTATTTAGATATATTTGCCCAGTAGGAAAAAAGAACTGACAATCAATTTTCCATTACCATGCTGGTTCCCCGAAAGTAATGTAAGGAAATTACTCGCAACTGTTTGCAAATGTAGTTACCCATCGGAAACGTGGATTTTCCCATGAGAAATCAGGATTCACCCATGAAACATGTCGTTTTCACATGCCACTTTAATGATCCACGAGCACCTTGGTGTCTCATTGCCCCCAAGAGGATGGACATAAATCCAATCCTAAGGTACCTATTCCTCCACTATTACTGTCATACACTATTCCATTATTATGTCATTATTATTTGATTGTCTCCATTATTATTCCATGATTGAACAACTGTTATCTCATTGTTATGTCATATTATGTCATTTTTGTCCCTATGTTATTTCATGGATTTTCATGGTGTATCCGTGTATCCGGTATTAACTATCAAAACAAATATATATATATATATATATCATTACTATTCTATTCTTAGAATCCTATCCCATTCTTATTCAATGATTATCTCATTATTATCTCATTACTATTCCATGATAATCCGATTTGTATAATCATTGAATAAGTCTGAGATAAGATCCATTCCAATCGTTCAAATCTTATTCCCTTTGGAATTTCCATGATTACCCCACGATTTTCCCACGGGTTTTTCCTACATAACCAACGGAACCAACGATGGCACGGCACATCTGGGTCATCCAAGGCCTTGGGGCCATACTCATGGGGGCCCATGGGGGTTGTAACATGGCAAGGGCCCATAAATCTCCCAGTGATGATACAAAAAACTATGGAAAGATCCACCATTTTTAATGGGAAAATTCACTATAAATGGCCATGTTCAATAGTGTTTTTGTATGTTTACCAGAGGGTAATCAAGGAAAGATCCACAATTTTTAATGGGTAAATCAACGAACTAAATGACATGTGAATTCCATTAGTAAACATGGTGGTATAAATCTGGTCGGTGGTATACCTACCCCTCTGAAAAATATGAGTTCGTCAGTTGGGATGATGAAATTCCCAACTGAATGGGAAAAAAATGTTCCAAACCACCAACCAGCAATACGTGATGTAATTATAGATAATTGGGGTTATGGCCCTTATTTAACAGTTGTTTTGATGGAATAACATAACTCCTACATCTGAGGTGAGATATATCATGAAATAAACCCATAACAATAACTGTTGGTTGGGCCATAACTGTTGAAACATAATGACAAATGCCCAAACATGGATAATCATGGCCTATATTTGTTCAATGGCGGTTTTAATGAATGATCATGAAGATGATCATGTTTATCAATGGGTTGTATTTGTTGAATTGTGGTTTTAGTGAATTAAAGCCGGTACGCTGAAGAATTCCATGTGACCACCACTAAATTATGACAAGGACAACGGTGAACAATAGCAATTTAATTATTCATCATATGACTATGAAAATGACTGGCAAATGACAACAAAATTATTGGCTGGATCTGGGGAAATAAAAAAGGACATGAGGGATGAATATCCTGCGACATGTACCATGATCGGTGTGTTCACGGAATTGTTGAAAATAAAAGTTAACAATACCAGTGAATATATATGTATATGTATTTATATAAAAATAAATGATGTTTGTGGGCAACTAAATCAAACCAAACATATCAAGACACATTTCCTTGACTATACCTAGATCTGGGCAAATTCGTTCCCAAACCATAACTGACATGACATAAACCTACTTTGGGAAGTTTTCCCTGACTACATGATGGCGGCGAGATTGTTGTGAAATCATTCTGATATTTTCCAGACTATAGATGTAGTTGCCGGGAAAACACAACAATCCAGTTTCTGGTAAAGTAAGACAAATTTGGATGCCAACCAGGGGTCCAATAATTTCAAGATTGCTGTGTTGAATAGAAAAAACATGAGCCATAGAGGGAATATTCAAACATCGGGATGCTACCTCAAGGTGGTTGTAGGCAGTGACATGTTCCTGCGCCTGTCGCAACATATGTTTGACATTCCCAAGTACCCTCTGGTAAACTAACATAACTATGGAAAATCACCATTTTCAATGGGTAGATCCACTATTCCTATGGCCATTTTCAATAGTTTTTTGTTTGCTTACCAGAGGGTAAGCAAATTGCAAAACTGATTGCAAACACACAGAATCTTAGGCCAAATCCAGAAGTTTACAAAGAGGCAAATGGGAAACAGAAGCACCAAACAACACGCCACGGTCACCAGCGACCCATGTTATCCACAAAGAAACGATAACATAAGAAACAAAACATAAGAACAAGGGAGCTCTGCCAATTATAACTGGCCCGGATGCAATATATTGTTTCACAAAAGAAAATACAGCACATCGCCAACTATAATTGGTATATAGCACCGCAGAAAATGCGGCAACAGCTTACACAAAACTGGGTATAGTCTATGGCGGATGAGGTTGGAAAACTCGTAGAAGCTCCTTGGCTCCCCGCTTACACTATTGGGGAATATAGATACCCATACAATGTGGGGCCCAGAAATAACTAAGTTGGTGAACATAACTACAATTTCACGTTTGGGTTTATGGTAGTTATAACGAACTTGTTAGATGGGGTTATAAACCAACGTTCACATAACGTAGAAGGGGGCCCCACATAACGTATCTTCATCCCCGCACATATCCACACATCGACTCAGCTCGCTCAGCGGCTTCCCCTTCATTCGATCGCCCTCAAAGCGCTTGCCACAGTTGAAGAAGCCAGGAACCTTCCAGTCCTGCAGGGAACACGGCAACACCAGATTGGCTGGTTGGTGGTATACCTACCCCTCTGAAAAATATGAGTTCGTCAGTTGGGATTATCATTCCCAATATATGGGAAAATAAAATTCATGTTCCAAACCACCAAACAGTAGTGCATTTAAAGGTATGCTTTTTGGCGCCTTAACATGCAGAAAACATCGTGTGGACGCATGTGTCAAGGCCATTTGGAAATAAGTTGCTTTTCAGGATTTCATAGACAAAACGCAATGGGACGCACATGCAAAGTGCTAACTCAGGTTCTTGATGGCAATCTTGCAGAGGTAGATGGGTTGCGGTACAGATTCGCAGGCTCGAGTGTTTCTGCAACTAAATATGACTTCGATACGTGTGATTTTGTTTACTGTTTTTTGAACCTTATGAATCCGTATGTTTGTTATTGAACAAACAAACTACAGTACATTATTACCCTCTGGTTATTTCACATAGCCATGGAAACTGACCCATTTATAGATGATTTTCCCAGCTATAAACCTCCATTTATTTCAGGGATTTTCACTGGCTATGTTAGTCATAACCAGATGGTAATAGTAACAAGCATATGTTTATTCACCTTAGAATTGACACTAAAGTAATGAGCAGATATATATTAATATGTATATATATATATCCTCCATACGGCACGGGAAGCAATCTGCTTATCTACAAGGGAACATGTCTGCTTATCACTTGTCGACTAAGATATGAAACAACCAGGTGACGCCAATCAATATATAAGATCAATTTGTACATGTCAGCTGCAACATATCACAATAGAAGAAAAATGAAGAAAACCACAACATACAAACACAACCTGGACGCAACATCGCATCGACATCCAGAATTAACCTCCCCCAGCTAGGACGCATAATTTACAAAAACACTTTGATTTCCACACCGGGAAGTAATTGTCTATACCCC
>CAMXCT020003424.1:402500-477500 GCA_947184155.2 Cladocopium goreaui | reverse complement strand
GGATATTTATAGTTGATTTACCCATAAACAGTGTGATTTTCCATAGTTATGTTAGTTTACCAGAGGGTAGAAGAGAATCGTTGCCCCAAAACATGAATCTAACCCCCAAATTCTGAGGTCGTCTCATTAGCCCTTGAAAATCCTTGAAATATGTCTGTCAAGCTCTGTGTATATGAAGAGGCAATTTACATGTTTATGTAAATTGCATGTGTACACACTCGCTAGCTCCGCTGTTAATCTTGTTTTACTCAAACAAAAAACACGCTAACATCAAGTTTCACCAAGCCCTCCCTATCTGGGCAAATTTGGATAGTTCACCAACCTGATTTCTTCATGAACTGGTTGGTTGGTCTCCCTTTCTTGCATCAGTCTGGATAGGTCATGATAGATTCGATGGTCTTCGGGATCTTAACTATCTGGACAAATCATAATGATCACCTGGTAAACTAGCATAGCTATTGAAAATCACGATAGTTAATAGCTAAATCAACTATACAAAAAGTCATTTTCAACAGCTATGTTAAACTACAGAAAAAAATACCAACCTGAACAAGTTCAGCTCAGCAAATTTGGGGATCCCCAAATGGTCGAACTTCGTCATTTCCGTCGTCATCGCCACCGAAAAAACGGTGATCGCCATCATGGCAACAGGATTTCATCGCCATGATGGCGCTATCTCCTGAGGACAGTGGATGTATTTCCCCCTGATCTGCTGGCCACAATAGTCCGTGAGCCGATCTTCATTCCTCCACTCCACCTGGCATGGCGTGGCAATGGCGTCCCTCGCAAGATGAGTTCATCGATCTGTGAAGAGTATAGGTTAATCATCAATGTGGTACATCATGCAGAACAAACAAAAATGTACATATATATATAATATATATATATATTTATAATTATATATATATATTCATACATGGCTATATTTCGAATATGTCCATCAAATGTCTTCAAAACAGTTCGGTATGGAGAAAAACATGACGGATAAATACATCATAATATTATCATTATAATATATATATATATATGCACATATAGATGTTCCTCCCCCAAGAAATATATGGGGATCACCAAGCTTCGACCCTCTTTTCAAACGGCCTTCCAGATGGTCGAAGGTTAAATGTGTTTGATTTTAACCCCACATATACCATATTAGTAGTATTGTGAAATTCCCACTGTTGATGGTCAAACCCATGTTGAAACTTGTTAGATCATGTTAGATCCCTATGTTAAATAGTTGAATCATATTCAATCACTACTTTGGTTGGTAAAATTGCTACCGCCAACCAACTCTGGTTGTCACTTTTTCCACAGCACGCCGCGTTTCGCAATCTCACCTTGGCCACTTCGTCGCCGAAGTGATCCATGATGTACCTTGGAAGGGCATGTTGTGGCTGATCCATAGGGAATTCATCATCCACAGGGGACGACTAAAACTAACTGAATCGTTGTGGATAACACATGGGGATTCCACGGCAAAATCCCATGGATATGGGATATGGCGGTTTTTGAAAGTCAATCTGAATCCAGTCAGGACAGCCTCAATCAGACCCTCGATCTTCTTTTCTTCGATTTCAAGAGGCAACTCCCTTTCTGTTATGCAGCCTGAAAGAGAGCCAACATAGGTCTCATATTCCAAGACATCCGGGTCTGCCGATACGGATCCTTTGCCTGCTCCTTTTTGTCCTGTTCCCATTGGATCGCTTTTGGGTAGTCCAATCTGAAGAGCCATCTCAATGGCCTCTTTCATCTTCGCATCCAGGTCAGTGATCGAGCACTGAAGAATCAAAGTGATTATCTCCAGAAAAACTTCCCATTTCTGGATGCTCCAATCACCATATTTTTGCTTGACAACGGATGCCTATAGGGGATGGGTGTTCGTCCTGAAATCGCCCATTGCTCGTCCATCTTTTGCTGCTAAATAATAAACCAACATATCCGACATATGGAGGATCATCCCACATGTCAAAATAGCCCTGGTTGGGGTCCAGTCCTCGACAAGTGGCTTATCTCATATGGCATCATCCTCCAAGTACAATGATGGATTTGATTTTGTGGGGATGGATTTAAACCCACAGAACGAAACCACTCAAAGTTATGTGTATGTATGTATATATATATACACGTATAATATATATATATATATATATGTGTGTATCTATGTATAAGATATATATATATATATATTATATCCGCTTCAAACATATACATGATATACCTGTTGTAGCTGCAGCCATATGTTCCTCAATTGACATGAATCGTGGACAAGTACTACCTTTTCTTCTTATCCCATTCATATCCCATTGAATAAAAATCCAGTAGTAGTACTATTAATATCCCAATCTATAGTACTATTATTGAATATTGGGGGATATTTTTCATCCCATCAATTACATCCCTTGTTTTATTTATATATATATATTATGTATATTAATATTATTGTTTATTATCGCATCAATTGTCCGTAATTGTCACGAGTATCATCCCATTGATTTTCATTAGCATGATTCATACTGTATCTCCATGGCTTTTCCCATGACTTTGCTGCACCAAGTATCTGGTCCGTCCAATTCATCGCCGCCGACTCAGTCACAGCTCCCTTCACGATGAAGGGCCTGGTAGGGGCCAAGGGGGGAACGCTGGTGCCCCAGGATTTGTAGATGATCTATCCAAGTCTCGTTTTTTTTTATATAAACCCCTATTGTTTTTACATGTTTTTACCAACAGTATCAACAGTTAAACAGTGAATTGTGTACCATCAAACAGCAACATGGGGATGAAAAAAGGTGATTTATGATAGCTAAGCTGGTTTATAAGTACAATAACTTATGGATACTTATGGTTGATATATCGAACTAGCTCATGGGGGTCAAGTCAAGCCAGAGAACCAAACTCTGCAATACCACCTTTTTTAGGTGATCTGAAACATACCACCCGCATTGTGGCATATTATTGCTATATACACACTGTATCCCAGTGTTATCATGGAATGAAAAACCAAGAGTTGGTTTCACAGACATGGATCAGCAGTGCTTCGACGGGCGCCATATGTGCAAAAATATGTGGTCACCTTCCTTCGGTACACTTGATTCATTTCTTTCTTGGTGCCACTGTTCAAATCTTGTAGCTCGTTCAAATATGGATGTGGTCTGGGCGGAGGAGCTTCTTTCTTCTTGTGGCAACTCCTGTTCTGGTTGAGCTGTTTGCGTTGCTTTTGATTTTCAGAACCCAGATCACCATTTGGACTAACCTTCTGTGAAGTATCAATGACCAACATGGTTTTCTACGCAAATCCAAAATATGGCTTTGCTATGCCTTGTAATGTTGGGGGGAACTACCAGTGCTAAACCCTATGAAGTATCCCAGTTTTGTTTGGAGAAATCGGGTATTTTCATTAATGGGTGTCACTGGATGAACACATGCATTGTCAATATCTTGGTTATATTTCAGCGGAAATCATTTTCAAATCTGGTGTCAACAAGTTCGGGACACCACCAGAAATAATATGTATATATATATATATATTATGAGTTTTCTATAGTCACTGAAGGTTCCTCGAACTGGGGTCTGTTGATTAGTAATAAGTGAAACAATCAGCGAACAGCCGGTGATTGTAGTGATTGAGGACCTCCAACACATCCACGTGATGATTCTACATGGGGATGGGTAAAAACCTATAAAATTACCATATAAACCAGCTAGGGTATGTATGTATTTATGCATGCATGTATGTATGTATGTATGTATGTATGTATAAAATATAAAATATATAAAAGATATGAGGGTTTTGACTCAGTTCCCCATTGTCAATTGTAAAGCTATAAAGCAAACAGGATGGGGTATTGAATTATCATATCATTAACCATCATTAACCACCATTTTTTCGTATCCCTTTGATCATCCCGGCGCTCGACGTGTTCGACGTGTTCGACCTCCGGTGGGCATGGTACTTGGTCCAGAACATCTCCGGCGTGGGAGCATCGTGGAAGGTATCCACCTCAGCGGCTGCAACATTCTGACTCTCCCTCTTTCTCCCTCACCCTGACCACCCAAAAACAAATACAGTAGTTCAAATAGTATACAACGATACAGCCGTATATGTATGAATAAGATTGACAAAAACAAATTCAAACTGCAGCGTATACATTTTTCTGATGTAACTCATAAAGAAAAAAACATGCACACACACAAACTAAATACTGAGACAACTGTGACCATGTTTCTTGGGCGTGGGTTCAAGCTCCAAAGTGACGCAGCAACAATCATTGTTTTTTCCAAGTGCTTTCCGCCTTTGACTTTAGTGCTGTGTGACAGACAGCGGTAGAGACAACCAGCTACGCGTGAAATCCCCACCAATGCAGCAACCATCAATGGTGTATCTTTGAAATCCTATCCCCTGTATGAGACCCCAGTTATAGGTTGGTTTATAAACCCGTCTGACTTCATCCGACTATAGAATACTATAGATATAATATATCAGCTATAATTCCAGGATTTTGGAGTTACACATCAATCAACTTACTTGTCTTCGCGGCCGTCATTGTAATTTCCCTAGAAATTTTGGTTTGGCCTTGGATCTAGATGGTTTAGGCTCTATGCGGGCGGCATTGCGAGGGGGAGTATATGTTTCATCCAAGTGGATATGTGTATGTATATATATATATATGTATATGTTAGTTTCCTAAAATGGGGGTACCCCCAAATATTAAATCATCCAAAATTAGATAGTTTTTGTATTACAGTAAAACCAATGGTGACTGGGAAATCCCCATTTATCATTTTAAGAAACACCCATATATGTGAATTGGATCCAGCAAAAGTTCGCAAACAACTCCTGTTCAGATATGTTCCCACGGGTTTGAGCACAATTTGTTGGAAACTTTATTCTTTAGTTGAAATCAACCCATTCCTTGTGCGATGGGCACAGCCTTCCAACGCTATGGATGGGCAGGCTGGATCACCATGGGCATGTTCTGCCAGACCCACCCATTGCCGTCAATGCGGCAAAGGGTGCCGAGATTCCGAGCGATGCTGCTTCAAGAACCCTCAGCACTGCCCCAAAGAGATCAAAAGCTCGGAGCGCTTCCAGACACGAATCCAATCTTCCCCAGGCCCAATCTCGTCCCTGATCTCTACGTTCCTCATCTTTATGGGCCCTGGGTGGCTTCATTCCGTCTCTGAGGAGCCTCAAATCGCCCCCCAATTCCCCCAAGCGGCCAAAGATTCCTTGAAGAGCCGCATCTCCTTGTCCTTCGACTGGTTTCCTCTTACTCAAGTGGGGAGGCCCACGAGTGCACACCTCTTTGTGCCAGATGTCCTCCAGGTCGTCGTTCCAGCGCAATCCCCTGGATGAGGTCCTCCTGCAGCAAGGATGTTCCAGTGCCTTGAACTGCATGGTGGCCTCATTGTGTTTGGGTCCCCAGTCCGGGACTTCCATAAGTCCCCATTCCTTTGCCCACTGGCCGCCCCACATCCTCACTTCCCCTTGGTGGGTCGTCATCAAATGCTTCTCCTTCCCCAACTTCTTGTGTAAACGACCAACCCTGCCAACCAAACCAACCCTGCCAAATCATGGCTAGCTTCCATTGTTACGTTCGCTTAACTCACCACATAGGCCACATAGGCAGCTTGCAACTCGTTTGTAAAAAAAAGGTGTCCGACAACTCATCTGTGTTTACCTGGAAAAAATTGTACCTGGATAGATCGGAGTTTTCCAAACCCGGAACACACAGAATCCAATCCAGGGTCCAGGATGATGGTTTACTGCTACATATAGCTCTACCTATCCAAATAAAATACTAAAAATCAAACCGTACTTTATCACTATTTAATCTAATGTTGGAATTCCCAATCTTCCATTTTTTCGATCTAGCTCAAAACATGTAGCTGGCTCAATTTCATCAGGGGTATGTTTTGACAGTCACCTTGGGCTTTTTCAGAGGTACCATATCTAGTACTAAAGTAATCAGTGGGGATTGAACCTGGCAATTTAATGCAATTTAACAGATTGGGAAGTTTCTGCGAGCTCGCTCAACTGCAACGAGCTGGCTCAGCACCATCGAGCTCGCTCAATGCCACGTAGCTGGCTCAGGGGCATCGAGCTAGCTCAATGGCATCGAGCTGGCTCAATTTTTTTAGCGAAAAAAAAAAAAACCTCGCAGAAATTGAGCCAGCTACGTCACGTTGAGCTGGCGGACGAATGTGAGAGCATCAAAACGAATACTAGCTATGTATTGGCCGGGTTCATGACGCATTGGCGAGCCGGCTCAAGGGCATGTAGCCGGCTCAATTTATGCGAGGTTTTTTTTTTTTTTTCGCTAAAAAAATTGAGCCAGCTACGTGGCGCTGAGCCAGCTACGGGGCGCTGAGCCAGCTACGTGGCATTGAGCCAGCTACGTGGCACTGAGCCAGCTACGTGGCACTGAGCCAGCAAGGTAGCTTTGAGCTTTGAGCTAGCAAGGAGGCAGTGAGCCAGCAAGGTAGCTTTGAGCTTCATCATATATATATATATATATGCACCTATGCAATCCCAACCATGTAATATACTAGATCTAGGGAAAAGCAATTTTTTTGAGGGAGACACGTACCTTTGAGCTGGAGCGTGAATGTGAAATCTAACATTGTATTTAAGTAGGATGTTACTTTGTGTTTGTGGGTTGCGACAAATATCGATATCCCTATTGCCATGTTAAATCCGCATAACATGGCTTGGTAGATCTCGATTTTCAAACCCCAAATCCACCTCCAAACTCAATGGATTTGCTCAAGGACCCCCTTCCCTCATATACTCTCCAAAAGAAAACATATTCCCTATAGGTTCCCGAAAGTAGATTTCCCACTGGCAAAAAAAAATCTGTAGATTGAAGATATTTCCACATTCTATCCCATTATAGCACCTTTTTGTTGGTGAAATCTGAATAAACCACATGTTTTTCTGTGTTAAATCCCATTATATAAATCACAATGTTTCTGCGTTTTTAACTCCCATTCAACCACATTTTTGTTGCTTAAATCCCATTCATATCATCATTTTTGTGGGATAAATATATCACAAAACCACCTTTTTTTGTTGGAAAAACCAACATTTTTGTTGGATAAATACCATTGGATAAATCCCATTAAAACACAATTTTGGTTGGATAAATCAATCCCATTAAAACACATTTTTTGTTGGATAAACGATCACTATCTTCCAACATTTTCCAAGCAAACAAAAGCCGCGACTCCCACGTGTCTCAGGCACTTCGCCGTCCCAGGACTCCAGAAAATCCGGATGCCCCAAGGGCTTCCAATGGCCCTTGGGGGAACCTGGCTGAGCCAACCGCGATCCTAAAGAGGTTGGGTGGTGTAACTATGGTTCATGGGGGTTGTGATATGTTGTAACCTACATAAATCTCCCAGTCATAATACCCAAGAGGTGATGTAACTATAGTTAATGCAGTTATGGCCCTTATTTAACAGTTATTTTGATGGAATGACATAACTCCATATAACTCCTATATCTGAGGTTATATAAAAGTTATATATCATTACAAGCCCAATTATAACTGTTAGTCGGGCCATAAATGTGTCTGTTGTAAACAAACTGCCAATCTACATAAATCTACAGTGACAATCTTTGGGATGCCAAGCTTGGGGATGAACGCCAATAGTTTTCCTAAGATAGTTTTATTACACATGTTTTATGTTGTTGATAATTGATTTGCTCCCCACACTTTAAGAAACCACTAACCACTGTTCATATGTATATATTGAAAGTAGCGAGGTAGTATAAACACTCATAATTACTTTTTGGGCCAAACTGACCCAAAACTGTGGCTAAAGGGACGGTAAAACCACCGGCAGAAGGGCTGGCGCAACTCAAGAAACCCGATTTCTTTGGTTTTGTGGCCGGCAAACTTAGCGGCAGAACCTGTGGTTAACTCTGTGGGAACGAAAAGCCATGGCATTTGTGCCGGCAAGTCGTATGGCAGACCATCCGAACCATTGATGGACAAGCAAAATTAGGGGCAAATGTGCCTGCAAGAGGCCCGGCAAGGCGCGCGAACTAGCTCTGGCCAAGCCAAATTTACGGTCATTTTCAATGGCAAATGTGTTCAACGCAAAAGTCAATGAAATTTGGTACATGTTGGCACGTTTCAACGTGGAAAAGCTGAACAATGAAAATCGAAAATCAATATTGCATCCCTCTTCATGGGGTCACAGCAAACAAGATCTGCTACTCCACCAGGAATGCCATCTTATTGGTGATTTTTTCCATAAGCCGACTTGGACAATGTCCGGGCACTTGCAAAAAACGCTTCTTTGATTGCTGCAACCTTGACAGACGCCTGGCAAGAACCTGGTACAATCCTAGCAATGAATTGAAGGGGGGGTCGGTAGCAGGAACCTTGTTGGCGGAAACGGCAGAACCCGGCACAAGCTGGCGGAACTGACCTGGCGAAGGCCTGGAACCCAGCGGAACCTAGCAGAACCCAGCGGAGCGGCGGAACCCAGCGGAACCCGGCGGAACCCGGCGGAACCCGGCGGAACCCGGCGGAACCTGGCGGAAACTTGGCGGGAAAAAAAGTAAGTTGAAGGGCATTGAAGGGGGGGGTTGGGAGTATAAGCCATGCCAAAAGTTATACTCCCAACCACCCCCCCTTTTAACTTACTTTTTTTCCGCCGGGTTCCGCCAGGTTTCCGCCAGGTTTCCGCCAGGTTCCGCCGGGTTCCGCCGGGTTCCGCCCGGCTTCGCCGGGTTTTGGTAGGTTCCGGGCGGGTTTCCGCCAGCCTCGGGCTTCTGCAAGGTTAGCGCGAAGCCGTCAGGTTTGCATCAAGTTACAAGTTCTTTTTCCCAAGTTTCTGCCAAGCCCCCGCCGTCTCCAACGCAAGACCTGTCGCAACTAGTCAATTTAAGCGTTCTTTTTCCAAAACAGTTTTCAGCTGAATTGTCAGCCCAGCACTGCTTGCCTGAGGGCGGCGGCTGCTTGAGCAGCTTTGCTGTGAAATCAAGGCCCACGCAACCAACTTGTCCAGTCCAATGTGCGGCGCTGGACGCTGGAGACCTTTAACCGTCAGCTTGGCAGGCGCTAAAAGCGATAATGAAAACCCGGTATGCACCTGGTGTCCGGCAGTGAACTATTGAAGTAATGCCAGGCGCATCCCAACTTGGAAGCAAATAATGATAAATAATTTATGTTGGTGCCAGGTTGTGCCTTTCGAGGCAACATTTCTACTCGGTTTGCTGCTCTTTTTTGCATCGGATTTTTGCTAACTTGACCGGCATGTTGCCGCCTAGTTTGCCGGGGGTTCGGCCGGCTGCTTGGCCAGGGCCAAAACCACGATTTTCATCTTGTTTCTGGGGAGTGTTTATACTCCCAGGCTTACTCCAATGTATATATATATATGTATATATATATATATTGTAAACATGCGTTTACAAGGTACATACTGGGTATATATATATATATATATGATATATATATATATATACGTATATTATATTCACATACACGCATAACATACAGCATAAAATATACATTATACAGTCTACACATGTCCAATCCATAACGAGCTGCCCATTTACTGGCTCAAGCCTTCTCTACGGATCTCAACAGCTCCAGCTGATCTGGAAGAACAAACATGTTCAATGGTTAAATCCACATGTTGGCTGGTTAAGTATTTTTTTGCATATGACATCCACACTTGTTCATCCAGATATGATGATAATAGGTATACTGATATGTATATATGATATGTATATGTCCCATGTTTTCATGGCCTATGGCTTCTACCCCGAAAAAAGAAACAAAAGAACATCTGACACGGCAACGGCGCCCGCCTTCGGGAGACTTGTGAACAGCATCCTGCTCACCTAAAGTTCAACTGTCCACAACGGCAGGGCAGGGTATCTCCAAGTCCAATCGATCATCAATTTACCATCTGGTAAACATACAAAAAACTATTGAAAATTGCCGTTTATAGTTGAATTACCAATAAAAAAAATGTGATTTTCAATCGTTATGTTAGTTTACCGGAGAGTATGGCTTTTTAAAATGGCGAAATGTTGGTTGGGGATACCAATTTCAGAAGCCGAAACCCATTTTTGTGATCATTTTTGTATGGTAATCCATCATCTTCATCATCTTCCCTATTCAAATGGCATTCTCGGGGATATCTGCTAAGATACTGTCTTACAATTCACCAGGCTTTGGTGATTCTTGTTGGGATGTGTTGGGGATACCTATTTTCAGACCACAAAGACCCATGGTTTGACAATGATTAGGCGGCCAAGATTCGGATTTCTTGATGGACAATTGGTATTCACCTCTAAACATAGTTGGTGGTTTTAGCCCTCTTGAAAAATATTAGTT
Source organism: Cladocopium goreaui (assembly GCA_947184155.2). Lineage (NCBI taxonomy): Eukaryota > Dinophyceae > Suessiales > Symbiodiniaceae > Cladocopium > Cladocopium goreaui. Next base: position 467,145 of record CAMXCT020003424.1, on the reverse strand, counting down.
AATGGGAAGGATTTCCCCACATACTATGGAAAAAAAAACCTGTTCCAAACCACCAACCAGATATGGTTTCAACATGGTTACCCAGTTTTTTTCTTCGGATTTACTCCCGGAAAACTGACATGTACTCAGATTTAACCCCCAAACAAACTGGCAGCCTAATATCCAGAAATGGCCCAGAACCCTAAGCTGCATCTTCCTAAATCCTTTTGTTGGCTTCCATATCAAGCCCCAGGAAATGACTCCAACGTCTGGACCGTCTGGGTCAGGGAAATATGATGAAATATGGGAATAACTGCGGTATGGATTGATTGGATTCAAGTTTGTGTCATTCCCAAATTCATAGACCCTGATGACCTCCTCGATGCTACTCCTTCATTCGAACAGCCAGGTAAAAAAAATGGTTGGTGAACCCGTCGTTTGTTGGGTTAGCAACACCCACATAGATACCAAGAAAAAAAGTGAACACCTTAAATACCAGGTAAACATCATCTATACATCATCTATACCATCCTGGAAACATGTTTCTATTTTTTGTTGCGGTTGCTATATATGCCAACCAACTGAGGACATCACCTTGCAGGATGCCACCCGTCTCAGTCCCATCCAAAAAAAGTATGAGATGTTGAAAGAATGAAAGATTCCAGATTGATCACAGGATAGAACAAATTTCTTTGTCATGTGCACTCTTGACTTGTTGAGTTTTTGTTCCAAGCTCTTGAGAGCAACCTCATGTTTGGATTCATTTACAACGTGGTGCCCTCCAGTAATAAACATAAACCCCTTCCAAAATTTGGATATACCTACCGTAAACTATCAGCATGTTTTAGCCAAATTGTAAACCAACTTACTTATCATCCTTTACATATCAGACATATAAATCCCATGCAATTCCCATTTATGTTGCTTAACTCACATTTTTTCCTCTGGTTTCTATCTTTCGGGGGGGCCCACCTTGCATCCTGCCACCCAGTGACGAACGTGGAAGAGGCTGTCACATAGTCCTCGCGCGGCGCAATTCTGCCAATACCTGGCACACTCTACGAACAGTAATTAATATGGATAAAGTGCGGATATAATGGGGATATAGTGGGGATATTAGTATAAATGTTCATATGTGTATATATGTACATGCATGTACATACATGTACGTGCATGCATGCATGTATGTACATATGTATGGAGTGTCCAAAAAATCATGGTGCTGACCAACAAGAATTCCTGGAGAGATAACGGGGAGGGATAACTAGTGGTGTGTATATATATATATAAATATTTTGTAAATATTATACTATATTATATATACATTATGTAGGGTATGTAAATACCATGCACACACATTTATTTATATATATATACACACATACATACTTTATATACATGTAACTACAACTGTATTGCCAACAGGATCATGTTTGTCTGAAAATTGTGCATCCCATTTCAGGGTTGAGAAAAATACCATGGCTGGTTGGTGGTTGACCTACCTACCATTGGTTGGTAATATACTGTTAATATATGGTTAATTAATATATATATATATATGTTTATCATATGGTTAATGATAATAATGATAATAATGATAATAATATTCTGGTTGGTAGTTGAGCCCTACCCCTCTGAAAAATGATGGAGTGAAAGTCAGTTGGGATGATGACATTCCCAATGTAGGGAAAACTAAAATTCATGTTCCAAACCACCAACAAGCATACCATGTTTTTTTCATTCATTGGAGTATGTCCCACTTTCAAACAATTTCCGCCCGGATGTGAGAGATACATAGATAGGCAAGTTACGGTGCCAATTGGTTTATAACTAAACTTCTTGGGTAATTGTTGGGATATGTTGGATATATCTCATCATGAACCCATAGCTAGATGGGTTTACAAACCAACTCAAGCAGGGGATCAGGGGGGCCCTGGGAAGTTCCTGGTGATTTCAAGGTGACGAAAACTGCTTGCTGGTCTCACCCCAGAGATGAAAGTCAATTGAAGATCACCATCACAGGTTTTGAATGCCCGGAATCGCAGGGTTGATCATCATTTACCCAGCAAGTTCCAGGTATTCCAGGTTTCGGCACCCAAAGATCATCTTGTTTATGCATCTTATCACAACGTGTTGTTGTTGCTGTGCTCCCATTTACAGGAATAAAATCCCAACTTTTGATTGTCAAACACTATCTCAACTATTTTCCATTGTGAAGCCGTCATTCATTGTGAGATGCGCTATGTAGGCGCCAGTTGGTCTTGTCCAGCATAGGCGCAACGTATGCGCTCTCACGTCCAGAGGTTTCCCGCGAATGTCGCCACCACGGCAACCAGAGGCGAACGTCGCCACCATGGCATCAAGTCCATAGTCGCCAGCTAGTCACCAACAAGGTTTTCTTTGCCACGGCAAGATCCAGAGCAGTTTCAACCGTTTTAGACTCCTGATATGTATATTCCAAGCTATTCACTCCTTCGACTTCATGAAGCAACCTGACTAGTTTGGCTATGGGATAGCTACCCAAATGAAATTCCCATCGTTCCGGTGACATTTGTGATCAAACTGGTCCAGAGTCTTCGAGTCTTCATGGCAGACAAGCTAAGAACCCAATTTTTTGGGAAAAAAAACATGATCGCCATGGTCAAACCGTGGTATATAGACTATGGTTATGGTCATCCATACCAAATATTGGGATTCTTGTAGCAGGTATGTTAAGCCCTATTGAATATGAGTAAATGACCACCAACCAATATGGGGTGAATTACCTAAGTTCTAACCAGGGCACATGTATTTTTCGGATGTATTTATTTATTTGTATATACATAAATAAATAAATATATATATATATATATATACCCAGGACTTCAAAAGACATAGTTAAACCACGAGGTACACGAAAGACACGGTAAGACCACGACGTGCATACATCGTCAAATTAAGGTATCGATTTTATCATCATCACTCTCATGTTCATGCATTAAAACATATGTTGATCAAGTAAAGTGTATGCTTCACCATCATCATTCTCGTGTCTATACCAGACACACACACAGGGTAGCCGTTAGTCACTGTTGGCTCACGGTTGGCTCACGGTTGGCTCACGGTTGTCTCACGGTAAAACCTTGACGCCAATACACAAAATCACGACGTTCGGGGGGGGGTCTCACGGTGTCTCACGGTTGTCTCACGGTGTGATGACGGCTGCTAAAACCACCAGCTTCCACACATTTGTGTGCTAAATTCAGCTAAAGGTGATATTTTTCAGAGCATCAGAAACCTTGGAATAACAGCCAGCATCATGAAATGATGAGTTACTCCTTAGATCAGAATATAAGCATGGATTCTGGTAAAACCACGACGTTGTGCTGGATCATGGTTAAACCACGGCCAGGAAGTCCTGGGTATATATATATATATATATATACATATTTATGTATGATAATGTAAAACTAGAAAAAATATCTCCATAGAATCCCCCTGCCATGGATTTTGTTATGTCCACTAATCACTACTAGTATATGCCGCGGTGTTTCGGACATATGGAACGAAGGGGCTTCGTAACTGGTCTTGTTCCGGACCTTTGGAGTGTGAAGAAATATAGGCTATACATGAATAAACAAGTAAATAAGCAAATAAATGATTAAATCAGTAACATAATTAACTAATGAATGTACAAATAAATAACCATAAACTGTCAAATACATCTCAAGGATTTGCATGTTGAAGCTACTGACATCCTTATTCAACGCGACATCCTTATTGTACACCTGTTCAACGCAGGTTTGCCTTGGATGGCTAATGTTCGTGCACTAGCTAGGACACAACCGGTAGCCAGCGTCACCCACTGGCTACCATGTGAACCTGTCCACTCAGCTTCAGACCTGTCACGCAGGTCCCACCTCCTACGCTTAAAACCGCGTAGCAAGACTCTAGGCTCCCAAAACCAAGATGGCTTAGGAGCAGTCTATGTGAGAACCTGCCATTTGCCCGGGGACTGGGTCAGGGGTGGTACATGGGTGGTCCGGGTCTGGAACTGGAACGAAACGGCCCACTCCAGCACAGCACTGCCACCGCATGCAGCACATCTTTATAAAAATGGCAGTTTGGAGCGAGAGTAGCGCAGCAAGCAATTCTTAGACTGCCAGCTGGCAGCAGCCAAGCACATCTCCACCATCAAACAGCACAGCTGTGCCACAGCGGGTAACAACTGCAAGTGGTGCAGGCGCAGACCTGCCACAGGTTGAGAGGGAGGGTCACAAGCAATCCATTCTTAGACTGCCAGCTAGCGGCAGCAGCCACGCACATCCCTACCAACACACAACAAAGTAGGTAGCAGCTGCAAGTATAGCACGGACTTGCAGGGCTTGGGCATAGTAAACGTATTCTTGCATGTATGCACTTATGTATGTGCGCTCATGTAGGTGCATACGCATGCTGAATAAGATTGCAATGTTCAAATATATAGAAATACATTTATTTATGTGTATATAAATAAATATATATATATATATATTATACATATATGTATATATAGATATATATATATATATACATATGTATATATATAAATATTACATGTATGTATATATATATATACATGTATTTATTTATATATATATATGTGCATGAGCCTGTAAATAAATATATATACAAATAATGATATATATATACATGTAAAAATACAGAAAAGGACGTTGTGAGGTCCCCATTTTTGCACCTTTCTGGGAATGCAGTGTTTTTGCTACATCATGTTCGATCATGGTCATATACCTGTGATGGTATTGCTAGAGATCCACACAGAATGTCAGACATCCTCAGAGGTTGCCAAAGAATGTCCAGAGAGTCATGAAGATTCCCAGGGAAAAGGAAGGAGGAAAAAAACATAGTGTGTGTGTGTATATATATATATATATATGGCTTACCTTAGGGGGAGAGGTGGCCAAGGAAAGCAAAAAAACTTTTTTTTGGGGGGGGCTTCTCCCCTCTCCTAGCCCTCCTATGTACATAGCCTCTCCCTGATGGCAGGTTGCCAAAGGTTGCCAAAGAATGTCCAGAGAGTCAGGAAGATCCCCAGGGAAAAGGAAGGAGGAAAAACAAACATAGTGTGTGTATACCTTAGGGGAGAGGTGGCCAAGGAAAAGGAGCCATTTTTTTTCCGAGCTTCTCCCCTCTCCTAGCCCTCCTATATATAGCCCTCCTATATACATTGATGGACTTGCATTTTTCTTGGTAGTACTACTGTATGCATCTACGATATGGATGGTACATAAGTAGCACATACCAATACGTACACATATTTTCCACATGTACTTTGCATATGTAATGAAATTCTTCCAGGATTGATTGCAATAAAGACTCTTTGGTTGCAACTGACTTTGCTCATAAGAGTTGGCACAAGGCAAGGACAATTCCAACTTACCCTTTCTCCAAAAATATTTTCCTGCATATTTCAGAGTAATTTGCTATGCCACTGCATATCTAATCCAGGTACCCTGTTACCATAATTGCTTGGCTGTGCTTTTATGATCTTTTATGTCAGGATGAGTAACACCTAAAAAGAGGTAAGACTGTTTATAAAACTTGACAGAAAACAGCTATGACACAACACATGGGACTAGGAAGTAGCAGCTCCCAGAATGCATTCATATGGAAAGGGGTCCCTTCTCCATCCTTTTGATCAATACTCACTCTTGTTCTTAATTCTTTGATCTGTAAACTGTATGAAAAGTTTCAGGGGTTGTTTGTGCTTTAGTGGGTGAATGGTTTCAACCAGTATGCAAGCGCATTGTCACAAGTGTGCAGTATCAGTATATATACAGTAGAAATGGCAGCTTCGAACATGCACTGATATCTAGAGGGTATTTTGTGATAAAAGCATTTTTTTTGCAAATACCATAGCCATTTGCTGTATCAACACATCCAATCTGCATTTGCACTTAGAATGCCATTATTCTATATATACATTTTTCTTGTATAGTACATACAGTTATGGAATGGGTGGCATATAAGTCACCTATGCCCTTACAGGCACAAGTGTTCTACATTTTTCCTGCATATGCAATGGTATTCTTCCAGGTTTCAATGCAGTAAAAGATCTTTGCTTAAACTATCGATTGATCACAAGAGTTAGCAAATTCCAGGGGCACTTCCATTTCCCCCTTGCTTCAGAAAAGGGTTTTTTTTTACCTGCATATTCCATGGTAATTTGCTGTGTCACTGCAAATATAACGGCAGACGTTTTATTACCATAAATGTACTCATGGCTGTGGGCAAGACTTAAACTATGTCAGTATAAGTTCATCATGGTAACCAGAAGGGCACAAGACCAAGTAAAGGGAACACTTAAGCAACCTTACCAAACAACTGTATCTATAGAATGGCTGCCTTGCTTGTGCATTGATGCAGCAAGTTACCATGAAGTATGCCAAAAAAATGCAACTACTTGAGGAGGGAGAGTAGATTGGAATTTGCACTTTCATTTGCTAAAAGAGTTCCACTGGAACTATGATGTAAACCAAAAGGCGACCTGGCAGTGCAACATCAAAAACCACCAATGCAAATACAAAGTGCTATGTATATGTATATATATACTGTCTTTGCAATAGCTGTATACCTAGGAAGTACCTATACATTAATATATACATGAAGTACCAACTGACACAATGAATCTCTATGTTTCAAGATGTTGTTGGGCAAAGAACTTTGCCATTCATGCTCTAAGACCACTATCAAAAAAAAACAATAGAGCTACAAAAAGCAAGCAACCAAGAATAGAGTTAAGGATTAACAAACCAAAAACAGTACATCTCCCAATAACTTTGATCTTTCATATATGATCAAAAGAGGAAAAAAAGCATAAAATAGTCAAAAAAAAACACTTAAAACTTAAAACCACGTATTTTGGGGGACCTGGTGGCGTCACACTCTCTAAAAATATGTGTATATATATATGTATACATATGCATGTATATATATATATATATATGTATATACATATGCATATGTGTGTCAAAACGTATGGATCAGAGGTATGGAATAGAGGTATGGAACGGATCCTTCAAACAGGTATGGAACGGGGATATGGAACGGGGGTATGGAACGGGTGTGGTCCCGGACCTTGTTCCAGACCTTATAATTTGACTTGTACCCATATGGGTTTGTCTCAGAATAGGGTACCCCCAAATTCCAATGGATTATCATCATGTGCCTCATTAAAATCTATTGAAATGGCTATTTGTGGGTATCCCTATTTTCAGACAAACCATGACAAACCAATATTCTCCTTTGATCTCCCGGTCTCCCATGAGGAGATTGCCACCAAGATGCTCGACTTTTTTGGAGTCCACCAAGAGAAGCAGCAGCGGTGTTACGGGAAACCGTGGTGTGCGCAGCGTCGGCATGGCGCAATGACAGGGTTGACTGCCTGGGTGATTGAGGTGCAAATTTTGGAACAATGCCACTCTGTTTTTTGGGAACCCAAACATGTTGATGAAAAGTCGGAACCTGGAGAATAATGATGTGAATTGTATCTCAATTCGTGTGGAAAACCGCTCGATCTTATTTTGGTAGGTCTAAAAAACGTGTGAAAGACATGCAGGAACGCAAATCACCATCAATGTCTTCAGGTTTCGCAGCTCCTTATGGGCTCCCTATGGGTTGAAGACCACTGACTGTTGCGAATCAATTCAGGGTGGTACAGCTAAGATGAAATGTATTGAACTGTGTCTTCATTCCGAAGATCACGTGTCTCTGAAATCAATTCACAGGGTCTCTGTCCCGGAAACGAATCTTCTGGGACAATGATGCCCTGTCAGCAGCTCAGATATCCGCCAGTGGACACTCTGTATTCATCAAACAAGTTTATCCGACATCAAGTGAGCAGTGTTCAAAAGCCGAACTGTCGTCCCTTCTGGTTGGCTAAGAACAGAAGAACGCTATTCCCATAACGGATAACGATCATTCCCTATATATACCAGGTAGTACCACACCCTTTAATAAACTATCAGCCATCATTTATGAGTTACATCCGCATAGTTATAACGGTGAAAACCTCCGATAATTCATGGTTATATACAACCAAAAAAACACAAAACAAACACATGTAACGCATTGATACACCATTCACCCAGGGTTTTGGCTTACTCACAGCTATGGCCCAACTAACAGTCATAAGTGGGTTTATTTCATGATGTATTTCACCTCAGTTATAGAAGTTATGTCATTCCATAATTCCATTGAAATAACTGTTTTCATGATATATAACCTCAGTTTTAGGAGCTATCATTCATTCCATTGAAATAACTGTTACCCTCTGGTATTTTAACTTAGCTATTGAAAAAATGTGATTTATAGTGGATTTACCCATTAAAAATTATGTTTTTTTCATAGTTATGTTGGTTTACCAGAGGGTATATCACCATTAATCACCATTGATCACCATGAATTATCATTGTTAACCACTATTAACATCTATTAACCACTATTAACCATTATTAAATAGTTGATTTACCCATTAAAAATAGTTGGGCCAATTTTCTGTAGGAACGCCCCTTTTCTTCGCCGCTTCCCCACACGAAAAACAAAAACCGAACGGGCGGGATCCGACTGTTCCATGTGCTCCATCCAACTTATGCGCCATGCCTGGGAGGTCTCCGACGCAGGAAATGGAGGAGTTCACAGCAACAAAACAGAATGCATTACATTTATGTATATATATATATATATATACATATAATTATATACAATATATAACTGGTTGGTGGTTTTAACCATATTGAGAAATATTAGTCAATGGGAAAGATTATCCCATATATATATATATTTATGGTTTGAGATGTATATACAGTACCCTCTTGTAATTTGACATAGCTATAGAAAGATCCACCATTTTTAACGGGAAAACCACGAACTAAATGGCCATTTTCAATAGCTATGTCAGTTTACCAGAGGGTTTTTTTTACAGTACAGTATATATATATATGTACATATGGTTATATCATATCCATGGGATTATAACCTCCATAAGTTGATGGTTGTGGTATTTACCAACAAAAAATAGAGGTTTCACCAGCAATAATAGGTTGTAATGGATATTATATAATGTGGGAAAAAAACATGTCATAAACCACCCATGCCTGGGAATTGTAAACATACCACCTATAAACATGGTGATGACTGGGGGATGGTTATATTTTATTGTTTTACCAACATTATATGATATCCAATTTTCCACAATTTTTGCGGATGGTTTCGAGATAGTCTCCCTTCCACACATCTTCACACTCTCAACCACAATTGCTCTGACTTCCGGCAATCTCTGCAGCATGCCAGTGGTCTGCCCAAACAGCGGCCTTGTTCATCAGGAATTCCCAGCCACGCAGCCTGGGGTTCTGCCAGCTCTCCTTCTGTTGCAAACTTCAAGGGCAGACTTCAAAGCTGACGTAGATGCACGCTCGATGTAGGCATCCACCAGTGTCCAGCCCTCCTCTTTGGACAGATCTCGGACTTCTTTCTCCATCTTCTCATCGAAGTCCTTCAAGGCCTCCATCATCTCTTCAGCATGTGCGCTGATCTTCTTCATTCTCTTGCTGGTAGTGGCCAATGCCCTGAAAAAGCCTGCGACGGCGCAGCGAGCGTTTCCAAAAAAAAGGAAGACATAAACTATGTATTGTTTATATAAAACCCTATATATACAACCTTTCGCATCTAACCAACATCCTTTCTTCGCAATTAAGTATGCCACTTTGTTATTAGAAATCCTTTTTCGTCATTAGACAGTAGGCTGCTGGCGTAGATTCAGGTTGCGCAGCCACAGATGCCACTGGCTGTCAGCTGTCCCCCCTGCCCTTCCAGCAGGAACACATGACACTGTAGCGGTACACCGTTTGATAAAGTGACTCCATCAACTCTAATTCTTTATTAAAATATTAGATTACACTGTATATTGATATCGTATATATTGTAACATATAACAGACAACAGTTTTATTTTGACTAGCACTGCCAAATCTATTTATTAAAAAATAAATAAAAAAGACAACACTACATACTAACCATAAAGATGATTAAACAAGAAAAGGCACATTTGAATCAGTTCAAAAGTTGACATTTCAGTTGTGATATGTTGCGATCCCCAGTAACCCGCCAAAATAGTTGTCGTACTTAGGTTCTGTAGACGGGGCGAACCATTTCTTTTGTGTGGTGTTGACTTTTCACCAGTGAACCCGAACCTGGGCTGTCCAATTTCATAGATTTCCATGATGTGATGTTTTGTTTAAAAATGCGACCCGAGTCAGATTGATTTATTCGAAGCATCAATGTGATTGGAGGTTTCGTCCAGCAAATATGGAGATAAGATCAACCACTACTGTCACTACTGATATTCTTGTCATTCTTACAGTTTCATCTGGTAGTTTATGGCGTTTATCCACCATGTACCCAGATCGGTATGGGCCAAAACTTGAATGTATAACCTCTACATCGGATACTTTGATGCGCAAAATCACAATGGTTCCCAATCCAGAAATAAGCCCAAAGACTACAATTTACAGGAAACCCTACATTTATAATGGTCAAACACAGCTTATATATATATATGGATTTCATCAAAGAAAAAATGTGAAACCAGCCCAATTGTCCCAGCTCTGAAAACACTTTGACCCACTACATCCACGCCGCCCAGGTGCATTTCTCAACGTTCTTCCGGAGAGTGCCTTAATAGCTGGTTGGGAACCATAGTTACAAGCCATGAATATATGGGAGAACCCACAAATTGGGGACTTTGGATTTTTGCGATCACCAAGGTTATTAGCACTGTTTGATAGGCTTTTCTTTATGGGATGTGCATCACACCTACAGTAGTCATTCAAATCATCCAGAGTGCTTGCCTTTCCCCCTCTTGTTTAGAAACACTTAAATATCAATACATGAGCATCGTAGATCAATCAAAGAAGAAACAAGAAATTACATGAACACACACGCACACACACACATATATATATATATGTATATTTATATGTATATACACAGAGAGAGAGAGAGAGCGGAATACAGAACGAATAGAAAAGTGAACACAAATCTATACAATGGTGTTGAAATAAATCTAAAATAGAGATGCATCACACTTCTTGGGGTTCCTATAAATATAGCTTTTCCATTATCCCACTATTATCCCATATATTATCTTATGTATCCCGTGATTATCCCATTGAAGTACAATGCTCATGTATTGATATTGAGGTGTTCTTTGCTCTAATACACATATATATATAGTCTATAGTATATAATAATATATATAATTGTGTTTATTATGATTTTATGTGTCTGCTGTGATTCAACCAACCATGTCACAAATTTTGCTGTTGTCAACGTCCAAGTGGCCAATGGCTTGAGAATCCTCGTTCTCCGTAAACCACACCTGGTATCGGTAAAGCCAGCGAGGAGGGCTGTTTGGAGATCAGTGACCCCAAAAACATGTCCTAAGTCATAACGAGAACATCAGGATAAATGTCTGTGACCATAAATTTACCCTCCAGTATACTAACATAGCTATTGAACATGGACCATTTGTAGATGGTTTACCTATTAAATCTGGTGGTTTTCCATAGCTATCTTAGTTTACCAGAGGGTATGTCGTTCGGTGAAGATCCCAAAGTTGGAGCATCCAAAGGCAAGGTCAAGGAATCCCATCCACCGATCCATGCACCCAATCAGGGAGCCCAAAACGAAGGCAGGGTACCCTCGGGTAAACAGAAAAAACTATGGACAGATCCACCATTTTCAATGGGTAAATCCACTATTTCTATGGCCATTTTCAATAGCTATGTTAAATTACCAGAGCGTATCTCAAGCGGCATGTTCTTTCAGGGAGATGGTTCCTTTCCCTCAAGAAGCTGCAAGATTGAGACAATTTCAGGCACAAGGAGCTTGTAGTTCACATCACAAATGTCGCCAGAATGATTGTCATGTTGGGATGTAAACAACAATCCAATTGTGAGGCTTATCTGCCTGTCTGAGCCATACCTGTAGAACCATGGATATCCTCCAGCCATTGAACCTGAACATAACATATCCTGTACTGATAGATGATGTTTCTAGAAACGATAAGTATGGGATTCTGTGTTGCCAAGTTTGTTTGGATTTGGTGTGCTAAGCAGCTTTAGTTTTGTTGTTCTGTCCTGCTGCCGGGGACAGAACAACAAAACTAAACCTTCACAACGGCAAAAGGCTGAGACCTGTCCCATAACAAAAAGGTGTCGATGAAGTAGTTGATTGATTGGTTGACACATTGATACGGTAAGCCATGATAAATCCTGTAAATGTATAAATAATATATATATATATATACATATTAAGTATATAGGTATAATATTACCCTCTGGTAATTTAACATAGCTATAAAACATTGGCCATTTATAGTTGATTTTCCCATTAAAAAAATGGATTTTCCATAGTTTTTGTATGTTTACCAGAGGGTACATCATCAATCTGTACCAAGATACAAATAGAACATGGTTCCAAGACCAAGCCTCGATACGGATCACGTTGGAGGCGCGTGGCCCTGAAAGTTTATCCACCAAACGCACGCCTGGCACGGCACGTTGTCAACGCAAGCGACACATGCTTCACCCAACGTGGCCCAACGTGAGAGTTACCATAGAAGATACCTTTTCTGTTGAGAGTGTAGTGTCTTTTTTTCCCAAAATGATATGCATCAAATATAAACCGTTCGAAGATTACTCTTTACTTTGGTAAATCTTTTTCCTAGCCTAATTGCAGGTATGGGTGAAAAAACCTGGTATCCTGGTGAACACCTGTTTTCCCTGGCGGATTTTCATCGCAGCAGCCCTAGCACTGGTTGCCAATTGACAGACCTATATATATCCCCATATGAAGCCCCATTAGATTGGACTCCGGGCTTAACCATCATACACCAACACTTTCGCAGGATTGGGTCAACGTATTATAATATAGTTCTCTGAAAATTGTGGATTAGTTGAGATGGTTCGAGGTGCCCCGGCAAAGGACTCGGATTGAGAACTTGAGGGGTCCAATCATGTTCAAACATTCTGACGTCTGTAGAGGGCAAGCCTCAGATTCCCATAGATAAATAAACGATTACATGGATTAATTCTAGTGGATACTGCAATTGATTAAATCATTCCTGTCCAAGCGTTTTCCATTGGATTTGCCAAACTACTCAAAACTTCCTTTGCCAAATCCAATGGAAACACTGGAAACTGACCTGAAATCCATGACCAACCCCTGACTCGGAGGGTCAACTCAAAGGATGTTCCAAGGAAAATTGAGATCTAAATGAGTTCTATCTGGAGAAAATGATGTACTGGTTGGTGGTTTCAGTCCCTCTGAAAAATATTAGTCAGTTGGGATTATTATTCCCAATATATGGAAAAATACAAAATTTTCCAAACCACCAACCATCAACCAGTGTAAAATGTGCCTTCATTGTATATCAAGAACCGCGTTTCAAGATCTTTCATGTTCTTGAGCTGGGCATTCTATTCCTCAATGTATCGCCACGACGTAACTCATACTGGTATCAAACATAACAAAGGGACTCAATTCTACTGGGTTGGCCACTTGGCCATATACCCTCTGGTTATTTAACATAGCCATGGAAAATGGCCCATAGAAATAGAGGTCCTATTTGATGATGTTTTTTGATGATTTTTGATGATTTACCTATTAAAAAGGGCAATTTTCCATGGCTATGTTAAATAACCAGATGGTATAACCCCATCTAACTATAGTTCTAACATAAACCCTAGTTATTGTACCTATAAGCCAACTTAGCTATCTAGATGGCACTTAAATAACCAGTTTGGGGCCCACGTCAGAGGGTGCCTGTGATCATGTTCGGTGGATCGATGGTCGCACCAATCATCCCCATCACCAGGTTGTTCCAGTACCTGGCAGCGCTGGCAGCACTGTGGCGTGCTTCCCGTGACTCCGAAATCGTGAAAAGTTGGTGCAAGTTGAACTCGAATTTTCTTAGGGATTATGGATGTTTATGGATGTTTATGGATGTTTATGGATGTTTATGGATGTTTAGGATGTTTATGGATGTGTGTGTGTGGATGTGTGTGTGGATGTTTATGGATGTTTATGGATGTTTATGGATGTTTATGGATGTTTATGAATGTTTATGAATGTTTATGGATGTTTATGGTCATTTTTGCTATAGTTCGTGGGGTGAAAAAAACAACTTAAGAAATTTGGGAGCCAGTTCCTTTCTGTGGAATCAATGGATTGATTTCATCGGATTAATTTCATGGATCTTCACCAGCGATGCTGGGAAGTGAGCTTCAACATGCTTCAACCAACTGAATCAGGTGACCAAAACTGATCTGATTGGTGGTTTCAGTCCCTCTGAAAAATATGACAGTCAGTTGGGATGATGACATTCCCAATATATGGAAAGTCATAAAATTCATGTTCCAAACCACCAATCAGTCACAGGGCCGGTGAATACTGAATCGGTCCCTGGAGTCAGAGATGGTGGCCTCCTTATTGTTCAGAAACTGGGACTTCTCCCAAATGAATGACGTCATAACCCATGACGGATCCATGGTGCTGCTATATATGCTAACATAAAGGGGGCTTACCATATATAGCAGCACCATGGATCCTATGGGTAATCCTGGATCTCTCCGCGGTTCAATTCCAAATTGCAATAAAGGATCCCAGCAGAAACAGTCGGTGTTTCATTATACTGATAGCTTAAGAACAGGATTCTCCGTTCATGGACCATGATAATCAACAACATATTGGGTTGTATTGGGGGTAGTAGCACAATCCCCGAACTAATCATCGAACAAACATCATTTGTCCAATACATCCACTTTATTTCCCCATATTGTTGGATGGCTAAAAACGTATTGCATCCCCTACATAACCTCAAAAACTCATTCATCAACCAATCATCATTCTTCAGTTATTTATATCCTCATATATCATTTGCATCCAACACATCAAAAATATATTTGTTTGATAGATACCCAATTATTTCCCCATAATTTAAAACTCACTGACTCACTTAATTACTAAACATGTGATCCTCATATTTTGCTGATGAACATCCCTACGGTTATGGCCCTTTACCAGTTATGAGTATATACTGACAAAACCCCATATATATGTTTAAATCCCAATAAAACCACCAGTTTTAACCATCATCAAACACTACCACTATTAACCATTACTGTATTTACCACTATTGATCACTATTATTAACTAATAAACAGCCATAAACATATAGGAAATCCCTATCTCCGCAGCGCTCGGGCACTCGTCGATCTGACCGCCGCCGCAGCTGGGCTTCAGCTGGAACTGTGCGGAGACCGGTGATTGCCAAGGACATCACGGATTCCAGAAGAAGTGTGTGTGTGTTGTAGAGTACATTAAATATATATATGATATGTAAATAATATATATATAATATATAGTGTATGTATATGTAAATATATATATATATGTATAATATATATATGTATATATATATATACATATTATATTATATACACATAATATATATATATATATATATACACTAATTATATATTTACATATTATATATACACATATCATATAATATTTTAAATATACACATATTGTTTATATATATGCACAAATGATACATACATACATACATACATACATACATACATACATACATACATACATACAATACATACATACATACATACATACATACATACATACATACATACAGACATACACACATACATACATACATACGTACATACGTACATACATACATACATACAATACATACAATACATACAATACATACAATACATACAATACATACAATACATACAATACATACAATACATACAATACATACAATACATACAATACATACAATACATACAATACATACAAACATACAAACATACATACATACATACATACATACATTACATACATACATACATACATGCATACATACATACATACATTACATACATACATACATACATGCATACATCCATACATACATACATACATACATACATTACATACATACATACATACATACATACATACATACATACGTACATACGTACATACGTACATACGTACATACGTACATACGTACATACGTACATACATACATACATACACACATACATACATACATACATACAATACATACATACAATACATACATTACATACAATACATACAATACTAGCATACATACAATACATACACTACATCAATACTAACATACATCAATACATACAATACATACAATACATAACAATACAATACCATACATACATACATACAATACATACAATAATCAATACAACAATACTACAATACATACCAATACATACATACATACCATACATACAATAATACAATACATACAATACGCCAATACATACATAACATACTACCATACATACAACATCACATACATACATACATACATACCTACCTACATACAACATACATCTACAAACATACATATATACATACATACATACATACATACATACATACATACATACATACATACATACATACATACATACATACATACATACATACATACAATACATACATACATACATACATACATACATACATGCATACATGCATACATGCATACATACATACATACATACATACATGCATACATGCATACATACATACATACATACATACGCAAGGGGGCTAGCTTAACCATGCAAAATGGGCGTCCAATATGGCTTAAATCCGGGGGGCATGAACATGAGTACGAAAACGAGGTCAAACAAAATAATCAGGGCATGCCAACAATAAGAAGAAACTGAGCATTATAACGGTACTACTCGGGTATCATAGTGGGGGTAACTCAATAGAGTCGGTACGAGCCATAACAAATGGCTATCATAATGGGGGTGCAATCCGAGTATAAGCATGTATGAGCCACTAGTAGTCATTTATCTCAATGGGTTCGTTTAGGACAACCAATATTGGCATTCAATCAAACATGTCGAACTATCAGGAAAATGTGGTATAGGAATCAAGACCATTGGAGCATCCACTCAATTCGAGACACGTAAACTTGCAAGTTGTGTACAAGAAAAATATCCACATGGTAAAACACAGTACAGGAAGGGGCCAACTGATTTTTGTGTATCATAAACCTATCCAACTATAGATCTATAAACCGACCTATCTATCCTATCTCGTGTACCTCCCCCCTTAGTGCGATGGTGGATTAGACGATTTCAGTATTGAAACTGTTGGGTGTACAGTAACCACCCCATTTTGGGGAAAAATGTGCTAGTGCTGGCAGTGTTCCTTGTACATGTTGAAATCTAAGAGAATGCACGTTAATTAATCACGTTAAAACATGATTGAAGAGATCATCGAATTTCAAATGATGGAAACTCGTAGGCTTCCACTATCGGGCCCTATCCGATGGCTAGGTTGATGCAAATAACTCCAACTTCACTATATGGTTTACAATATAACTACAACTCATAAACCAACTATACAGACTATACTCCGATAACTATATACTCCAATAGCTATCGTATTCATGGGCTTTACACATTTACAAGCCAACTTAGCCATCACTGGGGGCCCGGATCGGCTGGTATGGCCTGGAAGTGTCCACCATTGGCGTTCATCTTGTCCTCCCATTCTGGGCCTTGGCGTTTTGACATCCCAAAACAAGAGTTTCCTACAATGCGGGGCCCCCGAAAAAAAAAAAACTAGCTAAGTAACATAACTCTAATAGCTATGGGTTATTATACGCAAATAACTATAGTAAATGGGGCTTATAAACCATCTTATAGCTAGGGGGGCCCACATTGCACATATTTCCCTAAAACCAGTTCTGGAAACAAGAGAATAGTAATGATAACAACAGGCAAATCAAAATCCCTATGGATCCAAGCACTGTCTGAGAAGGTACTTAACCCCCTAAATCATACCCCAAGTACTTCCTAAGAAGGTACACATTGAGATCAAATCCCCAATCCTTACAGATATTCGGGGGATATTTGGGGGAATGATTCCCGTTAGGATCCGTGAAAACCATTGAAGCTGAGGTTCTTGTGAGTCTATGAATGTAGTGGGATGCTGATATTTACATTTCGGAATAGCCGAACATCTAAAATGCTCTATATATATACATATATATATATTATAATATATATATATATATGGTTTCATAAATGGGGGTATCCAAAAATGGTTGGTTCACAAAACGAAAATCCAATCTAGAAATGGATGATGACTGGGGTTACTTTGGAACTACGGACATTGACTGAAACATTGTGGTACATTGACACATTTCAGGAACCATGGAACTACACTGACTGAAACTAGTAATGATGCTTCATGCTTTGCTGTGACTGGGATATACTCCAGGTACTTACGAAAAAAAAAATCCCGGACCGCCCTAGCATCCGGAGCCAAGTTCACATGATATACCGAAAAACATAACATATGTGTATGTTATATCATTGGTAGATAATTATGTAAATGGAAATGTAAATGATAAAACTAGACGACGGATGGCCCGAGAGCGTAGAGGAGCAGGGTCTTCTGTTGTTAGTATGGAGACACCATATTACAAGACAATACATTAAAGATGTATTATAGGAAGACGAGAAGAGTAGTATCAGTATCAAGACAATATAGTTTGCATCGTATCTTTCGTAAAGTTTTTCACACAGAGAACCTTTTACACAGAGACGCTTTTACACACAGAAGCTTTTACACCACAGACGCTTTTACACACAGACGGTTTTACACACAGACGCTTTTACACCACAGACGCTTTTACACACAGACGGTTTTACACACAGACGCTTTTACACACAGACGCTTTTACACACAGGGGCTTTTACACACAGAAGCTTTTACACGCAGAAGCTTTTACACACAGACGCTTTTACACACAGACGCTTTACACACAGACGCTTTTACACACAGACGCTTGTACACACAAACGCTTGTACACACAAACGCTTTTACACACAGACACTTTTACACACAGACGCTTGTACACACAAACGCTTTTACACACAGAAGCTTTTACACACAGACGCTTGTACACACAGACGCTTTTACACACAGAAGCTTTTACACACAGACGCTTGTACACACAGACACTTTTACACACAGACGCTTCTACACACAGTTGCTTTTACACACTTCGCCGGGCAACTTGGAAATTTCAATTTTACCGCAGTTTTTGGCGATCGAACCTCATTTCGTGCGAAAGGGTTGCGACAGGAACCCGGAAATCGCAATTTTACTTCAGTGAGTTTTTGGCGATCGAACCTCATTTCGTGCGAAAGGGTTGCGACGGGAACCCGGAAATCGCAATTTTACTTCAGTTTTTGGCGATCGAACCTCATTTCGTGCGAAAGGGTTGCGACGGTTGAACCCGGAAATCGCAATTTTACATCAGTTTTTCGCGATCGAACCTCATTTCGTGCGAAAGGGTTGCGCGGGACGACTTGCAAATCGCAATTTTACACCAGTTTTTGGCGATCGAACCTCATTTTGTGCAAAAGAGTTCACCGGAAACACGAAAATTGCACTTTTACCGCAGTTTTTGGCGATCGAACCTCATTTCGTGCGAAAGGGACGATTTGTAAATCGCAATTTTACCTCAGTTTTTGACGATCGAACCTCATTTCGTGCGAAAGGGTTGCGCAGGACAAGTTGACATCGCAATTTTACACCAGTTTTCGGCGATCGAACCTCATTTCGTGCGAAAGGGTTGTGTTTCGTGCCGTCTCGTTGGCACTGCCCCGCGCCTTCAAGAGAGAAATAGAAAAGAAGGAGAAGGCAAGAGGGCAAGAGGACAAGAGGAGAAGATATGAGGATGTGGAGATGAGCAGATGGGAGGATGAGAAGATGTGAAGATGAGCAGATGTGAAGATGAGCAGATGTGAAGATGAGAAGATGTGAAGATGAGCAGATGCGAAGATGTGAGGATGTGAAGATGAGAAGATGTAAAGATGTGAAGATGTGAAGATGAGAAGATGTGAAGATGAGGAGATGTGAAGATGAGGAGATGTGAAGATGTGAGGATGTGAAGATGAGCAGATGTGAAGATGTGAAGATGTGAAGATGTGAAGATGAGAAGATGAGATGCAGACCCCCACTATTGGAAGAACACTGCGCTCAGACGCTCTCGGGAAAAAATGATATAAACATATATCATTGGCATATAGATAATGATGTAAATGTCTACAAATCTAGCCGGAGCACCTGCCATGTGTTCACATTTACCACTAGAAAACAAAAGTGAAAGACTTGAGGGCCTGTATTTCTTGAAATATGCAGCAGGAAAGGACCCTCAAACGATAGGTGAGCTCATAGAAAACAAAAATGAACAACACATATTTATTGTGTATATAACTTAAAACTACTAAAGTGAAAATATCTACGGTTTATATATCATATAAGTATCTGTCATGAAACTCTTTGTAGGTTTGAATATAGTATCCATACTTAAAAGAACAAGCATAGAGCGACCTTTGCGGCGGGGCTCCGGGAGCCTTGTCACTCTCGCGCAAATCCACAGTGCTGCGGCTCCGGGTCGGCTGCAGGGCTTTTACCACCTCCACGAGCCCATGGCGGAGGCTCCTGATTCGGAAAAAAACCGCGGAGACAAAGTGATGGGCCTGTTTTCCTCCTGCCAAGCGCGTGCCCACTCCTTGGCTGCCCGCGCCTGTGCCTGGGACCATGGCAGACCTCGCAGATGGTACTCCCAGGACAAGTGGTGTTTGGAGGTGCGAACATGCTTGTCATAACCACAGGCGCCACCTCCAACTCGTTGCCGGCAAATTTCGCATTTTGTGGTGCCATGCTTTTCGTCCAAGACCGCCTCCCGATTGGACCACTGGCACCTGCATCTGGACCACTGGCACCTGCATCTTGATCACTGGCAGCTGGAGCAATGCTGTCTTGAGCACTGGCAACTGGCCCAGCATTGGCTGGAGTACTGGCAGGTGGAGCAGGCATGGCAGCTGCTGACACAAATGGTGTTCCAGGGACGGCAGGAATGCCAATGGCAACTGGGTTTGCTGCAAATGTATACTGATTTCGCCATGCAAAAAAACAACCGTCTCACGACTCCCTGATATGGACTGATATGGACTGATATGGGTTGATATGATATGTGATAGATGGTTTTGAACAAATTCAGGATTGATCACATGTTACCATATCTCATATTCATATGTTTTTTGGTGTCTTCTTGTTCTGCTCATCATGATACCTTTGAGCAGTTTTTGAACATACGGATATTTGATGCTGCTGCGTTACTTTGGTTTGCCTTTGTGTCCGAGAAGACAACCCGATCCCGTGCAGTCAAATTAACATAGTGCTTGGAGACATGGTCCGTCCACATATGACATGCATGTATTTACATTCATACACAGACATTTTTCAGCTATATATGAATACATTTGTATCTGGTTGGTGGTTTCAACCCTTCTGAAAAATATCAGTCAGTTGGGATTATTCTTCTCAATATATGGAACAATAAAAATGTTCCAAACCACCAACCAGGTATGTATGTGTACTGTATATAAATTAAATACAGTCTATCTTGCATCATCCAGTATACATATAGCGGTTTCCTAAAATAGGGGTACCCCAAAACATTCATTTTTATGGAATGCTCATGGATTTTCATGATTTTCTATTATAAACCATTCATGTTTATTGGATTTTCCATAAACCATCCATTTTTATGGGATTTTCATGGATTTTCCATTATAAACTATCCATTTTTACAGGATTTTCCATTATAAACAATCCATTTTTGGGTATCCCCATGACTATGGAAACCTCCATATATCCCACATCGCCGCGCCACGGATGTTCTCTTGGAAGATCATCAGGGCGTCGATGACGCGCAGGCCGTCTGGGTGTTCACGGACCTCGCGAAGGAAAAAAAACTGGGACACATGCAAGGTGGTGCCCCGTAGTTAGCTAAGTTGGTTTATAACTCCCATAACTAGGGTTTATGGCAGATATAACGAAGAACATTGACGAACTAGTTAATGGGGTTTATAAACCAACTTATAACTGGGGGCACCATCCTGCATGAACCAACATCCACTACAAAAATGGAAGTTTTAATGGGAAAAATGAGGGGAACATGTATCGTCTGACCCTGTGAAGTTCGCGTTTGAAGACCACTCCTTGCACAAAGTTCTTCATGTTGACCGGGTATGTTCCAAAATGGTATTTGATTGACCCATCAAGCACTTCGGGATCATCCCAACCTTGCACGCCTTTATCACAGAAGATGACGCTGTGAGAGCTCTGCCCTGGCTTGCCCATGATTAGGCCATCGACATGGTCCAGGCACACTTTGAGATCATCCTCTTCCACTGCTTCGAATTGATCGCACTGCTCTCTCAGTCGTTGAGTTGCGTCCCAAACCCTTCTTGGCAAGGTTCTGGCGCGACAGGCATTTTTGAATACCTTCGAACTTGAGGATGCTGCTTCGGACGGGGCTGCCTTTGGACCCATTGATTCCATGGATATACCCATTCATACCCTGAAAAATCTGGCATAAATTACAACATGTTTCACTCACCTGAAAAGTTCAGCCGTCTGCAGATGATTCCCCTTGCATCAACGTGGGGATGGATCATTTTCTTCAGATTCAGGGGACCACAGTGTGTGGAATGTCTATTTCGAGTATAAAACAATCCATTTTTAGGGTACATATGTGCATCATTTTGACCCATGAAGTGACATCAATATAACATTGTGATATAATGGTGAATTGGTGGAACAAATCACTTTCTGGTGATAAAATTGTGATTTAAGGGAGATATACTGGGGATATAATGCGGATATAATGGGAATAAGAAGCAACGTCAATTAACCAACCTGGTACTGTATGTGAATGTGCAAAAAATATTGCACCAATAAAATCGAACATAGTATGGTACAGCAATATATCCGCCGACCCCGGCCTTCGCCAAGGCAGGGGCGGCGCCTGGGACCACCGCAGGTGTGGAACTTCTTGGCTCCAAATGCTGCACAGCTTCCTCGTGGCAACTGCCACCAAGCCCTCTGGCCGTCAGCCTTTGCTGTTCCAGGGTTGCAGCCTGCCCTTTGCCTGCACATAGCCCTTTGGTATTGGGGCATTCAAGCCTGCCGTTTGCCAGCCTTCAAACGCAAAACCCTTAAAACCCTCCAAATCCCTCGCGGCAGCTTCCACCAATCCCTCTGCCCGTCAGCCTTTGCTGTTCCAGCATTGCAGCCTGCCCTTTGCCTGCACATAGCCCTCTCTTGTTCGGGCATTCAAGCCTGCCGTTTGCCAGGCTTCAAACGCTTAAAACCCTTAAAACCCTCCAAATCCCTCGCGGCAGCTTCCACCAAGCCCTCTGGCCGTCAGCTTTTGCTGTTCCAGGGTTGCAGCCTGCCCTTTGCCTGCACATAGCCCTCTGTTGTTGGGGCATTCAAGCCTGCCGTTTGCCAGGCTTCAAACGCTTAAAAATCTTAAAGCCCTCCAAATCCCTCGCGGCAGCTGCCACCAAGCCCTCTGGCCGTCAGCCTTTGCTGTTCCAGGGTTGCAGCCTGCCCTTTGCCTGCACATAGCCCTCTGTTGTTGGGGCATTCAAGCCTGCCGTTTGCCAGCCTTCAAACGCTTAAAACTCTTAAAATCCTCCAAATCCCTCGCGGCAGCTTCCACCAATCCCTCTGCCCGTCAGCCTTTGCTGTTCCAGCATTGCAGCCTGCCCTTTGCCTGCACATAGCCCTCTGTTGTTAGGGCATTCAAGCCTGCCGTTTGCCAGGCTTCAAACCCTTAAAACCCTTAAAGCCCTCCAAATCCCTCGCGGCAGCTGCCACAAAGCCCTCTGGCCATCAGCCTTTGCTGTTCCAGGGTTGCAGCCTGCCCTTTGCCTGCACATAGCCCTCTAAAACCCTTTCAAGCCTGCCGTTTGCCAGGCTTCAAACCCTTAAAACCCTTAAAACCCTCCAACTCCCTCGCGGCAGCTTCCACCAAGCCCTCTGGCCGTCAGCTTTTGCTGTTCCAGGGTTGCAGCCTGCCCTTTGCCTGCACATAGCCCTCTGTTGTTGGGGCATTCAAGCCTGCCGTTAAACCCTCCAAATCCCTCGCAGCAGCTTCCACCAAGCCATCTGGCCGTCAGCTTTTGCTGTTCCAGGGTTGCAGCCTGCCCTTTGCCTGCACATAGATAGCCCTCTGTTATTGGGGCATTCAAGCCTGCCGTTTGCCAGGCTTCAAACCCATAGCACTCTCTTGTTGGGGCATTCAAGCCTGCCGTTTGCCAGGCTTCAAACGCTTAAAACTCTTAAAATCCTCCAAATACCTCGCGGCAGCTGCCACCAAGCCCTGTGGCCGTCAGCCTTTGCTGTTCCAGGGTTGCAGCCTGCCCTTTGCCTGCACAGAGCCCTCTGTTGTTGGGGCATTCAAGCCTGCCGTTTGCCAGCCTTCAAACGCAAAACCCTTAAAACCCTCCAAATCCCTCGCGGCAGCTGCCACCAAGCCCTCTGGCCGTCAGCCTTTGCTGTTCCAGCATTGCAGCCTGCCCTTTGCGTGTACATAGCCTTCTCCAAGCCTTCAAATCGTTAAAGCCTTCAAAATCCCTCGCGGCAGCTTTCTTCAGGCACTCTGGCCGCAGGCATTTGTTGTTGGAACGTTGAAGCCCGCCGTTTGCTTCCATCGCGTCTGTTGTTACCGCGTATACATTCTTTCCGTTTGCCAGCTTTCAAACCTCTCAAATGCTTCGCTGCAGGGGTCTTGCCATTGCCATCTGTTCCTACGGCAAGCGCAGCGTCTTTCTATTTCCTCTGTTGTTAATGCTTCGCCGCAGGGGTCTTGCCATTGCCATCTGTTCCTACGGCAAGCACAGCGTCTTTCTATTTCATTTCCTTTTCTCCTTTGCCTTTTTGTCGGGAACGTGCCAATGTTTCATCTGGCATCGTTTTCCCGAGGGCGTGACATGCGTCACCGCAATGCGCCCACATGACTGCGATGACCAAATTACAGTTGAGCACACCGCGCAACTGCGCGCATGACACCGTCTGTTCTTGCTGACCGCACTGTCCTTCACATAAAATTGGTTCCCACAGACTGTTCGATGGTCGATTCTCCCTGTCCGGACGTCGCTTCTCACATTTCCCTTGCAAAATGGAAACCTGTACGCCTTTCTCTGTAACAACCCCATCCTGAACAGAAAATTGGTTCCCACAGACTGTTCGCTAGTCTATTTGCCCTGTCCTGACATCGCTTCTCGCATTTCCCTTGCAAAATGGACACCTGTAAACTATGCCTTTCTCTTTAACAACGCCATCCTGAACAGAAAATTGGTTCCCACAGACTGTTCGATGGTTTATTTGCCCTGTCGCCACGTTACTGGCCACATGCCCATTGCAAGCGGGACAAACGTAGTCATACTGTTTCGCACAGGGGCGTCCTTCCCTGACTCGGAAATAGTTACCGCATGTGCGGCGGTGATTGACTTGGCCTGTTCGTATAGTACTGCTTACAGGCTGCTTGCAATGCGGACTCCGGACACACGTATTGGAAAATCTTGCCTTTGGCCATGGCTTCTGCTGCCTTCGTTGGCCGCACCGCCCTCTGCCGTCCGTTGCCGTCGTCCTGTTTGCCACGTACATCTGCAGGCGCTTCTGTGGTCATTTCCGTTCCGTTCTCTTGTCTGCGTTGTTTTGCATTCGGCCCTTCTTCCTTCGTTTAGGGGCTCTCCTGTTCTCTATTCCGTTTTCGTTGGGCGATGGCAGCCCAGACATCCGCAATGGCACGTGCATTACAGGATAGCTAATTTTTGGTGGCTTTTCACGTGAACATGATGAGCCCGATGCACTCTGCAAAACTGACACATTGTCCATTCCAACCTGTTGCGCGCGGAGATCCTATGCCTCGATCCAGGTGTTGCCATGTTGGAGGGTGAGAGTCTGCATTGAGCCAAGTTAATTATATAATATGATATATAAAAATAAATACAACTCCAACGACACAACTGGGATGCATGACCGACTGCAGAGGGAAGCACCCAAAACCACAGGCTATACCCAAGCGCCGAATCCAGTGAATGTAACAAACAACAAAAAACGCAAGAGCTTCAACATATAGACCGAGACAGCTGCCAGATCTGCCAGCAGGTCCAAAAAGACTGCATGGTTTACTCGAACTGCAAAGCACAAATTCGCCACAGCACCACAGTGACTTCTGAAAAAACTAACCTGGTAGCGGAAACGTGTTCGCTGCAACCCTGGTTTTGCCTGCACTGGGACCCTGCATATGCGTTGAACCCTGCGCAGACCCGTTGGGATCATCATCATCATCGTCGTCGTCGTCGTCGTCGTCGTCATCATCCTCATCACCATCACCATCACCATCATCATCATCATCATCATCACCATCATCATCATCATCATGGTCATCATCATCATGGTCATCATCATCATGGTCATAATCATCAGGGTCATCAGGGTCATCATGGCCATCATCACCATCATCATCATCATCATCATCAGTATCATCATCATCATCATCCTCTTCATCATCATGATCATCATGATCATCACCATCATCCTCATCATCATCAGTCAAACATGCACCGCACCGACCACCTTCAGCCCAACCCCCCAGAAGGGGGGTCGGCGGCACCCGGGCGCTAGCCCATTCTATAACATTAAGTTGTACTGGTACCATGCCGGGTTGGTGGTGCAATAACCATCTTGAAAAAATATGAAAGTCAATGGGAAGGATGACAACCCATATATGAAATGGAAATGTATGAAATGGAAAATAGAAAGTGTTTGAAACCACCCATTTTTTGATACTTGAATCACCATTTTTCGATGTTGATCATCATGTTTCATGGTTCAATCCTCCATAGTTGTACTGGTACCATGATATTCACAAAATATATTGTTGCTGATGTACAAGTGGAGCCACCCATGGCCCCAAACTGGCCCTTTAGATACAGATTGACAAGTCAGCAGGTCACCCCATGGAATGATCGCCCCGTAAAAATCACTGTTACCCTCTGGTTATGACTAACAGTTTGCCATGGGAAATGACCCATAGAAATAGATGGTTTACAGTTCTTAAAAATGGTGGATCTTTCCAGTTCGCTATGTAACAAATAACCAGATGGTAATCTGGACTTTAACTCTATGGAAAATCGTAATTTGTCACAGGTAAATAATATTCAATCACCATAATTCACCAATTGGCCATTCCCCAAAACGAGCCCCTGGGTGCCGCACCAAACGCTTTTGTTCCAGTAGCTCGCTGGGTTGGGGGATGTGATTCCAAAACCTGCATGGCAGTGATACAAAGGGGCCCCCGTTTACGATAGCTCACTGGACAAACAACATTTGGACAATGTTTCGGAAAATGGGTGATGTAACTATAGTTAAGTTAATGTGGGTTGTAAACTGCCAATCTACAGTGACAATATGTTTCAGTCCACAAAATATATTGTCATCTGTTGCTGGTTATTTTCTTAGTTTCCATTTATAGCAAAAAAACTCAAGGATTAAACTACCTAACCATCCAAGGTTGGGGATCATCTAAATATATATATATATAGTGACAAAAAGCCTGCTAAGCGTATCTTTCCAAAACAGCATTGATATTCACATTACATTCATATCTACATACTACATTCCATATTTAAATATATGCTTGTACACGCAGAAACTCTGAAATAATTTGTGACTTTCAGGAAATGAACGGAATTGAGTGGCAATGTATGCAAGTAGTTACAATTGATGCGAATATATGGGGATAGACATGGATAGACTATGATATAGTGGGCATACTAGTGACGGTGTATGAGCATTCATTTGTGGGAGAAAACACACACATACAAATACTTGGTTCTTTTACATTAAAAATTAGGGCTCTTTTTTCTGGGAATGTGAAAAGATATATTGCACAACCACAAAGCTAAGGGTGTCCTGCCTACTTGGATCTGCCGGAATCGAGGATGCAAAGCGATATCCAATCAGCCGCTTTGTTGAGCGATATCCAGCATGCGAGCAAAAGAAGAACCGCAATGTGCCTGCAAAAAAGGGTATACAATGGACAACATGCCAACTATGAGGCATCGAGAACTCTGGGTGCATCTTGCTTTTTAGAATCATCATGTGGTTTCATATTCCAATGCTTGTTCTTGATGTTCGTTTTGGGGTGCGTGAGTAATGAACAATCCTAAATTTGCTGCTGTGTTCTCCATTGTATCTTGCTAAACATTAAATGTTCACCTTTTCAGGATATCAACACCACGTTCACCAATCACCAATGGTTTTCTTTGTTTACCCTCTGGTAAACATACAAACAACTATGGAACGATCCACCATGCTCTTCATGGGAAAACTCACGAACTTTCTATGGCCATTTTCAATAGCTATTTTGACATAAACAAAGGCTACCAATTCCACAGTGATATCACCCAGATGGATGAAAAAGTTCATATTTACTAGCACTTCGACGATATTTTGGCTAAATGTTGGTACACAATTCCTGAAACATGGAGAATCTAGGTCACTCAGCTCACTTACCTATTTTGTATGAAAATAAGGCTAGCATCAATCTTTATCATCATGTTCCCGCTTAGAGTTGTCATTTGGAGGTACAAGCTGGTGCCCCTTATAAGTTGGTTCACAAACTTCATCAACACAAAAAAGTAATAATTATCAACTCATTATATACCATAATTACAGTATAAGTTTAGTTAACAGTAATAGTAATACCAATTATTGTTTCTAGTCTGGTTGGTGATGCAATAACCATCTTGAAACACATGAGTTCGTCAATGGGTCGAATTATCCCATAGATGAAATGGAAAAAGAACATATTTGAAACCACCAGCCAGTAGTATATCATCAAGTTAACCATTTGAATAGCCTAGCAGCCTATGTCTGTCAGCCCACCTCCAAAAATCCTGCACAGTTCCGAAGCTTGCAACCTACGGCGGCGGAAGGTGCAACGGCGGAAGGTGCAAGTTTGCTGCAGTTTGTTGCTTCATAAAGCTCCTCAACTATCCCAACTATCCCGGGAATGTGCTCCAAATAGCCTCTGAGAAGGTGTAACCAGACAGACTCCAAAAAACAACTCCAAATCCACTCTCAGAAGGTGTTTGGAGCTGTAGGGTATATACTGTATAGATGACTTAAGATATTTTGGGGCTATTTCTACTATCAACCCTAGGGAAGTACTAGTCAACTAAAAATAATAAGTCAATACATGATACATCTTTCATAAACCCTTCTGAAATATCATCCTAAACAGGTAAACCAACTCTCTTTAACAAACTTGGGCAGCACCAAGTTTGTACCTGCAACGAAACCGGGGTCCAATCGCAGCCCATAGACTTGGCGAAATTGATCGGTTTACCACCATGGCACATGCTGGTTTTTCAGTACCAGAGAAACTGGATGATTCTTGTTGCGGCAAATGCACATAAACTAGGCATGGATCGTATGATATGGCATGTATATATAACAATGCTTTGCAGCCTGTAGTACAGCAATGAATGACAAAAGCAGTGTGTGCAAACTCCCAGGTCGTTTGATGTCCTTTTGGGAATTGGGTTTGCTAATGGGTGGAATGCACTTTTACTATATAGTCAATTTACTGTACCCAACTATGACATTATCTACACAATGTGGTGAGTGAAACAGTTTGCTGGTTTATAAGCCTCATTCACTCATATTAACTATACATTTGTCTGCCATAAACCCTATAATTGTATGGCTTGTAAATTCAAAACCAATTGGCCAACGGGGCCACCACCTTGTACTGTATGGCTGAGCTGAAATATTGCTTGGGTAACCAGTTCCTAAAGGGACATTACCGTATCTTGGTATTGCTGTAACTCTCTATCTCTCTATCTCTCTATCGGTCTATCTATCTGTCTATTCATCTGTGTTTGATGCTTGGTTTCCTTTTGGTTGGTCCTGACATCACGTTTCTGATTGTTGAATCACCAATGTTTGATGCTTAAATAGTTGAATGACCATTTTTTAATCCCCTAATCACCATTTTTCGATAGTTGATCATCAAGTTTCATGGTTCAATCCTCCATAGTTGGTGACATTTTCCCCCATCTCCGGCATCCAGATCGAACTGAACTCGAACCGTTTCCCTCGTACCTTCTGCGTGGCATCGGCGTAGATGCCTTTGCTCTCGGAGGTTGGCATAATCTGCTCCCAAACGCTCCACCTGGCGCAACGGCGTCACGGCTTCACCATATTTGTTCACCTATCTTTCTGGTTGGTGGTTTCAACCCCTCTGAAAAAAACATAGTCAAATGGGATTATTGTTCCCAATATATGGAAAATAGATACAATGTTCCAAACCACCAGCCAGTTTTCGAGATGTATTGAGATGTGATAATTCATGTAGAGCAATAGTTATATGTAAGATTAGTTATAAAGATATCTTACATCTATCATTATGTTGATTTGGTTAAGTTGGTATTCTTTTGGAACCGACGCCACAGCGAAGCTCAAGCAATCTTCGCATGTCCTCGATGGGTCATCCGATGGAAGTCTACGGGCAGGTTGTACCACTATTGAATCACTATTGCGGGTGACTTCACCATTTATAGTGAATTTTCCCGTGAAAAATGGTGATGTTCCATAGTTATGTTAGTTTATCAGAGGGTATCCTTCCAATTAATAGCCAATGGCAATTATATATTAACTATATTTGTTGATTTTATTTGCATATAATAGACCATAAAGTTATTAGAGTTATGTTCACCAACTTAGCTATCTTTCGGTGGTCCCACATTGTAGGACATTGTCTTTCAATAAGCTCTTTCCATAGGGGTTGAGGTCAGTGTCACCTATCCGTTTAACACCCTCATTAATGTGGGTAAAACAATCAACCATCTCCAGTAATCGTCATTTTTATAGGTAGTATGTTTGCCATTCCCAGTCATGGGTGGTTTATGACATTGTTTTTCCCACATTATATAATATCCATTACAGTATAACCTATTATTGTTGGTGCAACCTCTATTCTTGTTGGTTTTACTACCACTAACCATCAACTTATGGAGGTTATCCCATTGTTTTACCCACAGGCTGAAAACCTGAAACAGAGGCTGTTTAATGCTGCCGCAAGGAGGAGCAAGAGCATAGGTCAAATTACCCGGTGTAAAACCGTCAAAATAGCACTGTTAAAACATAGTCAGTTGGGATGATGACATTCCCAATATATGGAAAAATAAAATATGTTCCAAACCACCGGTCACCAACCAGTATAGCAATTCGCAGCATGAAAGCATCGAAGTTTGGAACGGCCCCCAGCATCTTGAAAGAGTTGTATGACTTCGTTGACATCCTGCTTTGAGGGGAACACTACCTGCAAGCCCTGGTTTGGTCAATGCAATTCACCACCGGGTGAGACAAGAGGACTCAGGTTTTTGATCGCCCTACCCCTAGAGATTGAAAAAGAAATCAGGTTTTCCCAACAAAGAAGCCAACAAGAGGGGTTGGTCAATTTTTTTTATTTTTGTGATCACCTTCAAGTGTCTGTTGGAGGTCATATTGTTATATTCCGAATCCACACGAGTTGGCCCGATAGTTGGGTGATCTTCAAGTAGGACATTTACCCTCTGGTAATTTAACATAGCTATTGAAAATGGCCATTTAATAGTGATTTTTCCCCAAAAAAATGGTGATTTTCCATAGTTATGTAAACGTTTACCAGAGGGTACCTGCCTTCACAACGGCCAGCGGTGTAACCCCGGAAATCCAATGCCACAAAAAGTGCCACTCCCTGGCTGAACAGCCTGTGACTCAGCGGCAAATCCTGGCAGTGAAGGCTGTGGTTGATCAAAGCTCTCCAGACAGTCTTGCCAAATCTTGCAAACTATGCTGGTTATTATATGGTTATTATATGGTTATTATATGGTTATTATAGTGTTATTATATGGTTATCATATGGTTATTATATGGTTATTATATGGTTATAATATGGTTATTATATTGTTATTATATGGTTATTATATGGTTAATGACAATAATAATCTGGTTGGTGGTTGAGACACCTACCCCTCTGAAAAATGATGGAGTTCGTCAATGAGTCAATGGGAAGGATGACAACCCATAGATTATGGAAAATAAAAATCATGTTCCAAACCACCAATCAGATATATTATGATTATACCGTGGCCATTTGTGGTGGATTTTCCCATTAAAAATGGGTGGATCGTTCCATGGTTATGTTCCAAACCACCAACCAGTGTGGGACACCTAAGATCTAATTTTAAATGAGAAATTTTCTTCAATTGACGCCCGTTGGAAACATCATTTTCTGACCATGATTTTGCCAGACCCATGACGGATCCATGGTGCGGGTATATATGCTAACATAAAGGGGGTATATTGATGGGATAAATGTTACCATATATAGCATACATGGATCCTATGGGAGATGTGGTGCACATCATGGCCTTTGAATCTGCCGCTGACCAAGCCTAAACAGAGCCTGAGGATTAGTGGCTGCTTGGTGCTTGCAAGCCATTCAAAATATCTGGGTCCATGGTCAACAATCTGTATATTAGCTTCTATTCATGTCAGACACTAACCATCCACTATTATTACATATTGTTACCATGTTTTACCCATGGACCCAAGATCTTTCTGGAATCACCATAAATCATAGCTTGGTTTCATCAACCACATCCGCATCTTCCCATTCGATTCCAATGAAATGATGGCTTAACATCTCCAATACATTGAAGAATGAATCACCACAAGGTGGAGCCCCATAGTTTTGTTGATTTATCCTCCAAGATCCATCAAGTATAGTTACCAATTGTCATAAATCCACAGGAAAAGCTCAGTAAAAACAATTTTTTAGCTCTCATAAATCATCTCCAAACCCCGTGTTTTTTTTGATAAATCACCATTTTCCATCACCTTTGCTATCGTTCGAAAAGTCGCCCATTTTCCATGCCCATGACGAAAGCCACCTTTCGCAGCATCTCCTCCGTTTCAGCTGAATCCTGTCGGCAAGCTGCTAAATTAAGCGTTTGATCCTGCAAATGACCAGTTTTTCGTGGAAACCAATCATCCAAGCCCCAACTGAAGAAAGAAGAAGAAGAAGAAGAAGGAGGCACAGCCTATATGAATTTACTGGAGGGCAATTGGTGTTGATCATGGATACATCATGATACATCTGTAGTTTGATGTGGCTAAACCCACTTATTATAGTCTCTTTGGGGGGAGGCACTTTGCAGGTCAATTTGAGTATCACAACAGCCACGTCCTCTGCAGTAAAGGTCAGCTTGGAGTTGAAGTTCTCATTGAAACTCAAAAACCTAAGAGGTCCGACCATCTCTACCAGGGCATCCAGCAATCGCATTGATTTAGGGAAAAAATTGGACAGGAACCATAGTCCGAATGGCCTGAATTTCGGGGGCTTCCTGTGGATTTTTAATGATTTTTCCGTAAACTGAGGTTGGGAAAGAACATGTTCGAGATCTGGCCAGAATCCGTGGGGATAAAGCACAAAAAAATATGGGTGTTGGCATTTGGATCAAGAGGCCAACCGCAACCAAACCCGCCAGCTATGGCACCATCTGGCTCCAAAGGGAGGTTTGTGCAGCCAGGAGTGAGGTTTCAGCTACGAGTACAATGATGAAAAAAGTGGACATCATGAGCACCAATGATATAAGTTCATGGTTTATCCCAAGTTCCCCTAGTAAAATTGGCATGTCTCACCCCCTGTCCCTATGACCTTTCCGGATCCATTGGTTGATCCATTGGTGCACCAAAAAATGGTTGATCCGTTGTACGAAGCCCGTGTTTTGAACATTATGGATCCAAGATGATCATTATGGTAGATCATTATGGTAGATCCAAAAAATGGCTGATCTAAGATGATCTATATAAGTGTTTTTTGAACATTTTTTTCTAGAAACCGGAGGGTTTAGTTGGGGCATGTTCGTCGGCTTTTCAAACCCTGGGGGGTTGAGTTTGGGTCAGCACTCGTTCAGAACCGGAACATCGCATGGAATTTCGGGACATCAAGAGCAATGTCATAGTGATGTGAACCCCCTATAAATAACCCCGGTGTACCAGTTCTAATAGATAATTAACAAAAAAACATTGGGGGGAACCCCCTGATTCATACAAGGTGGTGCCCCATAGTTAGCTAAGTTGGTTTATAACTCCCATAACTATGGTTTATGGCAGATATAACGAACTAGTTAATGGGGTTTATAAACCAACTTATAACTGGGGGCACCATCCTGTAGTCAGTTTTTTAGTCTTGTCCGTGGCGAAGTTTCAAACAGTGCCATGGTGTGCTGATTCCCCACACTTCGTTAGTAACGCTCCATCCAACTGAGTACATATCATCGACGGCGATCGAATTGTTTAAGGGAACGGTCTTAATATGCCACGACAATCCAACACCCAAAGAAAAAATAAAAGATGGTTTACCCTCTGGTAAATGTTTACATAACTATGGAAAATCACCATTTTCAATGGGTAAATCAACTATTTCAATGGCCATGGAAAAAATCGGATATGGAAAATCACCAGTTTTTTTACGAACGCAAAGTATGCGCGAAATTGGCTTCCGCAGCGATGTTAAATAGCCAGAGGGTAAAATAAATGTTGATGAAGCCATTGAAAGATCATGAAGTTTGCTTTCAATGCTACAAAATGCTACACATATCATCACATATCTATAGAATTCTATTAATTAATATATCACCCATAGGATCCATGTATGCTATATATGGTAACATTTACCATCAATATACCCCTAATGTTAGCATATATACCATACATGGATCCTATGGGTGATATATCCCAGATTCCCCGTTGCTTAGTCAACGCGAAGTCCGTCACATCTCACATCCCTCCCTAGGGACGTTGTCATCTCCAAAACTCATCGGCTGCGTGGACCACGTCCTGGAGCGGCGCCACCAACGGGGGATACACTTGGGATATACCTGTGGTACCCTCTGGTAAACATACAAAAAGCTATTGAAAATGGCCATTTATAGTGGATTTACCCATAAAAAAATTGTGATTTTCCATTAAAAATTGATCCCCGTTGAAATTCGCCCCGAGAGGTTGGGCCTACCAAAGTGTAGGGTGCCCAGCCTACCCCCCTACAAAATGGTATGGGGACACCTACAAAATTTGTAGCATGGATGGGGGTTGCTGCCTACAAAATGGTGGCCCCAGGGTATCCCACCTGCCCACCAACATCAAGTATTTTGGGTTAACATAGTGTCCAAAAAACTGTGAAAAATGGGAGAACCATTTTGTAAGACACAAAGCAACCCTGTGGTCGCACCCTAGTCTTTTTTGGGCGACCAATTTGTAGACAGTTTACTCTGAATGAAATTTCTTCTTAAAATCTCTCAAGCAATCCTTGCATATCTCAATTTTTTGCATCTTGTGCATCTGGCAATCGGGTTTCATAAAGTATCGTCCAACAGAAGTAGTCAGATAGACTGGACCGAAGTAGTGGTCATCACTTTTTTTTTCTGGACCGGGGCTGGTTTCAAAATTGGAGGCTTTGAAAACTTTGCGATCATCTCCACCACAAATCCACATGGTCGGTTGATATTTTTTGTGTTCAAATATATTTACATTTGTGGATGTATTTATCAACTCCCCTTACCCATCTACAAAATGGTATTCCAAATCTTCTACAAAATGGAGGTGCCTGACACTGGCATATGATCTTGTTCTCATATAAAGTGATGTTGGATGTGTATAAACAGGTCTCTTTCTACAAAATGGAGCGCCCCGACGGCAAAAAAAAAACATAAAATCTGATTTATAGGGGGCCCAAGGCCTACCATTTTAAACGGGAAATGTCAACGGGGAAAAAATTGTGGTTTAAACCATGGTTTATTAATTATAGGGGGTATTCCTCCAATAGTCATAATCTAATACTTACATGGTAGCCTCCCAATTAAACAACCTAGGGGTTTATTAGTCCAGGGTTGACATTGTAATTACTGTGGTAACTAACAGTTTGCCATGGACAAATCACCACGGATATATAGATGAGTGACAAACATGATGATTTTGAACTTCAATGTGGGGCCCCCAAACGGTATGTTTGTTGTTATCTAACCCGAGTAATATATTACTGTAGTAAGATCGATATATCTACCAAAAGCATAGTGATAAGTTATAAAGCAGCAGTACTTGGGATATAGCTGGGATATACTTGAGGTAAAGTTTGGGGTATAGTTGGGACATAGTATGAAGACAATAAACTTATATGTGACTTATCTTAATTCCGACAAAAATGGGTAGATGTGTATCTCGTTCGGTTGGAGAAGTTCTGACAGCTTCTAAGGCGTCCGGCATTCGTGAGGGAAGGCTCATCTTTTCACTCCAGGATCTGGTTTTATCATTGATTTCATGGGATTAACGGGGCATTCATGGGAGATGTTTTATGGATTCATTGGGGATATCATGGGGGATGATTTTCAGCATATATAAAGAGAAACTATAATTGGGAAATGGGTTTGTCTGAAAATAGGGTATATTCCCAATTATAGCCATTTAATAGGGATAATGATCATTAACCATTGGGTTTAGGGGTACACTATTTTCAGACACACCCAAATGTTGGGAAGTGTTGGGATAAGAATCCGATCCCCGAATCGTTTCTGATGAAAAAAAGAAACCATCCCAATTTGAGCTTGTCGTCTGATGGCGAGTTCTCCGTCCAAAGGACGTCTGCGATGCAGAACTTGCATCATCTGAAGATACCCTCTGGTAATTTAACATAGCTACCGAAAATGGCCCATTGATGGTGTATTTACCTATTAAAAATGGTGGATCTTTCCAGTTCGCTATGTAAACGTTTACCAGAGGATATCTCAAGGTGATCAGTCGGTGATCGGTTCCATCGTTCGCTGCGGCGCGGTCGCGCTGGCCATACTGCAGTGGCACCTGAAACGGGTAAGAGTGGCTACATAACCCCCAAAATGGTAGTAAAGGTTAGAAAGTAGAATCTTTACTATCTTATACTATTTTATACTATTTTATACTATTTTATACTATTTTACTATTCTAATATAGGAATGGCAAAAAGGTTCATTAGTCTTCCTTTTTCCATCTTTTTCGGTGATTTACACAACTAATATATATATATATATATTAAAATATAGGAATCAGCAGCTCCCAGATGCCCCAGTTGCCTAAGTCCCCGAAACGTTGTTTTTTGGGGTGATGGCCCAACTAACAGACAATTCTATATAAATGGAACAAAATAACTCCTATAACTAAGATTATTTATAAGGTGAACTATATATCATGAAATAAGTCCATGAAAATAGTTGTTAGCTGGAAATGTATAGTTCACCTTAAAACTATATTTATAGAAAATTATAGAAATAACTTGGAAATATTCAATAATTCTTAGCTGGGCCATAGCTGCAGCCCCCTGCACCCCAGCCCCTTGGGGCAGATCGGATCGGCGGTGCTCCTCGGGTGGCACGTCTGACTGTGACACAGCCTTTTGTGTGGGTCGAGCGCTCGTCGTTCTGAAAAAAGGCCAGCGGAAACATTAGGACTAGGATGATTATAGATGATTATATAATGGGATGACAAGAATCATTATATGATCTTTATGTAATATTAGTTCATTATAATCATTATAACAATATTAAATATGACATTATATCCCAATATCTCCCCACTAATATCTAGTGATACACTTTGTTGGCCCAGTATATTCCATTAAAAAGGTTCCGATTAAGACGATGGGACACATTGCAATGAAGATATATTGGGATGACAATGATGACAATCATGATTCATGATCTACTAACGCTTCAGAGTTGGGACTTTGGAGTGTCAAAGCTTGGAAGAACATGCCTTGCAAAACTTCTGATTGAGACATTGATGGTGAAAAAACATGAAGGGGAAACGGACTGGTGACATCCAATGCACTTCTCAACCGTGAAGGTGAAGCACTGACAGATCAACTTCGCTTCATGGAAGATGAAAGTCATGGCTACCAGTGAAATAACAAGTGGCTCATAGATGATGGCTACCTTTCCGGTCCAATCATTCCCCCTACGAGTTATTTCTGATTGAACTATTAGCAATATTGTACTTCATCAACCTGAACTGTTTGGTAACTTTGGGATGAGTTCCCCCTACTGATGAGTTCATGATCATGGCATCTATAGTTTCAAAGGACCCATCCCAACTCTTCAATAGCCATGCAAGGTTTCCGCAGAAATCCCCAAAACAAAATCGCTGGCGACCAAAACGCTAAGATTCAGACGGCGGGGCTTGTGTCTACCCCCCAAACTACTTGGAACCCGGCGCATAGACGGCCGTGGCTCAAAATGAGGATTGAGTATCATCCACCATTGATTTTTAATGCGTTTTGTGAGGAATTCTCAAGTTGCAGTTGTTTACACATTCTGTGGCTGAATTCCATTGGGAAGTTAGGAAAATGGTGTTTTCGCCTCAGGGAAACGATGATTTTCATTGTTTTTGGAAATGACGTAACTACTTTGTCGATGCAAGGACTTGTCTTTTTTTCTTCATCTGATAGCATCAATCCTGCCGCAGCAGGTCCTCCAAGTGTTCCAAGAATTCTCTCGGGATGCTACGCTGCTGCTACGTCACTGTGCATGGGTGGGGTGGGGGGGGATATTAACGTTCATGTGCCTTGCCTACATACGTGGATGCTATGCTGCTGCTACGTCACTGGGCATGGGTGGGGTTGGGGGGGATATTAACGTTCATGTACCTTGCCTACATACGTGGATGCTACGCTGCTGCTACGTCACTGGGCATGGGTGGGGTGGGGGGGATATTAACGTTCATGTACCTTGCCTACATACGTGGATGCTACGCTGCTGCTACGTCACTGGGCATGGGTGGGGTGGGGGGGATATTAACGTTCATGTACCTTGCCTACATACGTGGATGCTACGCTGCTGCTACGTCACTGGGCATGGGGGGGGTGGGGGGGATATTAACGTTCATGTACCTTGCCTACATACGTGGATGCTACGCTGTTGCTACGTCACTGGGCATGTGTGGGGTCGGGGGGATATTAACGTTCATGTACCTTGCCTACATACGTGGATGCTATGCTGCTGCTACGTCACTGGGCATGGGTGGGGTCGGGGGGGATATTAACGTTCATGTACCTTGCCTACATACGTGGATGCTACGCTGCTGCGAATTTTTGGAACACTTGGAAGACCTCCTGCCGCAGGATTGATGCTGTCAGATGAGGAAAAAAAGAAGCAAATCCTGGCATAGACAAAGTAGTTACGTCATTTCAAAAAAGCATTAAAATTATCGTTTCGCTGAGGCGAAAACGCCATATAGCTAACTTTCCAATGGAATTCAGCCACAAAAAGTGTATACACCTGAAACTTGAGAAATCCCCTTACAAACGCACAGAAAATCAATGTTGGATGATGCTCAATCTTCATTTTGAGCCACGGCCGTCTATGCGCCGGGTTCCGGCTAGTTAAGGTCAAACGGTTACTGTACAGTATGATTAAAGTACTAAAGTGTCCATACACAGTTTCCCTAGAAAAAGGATGTATATGCTCAACACAGCAATTTGTTTTCTCAAATGATTTGAAGTCTGCACTCTTTTCAGAGATGACACAGGCGCGCGGCAAGAAGGTCGGTTCAATGGCTCTGAAGTGGAATGTGGACGTTGGAAAAGAACACAAAATACTAAACCAGTACATATGAAACTGTACCAATGTTTTATTGGTTGTAAGTGATACGAATAGCCCTAGTAAACTTCCCATAAAATGGCAAGATCCACCCGAAAATCCGCCAATTTGAAGAGCCAGTTTTACCGGCCCGGTCCCCACGCGGCGTCGCCGCTCAGCTTTATTCGGAGGGCCTCTGATCGCAAAGGTTGGCCGCATGAAATAGGATATGTGCGGCCGGGAATTGCTATATTTAGGTAATTTCAATGGATCAATGGAAATCCAAGAAGTCATTGGTCTAAACTTTTTAGAATAAATCGGATATATATATATATATATAGATAGATATATATATATACACCCTAAAATAAGTCCAAGACATTGGTCTAAAATGACTATCGATCAATGGAGATCCAAGAAGTCACCTGATTTTCTTTCGGTGCCTCACCTATTCAAGGTCTATGTAAGGACTCCCCCCAGGTGCCATGACATCTTGGTTTCCGGATGCGTATTACAAGTCGACTCTAGGTCCAGGTATGTTTAGAATATTTTTGGTTGTATTTCGTTACCGGGCGATCATCCAGAGTGAACAATACCTGGTGTGAATTTTGATGACATGTAAATATTGTTAAATCTTGATATGTATGTTATTGACATGTGTTGATATGTTCGTTTTTTGTGTGGAACCATTTGTGTAACTTCGATGACAACATTCGTCAAATACTGTGGACATTGCCAACAGGTGATCTTCAAGCCATATCCCATCCCAAAACCCTGGCACTCGAATGGTCCAGTAGTGTGGTTAAAACATGTTTAAACAATGCCATTTTTACTACCCATGACTGGGAATGGTCAACATACCACCTATAAAATGGTGATAGGGGGATGGTTTATGGCATTGTTTTACTCAAATATCCATTATTATAACCTATTATTATCCCATTAATATCCCGTTATTATCCCCTTCATATCCATAACATCTCTATTAACCATATTACCATTATGGTTGGGGATGATCACTATGGTTATATATATGGTTATTATGGTTATTATTGGTTATTATTATGGGTTCCAATAAGCCCCAAATACACCAGCCAGTCAGTCCCCACAGCCATGGTTGTTTAACCACGTCCCTTCCTCCAAAAGGCACGGCTATCGTCCACCAATCCTCCACAGTTCAAGGGTAAGCCAAAATGGGGTGCCTCGGTTTGTTAGCTCAGTTGAGAACTAAAATGTCAAAACGATACTTAGATGGCTCATAATCCAACCTATAACTGGAGGGCACCACATTAGATGAATGACTACTAATCATGGACAATTGAGACTTCATACCACCCTGGAACCCCAAACAATGAAAACGAAAATGGTTGTTTGCCAATGGTAGTGAATAATCCCTACATAACAAATGGTTCGAACTGGGGCATCATTTATGGTTGTTTGGGATTTGGGATTCTAAGACTTAGTCAATGAATCACAATGTTTTATTGCAATAATGCCGTGTTTATATATATATATATACATACACACTAATAGCAATATCAATACACAGCAACCGGGACCTAACACGCACACACGGGCACACAACGATCATTTTCGGGAACGTTACGGAGACGCAACAGCGGATATAACATGGGAAATAATTGGATATACAACCAACCATATGACATGTGGGTGTGTCTGAAAATGGGATATGCCCTCCACTTGAGGATCCAAGTGGCGATTTTAATGAGACAATGAAAAAAAACAATCTTTTTGAATGAGCGTTG
Source organism: Cladocopium goreaui (assembly GCA_947184155.2). Classification (NCBI taxonomy): domain Eukaryota; class Dinophyceae; order Suessiales; family Symbiodiniaceae; genus Cladocopium; species Cladocopium goreaui. The sequence goes on along the minus strand of CAMXCT020003424.1, from coordinate 425,673 downwards.
CATGTGCGCCATCATTCCAGCAGCGCTGGATTTTAAATCTGTTGGCTCGTTGTTGGTGGGACGAACGAAGTTAAACTGAAGCGGCATTCTAGATTCTAAAGATTTCTAAAGCACGCTTAAATGTGTAGAATCTAAAAACACATATCAGATAAATATTGTATATATGTATGTAAATATATATAATTATATATATTTATTATATATGTATATATTGAGATGGACGCACATTTTTTTAAAAGAAATGCCGGACACCCTCCTGACCCTTTGTCCGAGCAAATGGCGGCCAAACCCGGTTCACAATGGTGCTTACCAAGCCTAGAAAAAATGGTGCTTTAAACCACCTATATATGGATGTGAATGTGTCTGAAAATGTTGGATATCCAAAAAACGCCGAAAAGAGGAAACATGAGAGACTTTAAAGTATGTTTAAACGTCTTTAAACCATCGGTTCTTTGGGGGTCCCTCATTTCAGACAAATCATGACATCTCAACGGATCAATAGACATTCTCATACATGTTTCCTCCAGAAAACTAAGACTAATAGCGAAAATAAGCGAAAAGGGACAGCTCGGACCATCGCAGCTTCGATGAGTTGCCACAAGCTGATTTTTCCGCTATCCCAGGCGATCCCGCCTGGGAGGATCTTTGTTTCCTCCTCCTTGGCAACAATTCTTCTTTTGCGCCTCGGCTGAACGGAGGGCCAGGACTCAGCGGAATTTGTCATAAAATCCATGGGCCAAAAAAGGTTGGTAAATGGTGCAAAATGGTGGCAACAAAAACATCATGTTTTGTTTTTACCAGTGTAGACCTTCAATTTAATAAAACCGTCAAAAACAACAATGAGGTTCTTGAAATTGGAGATATACCCCTATGATAGATGATGTAACATGACCTCCAAATGGTTGGTGAATGATGTTCATGGGATGGTTAATAATAATGGGTTTACCACATTAATTATAATATGAATCAAACAGACATCTAAACACACATGCTGATGTTGGTCGTTTCAAGCCTGCTGATAGCCTTTGGCAATCCACCGTGGCAATGGCAAATCGCTGAAAAACATGGACAAACATTTGTTGTTTTAATGGATAAAACACATCAACGGAACATGGTGACCCCCAAAAAAATACTCATCTCGGAATGGACACTGCCGCGACATGACATCCTACGAGTTCAACTCGCTAAATTTCTTCATGGGCCATCGGACAAAACCCACACAGCAGATACATCTATATGCACGCCCGCAGCCGAAGACACCGAGGAAATGCGGATTCGACCTTTCCACTCTGTGTGGAATCTATGTTATAGCAGCAGGTCATGGATTGTGAGCATGACAACCAGGTCCTCTACTGCCGTCCGCAAGTCCCGCAGTGGGTCCCAAGAGGTCGCTCGAAAACCACCATGGTCAAGGGTCTGTGCATGGGCCACAAAGTGCCCAATTTGTGTCTGATGGTCGATGTGAGTAACCAACTCTGGATATCTCACAGCCACAATTGCCTTGTATGTAGGTGAGGAGTGATACTCGAGAGCTATTAGGCAAAATCAGATCCCATCTGTTAGGTCCCGAGAGACCAGCAGCCGCCATGTGGTAAAGTTGGGTAATTTGCGAATGGTTTATACCATCCAATCAAAATGGTGATGACTTGGGGATGGTTTGACATTCCGTTTACCACATTACACCTAATTTCGGGGACAGTTTACATCTCAACATGACTTGCAACTGTTGGGCACTGGCGCCTACAGTTGAAGCACATGCCAGACCAGTTCAGCCCATGAGCCATCCGAGTTTCGGCTTGGGCGTGAATGCACTGACGATCTAAGCACGGAATCTTAACTTGAGCATCTGGTTCATACAGATACCGGATTCTACAAAATGTTGACTATATATGCTAAGGACAACCGTAAGGATGGAACATCGCTGGAACAGTATTTTGGGATGATGAAAGATCCTCTGAACGAGATGGAACCGTTTCACACCAGGAACATATGTTGTTGTTGTTGTTGTTGTTCACCACCTGCCAGCTGAGGGTTGTTAGATTTTATCACAGCTGTTCTTCTCCTCTTCGGCTAGCTCTCCTCCTCCGCCTCCTCTTCCTCCTCCTCCTCCGCCTCCTCCTCCAGTTTCTCCTCGACCATGTCTGCATCAACTTCCACCTCAACTTCCGCCTTGCCAACTCTTGGCCAAGCTCTTCGCCAACTTCCCAGCTCAGTGTGCACAGCTGGACCTCAACCTGGGGGAAGCTCAACCGCGAACCTTCCGAGCTCAGTGTGCACCGCTGGACCTCAACCTGGGACCTGCCCAGCTCAGTGTGCACCGCTGGACCTCAACGGCCAGATAGAATGCCAGAAGAGATGCCAGATAGAATGTCAGAAAGAATGCCAGAAGATATGCCAGATAAAATGCCAAAATGTTTGCCAGATAGAATGCCAGAAGATATGCCAGATAGAATGCCCGAAGGTATGCCAGATAGAATGTCAGATAGAATGCCAGAAAGTATGCCAGATAAAGTGCCAGAATGTTTGCCAGATAGAACGCCAGAAGATTTGCCAGATAGAATGCCAGATAGAATGTCAGATAGAATGTCAGAAGATATGCCAGAAGGTATGCCAGATAGTGCCAGAAGATATGCCAGAACATATGCCAGAAGATATGCCAGGTAGAATGCCAGAAGATATGCCAGGTAGAATGCCAGAAGATATGCCAGATAAAATGCCAGATAGAATGCCAGAAGGTATGCCAGATAGAATGTCAGATAGAATGCCAGAAGGTATGCCAGATAAAGTGCCAGAATGTTTGCAGAAGATATGCCAGAAGATTTGCCAGATAGAATGCCAGAAGATTTGCCAGTAACAAAACGTATAGATGTCATGGTGGGGATAACTCGAAGTAAAGTAATTTTTATTTTTTGTACATGCATTTTCTATTATATTTTCATGTATAACATCCTCACAAAAGGTATGTATAGATATAATACTGGTTGTATACCCGAATGTGTATAGTCTCTGCCCAATTTCCAAAAAAAACAATATTCAGTTGCCAATTCCGTTTAGTTTCATGCCGTAATTGACTTGAATTCCACCCCCGGGTTTAACTATGGTCAAATCCCTCTTTTTGATGGTCAACATTGGTCAACTATAGATGATTAAAATATATTAAACTAGTAATTTGCATGTATTTGGCTAAGGGTCTCAATTGAACGTCCTAAACTTTAATGATTTAAAATGTATGGTGGTACAATAAAACATGAAACATCCACCTGTAGATCATGTTCTTGGCGAAACCATGACTTTTCCACATCGTAACTGGTTCGTAACCCTGCTGGGTAAGTGCCTCATTCAGTGGCTTATCCCATACACAGCTTGTACCTATGGTCTCTGGTTATTTTCCATTAAAATGGACTAAACTTGGTGAATTATTTTCATATGACTAGTATATCCTTCTTCTATAAGTGGTTACGATTATCCTTTTTATCCTATGACCTATGAATTTTCCTATGAGTATCATCCTATACACTCTGGTAAACATACAAAAAGCTGTTGAAAATCACAATTTTCAATGGGTAAATCCACTATTTCTATGGCAATTTTCAATAGCTATGTTAAATTGCTAAAGGGTATCCTATAGTCATAGATACCCTCTGGTAAACTTACATAACTATGGAAAATCACAAGTTTTAATAGAAACAATCACTATAAATGGCAATGTTCAATATTTTTTTGTATGTTTACCAGAGGGTAATAATCATGGAAAATCACAATTTTCAATGGGTAAATCCACTATAAATCACCATTTTCCATAGCTATTCTGACATGACCAGAGGGTATATTCTATCCAGTTGTCCACCTTGCCAGCGTTCCCCACACGACCCGTTGAATCCCAGCATCCCCAGGAGCACCAGGAGCACCAAGGCCTGGGATATTGGGGATGGAGTACCTTCTGGTTTTTGACATGTATATATATATATATGTGTGTGTATGTCTTGTATATCATATTATATATATATATTTAGTATATTATACTATAAATATGTATATATATATATATTAATTATATATATACACAATATTATATATATATATATACATATCGTTAATGTGGTTTATAATCCAACAAACATCACTGGGGGTAGCCTAGTCCACAAAATTGCATGGTCATTCTTTAGTCCTGGCAGTCCACAAAAAAATCTCATCTTTTGCTCTATGAATGGGCGTTCATTTATGGCATAGCAAGAAACTACAGGAAACAAGCCAAGCCATCCAAGGTTGGGAATGATTTAACGGTTTGCTATTGAACATGGCCTCTTCGTTCGTTGAGTTACCGTTACCGTTCTAAAGCATGGTGATTTATATATTGATTTTCCATTGCGAACTGTTAATAAGTTAATTTGCCACAACTCTGAAAGTCCATCGAATTCGCCAACACCACCTTCGCCAGAAGACATGGCTGCTAAATTCAAACCACCCTCCATGGTGATAAATCATCAGATTTTGGATAAATATGTTTTGAGAGCCTACCCAAAATCTGGAGAATATACCCTCCAGTAAACTAACATAGCTATGGAAAATCACCATCTTCAACAGGTAATTCAACTATAAATGGGCAATTTTCAATAGCTATTTTGACATAACCAGAGGGTATGCTTCACACCAACCTGAATACTTCGGACATGTTGAGATAGTTATCCAGCTCTTGGGGGAGCACTTCCAGTTTAAAGAGAATGTGATTTCACCATAGTTACGTGGCTTATACCATGTTATACCCCAAAATTATGGGGGTCTAAAGCAAACTGTAACCATGGTTCATCCCCATTTTTCACCATTCAAATCCCAGATTCCAAGTATGTTCATGGTATTTTCCATATGTTTCCCATATACCCTCTGGTAAACTAACGTAACTATGGAAAGATCCACCATTTTTCATGAGTAAATCCACTATAAATGGCCATTTTAAATAGTTTTTTTGTATGTTTACCAGAGGGTAATGCTCCATTTCCACATGAACTCACCATTCAAATCCCAGTTCCGCCAAGGCACCGATCGGTGGCCCGGGTGCTGCTTTCGCCTGCGGCTGCTTTTGTTTCCGCCTGCACAGCGACGCGGGCGGTTGCTGCTGGGAAACGGCTGGGATCCTGATGTGTTTCCAGCTGGTGAACATCCAAAATACCCTCTAAACTACCATAGCTATGGAACATCACTATTTGTTATAGGTAAATCATCGAACTAAAATTTTAAATGGTATTTTTTTCCAGTTCGCAAACTGTTAGTTTACTGCAGGGTAGCTGGGAATCATGGATGTTCACCATGTTCATCCACTAATTGTATCTATAGGTATTAATTCATAGACATATCCCAACAACAATTTAACAATGTTAGATGGAAAATGATGGACGTAATTTGTTCTTGTTTGTTCTCCGTATTATATATATATATATATCACCAACATGTTTCTTCACTTTAAATGGGCTGATGGGCATGAGCAGCATGATGCACATGGTGGACATTTTCCAACTTTACCTACCATGAACCGGAGCTTGACTAGGATTATCATGGTATATGACATGGCTATAGCATAGACCGTCAAACACCCAAAAAAAACGTAACTTAACTTAAACCAGCAAACATGTGGGGGCTTAGTACACCAACCATGGCATAGGGACACACACACATATATATAATATGTATATATATATATATAATGAAACAATATATATATATATATATATATATATATACATAAGCAACAAAATCTTATGATCGCTGAACAATGGAATAATATGATATAACCACGATGTAAATATATAATGAAATGAGAAAATACGAATAATGTAATAATTCTGGTGCATGGGGACAGTTGAAGAATAGTCCTTCAATTATTGGGGATGTAAGAACACAGAAAACTGATTTAACCATCTTTTCAATGTATTATATAGAAACATTGAAAGACAAAGGCTGGATGGCAAGGTCACCCGCTCCAGGCTTTGGTTGAAATTCTGGCCAAAACTCAAGCTTTGAAGACTCGATGGCAAGGTCACCTGCTCCAGGCTTTGGTTAAAGTAATCGCCAAAACTCAAGCTTTGAAGGCTCGATGGCAAGGTCACCCGCCCCAGGCTTTGGTTAAACTTCTCACCAAAACTTAAGCTTTGAAGACTCGATGGCAAGGTCACCTGCTCCAGGCTTTGGTTAAAGTAATGTCCAAAACTCAAGCTTTGAAGACTCGATGGCAAGGTCACCCGCTCCAGGCTTTGGTTGAATGTCCAGCTAAAACTCAAGCTTTGAAGACTCGATGGCAAGGTCACCCGCCCCAGGCTTTGGTTAAACTTCTCACCAAAACTTAAGCTTTGAAGACTCGATGGCAAGGTTACCCGCTCCAGGCTTTGGTTAAAATAATTGCCAAAACTCAAGCTTTGAAGACTCGATGGCAAGGTCACCCGCTCCAGGCTTCGGTTGAATTGTTCACCAAAAATCAATTTTGCAAGGCTGCGGGGAAGATAATGTAAATACTCTCCACTCGTCGCTCTCTCGAGTTGTGTAACACCCTCCAGCGCAACCTCTCTCTCACTAATTGGGAGCCCATAGACAAAACACCATGCAATGTACACATTTGTCGGTATGTAAGTGCAGGATAGGATTGCAGATTTTCCAACAATTCCTTGCTCTGCCAAGGTTTGATTCAGCGCCAGCTTTGTATTGACATGATGCACGGCGAGCTTTGCGCCTGGCTTGCATGGAAGCTTCTCTGACACCAATCTGCGCAGCTCATATCCAAGCATAGAACAAGGGACGCTTAGTGTCACTCCTTCTCCAGTCAAGCATAGCACCTGAAGATCGACCTCATCAGTTTCATCTGCTGTACCTTTGCCAGTAGATGATGGATCCACGTAGCCATGTTGCGCACCAGACATTGTCAGAAATTAGATGTACCATTCATAGCAAAAGATTACGGTACTAGAGACTAGAGTATCAAACCGATTTTGACTGAGTATCCAGGTTTTCATCATCATTATTGAAGATTCTTTACACAGCATCGCGCGCTTTCCAACAATTTCATGGGATTCAATGGATTCGTTTGAGGATAAAGACTGCAGGAAACCATGCTTGTTTGTCTCCAAATCCAAGGGGTTCTGTAATTTTTGGACTGATGACATAGTATCGTTGTTGATCTAGTCTAGTCTGGCAACATGTTCGGGGGAGGGCACCAATTTTGAGAAACAAGTGGCTGCAACATGCTATACATCCAGTGACAAATTAGAAAGACTCAAATCATTTGACATCACCATGGTTGTGCTGGCACTCAACATAAAAAATCATCAAAACATATTATATAACACATACTATTTGTAGCCATGTGTGTTGTGACTATGACTGAATGATTTCCTTGAAATCTTCGAAAGGTCATCAAGGGCACTGTGCTGTCGTGGTTGCTATGGGTAGTTCAGACAGGCATTGTTTGATGGCCATCCGCATGTGCTGAGGTCAAAAAACACACACATATTCCCTACAGATTTGGATTGTCCATGGGGAAAGTTTTTAACAAGACCTTAAAGAAACCCAGCGGTTTTGCATTTTGTTGTGTGCTGGGAAACTTCAACCATCATTTATAGATGATTTTCCCGGCCACCTGCATGTAATTTGGGGGTTTCCCAGCTAGCCATGTTTGATTACCGGAAAGACATATTCATTTCCCATTTGTGGCCACAAGCATGTCCTACCAATCCGGTCACCGGAGAAATCCTTAGTCTTGGCTTTACAATGTGGGACTCCAAGATAGCCAAGTTGGTTCATAAACACAAGAACTAGGGTTCATGGTGGTTAAAACTAAAGATGAAGTTATAAACCAACAAGCACAACTAGGGGGGCCCACCTTGTAATACCTTGTATACAAAACCAAGATTCACCCTTTTAGCGATCTGCATCCCACGGATGCGGGTGTTCCCCGATTCAGGTTCTCTACCATCACAGAATGGTCGCCTCAAGCCTCTTTTGCATTGAGACCTATTGGAGGACGCATCATAGAAACTAAGCAATGCCTGCACAACTGACAGATATCATGCCCAACCCATGGGAAGCAGTAAAGCTTTGAAGACTCGATGGCAAGGTTACCCGCTCCAGGCTTTGGTTAAAATCACGGCCAAAACTCAAGCTTTGAAGGCTCGATGGCAAGGTCACCCGCCCCAGGCTTTGGTTAAACTTCCAACCAAAACTTAAGCTTTGAAGACTCGATGGCAAGGTTACCCGCTCCAGGCTTTGGTTAAAATCACGGCCAAAACTCAAGCTTTGAAGACTCGATGGCAAGGTCACCCGCTCCAGGCTTTGGTTGAATTCCACGCCAAAACTCAAGCTTTGAAGACCTGATGGCAAGGTCACCCGCTCCAGGCTTTGGTTGAATGTCCAGCCAAAACTCAAGCTTTGAAGACTCGATGGCAAGGTCACCTGCTCCAGGCTTTGGTTAAAGTAATGTCCAAAACTCAAGCTTTGAAGGCTCGATGGCAAGGTCACCCGCTCCAGGCTTTGGTTGAATGTCCAGCTAAAACTCAAGCTTTGAAGACTCGATGGCAAGGTCACCTGCTCCAGGCTTTGGTTAAAGTAATTTCCAAAACTCAAGCTTTGAAGGCTCGATGGCAAGGTCACCCGCTCCAGGCTTTGGTTGAAATTCTGGCCAAAACTCAAACTTTGAAGACTCGATGGCAAGGTCACCTGCTCCAGGCTTTGGTTAAAGTAATCGCCAAAACTCAAGCTTTGAAGGCTCGATGGCAAGGTCACCCGCTCCAGGCTTTGGATGAAATTCACGCCAAAACTCAAGCTTTGAAGGCTCGAGGGAAAGGTCACCCGCTCCAGGCTTTGGATGAAAGCACAAACCAAACTCAAGCTTTGAAGTCTCGATGGCAAGGTCACCCGCTCCAGGAATTGGTTAAACTTCTCACCAAAACTCAAGCTTTGAAGGCTGGATGGCAAGGTCACCCGCTCCAGGCTTTGGTTGAAATTCTGGCCAAAACTCAAGCTTTGAAGACTCGATGGCAAGGTCACCTGCTCCAGGCTTTGGTTAAAGTAATCGCCAAAACTCAAGCTTTGAAGGCTCAATGGCAAGGTCACCCGCTCCAGGCTTTGGTTAAAGTAATCGCCAAAACTCAAGCTTTGAAGGCTCGATGGCAAGGTCACCCGCTCCAGGCTTTGGATGAAATCACGGCCAAAACTCAAGCTTTGAAGGCTCGATGGCAAGGTCACCCGCTCCAGGCTTTGGTTGAAATTCTCACCAAAAGTCAATTTTGCGAGGCTGCGGGGAAGATAATGTAAATACTCTCCACTCGTCGCTTTTTCAAGTTGTGTAACACCCTCCAGCGCAACCTCTCTATCACTAGTTGGGAGCCCATAGACAAAACACCATGCAATGTACACATTTGTCGGTATGTAAGTGCAGGATAGGATTGCAGATGTTCCAACAATTCCTTGCTCTGACAAGGTTTGATTCAGCGCCAGCTTTGTATTGACATGATGCACGGCGAGCTTTGCGCCTGGCTTGTATGGAAGCTTCTCTGACACCAATCTGCGCAGCTCATATCCAAGCATAGAGCAAGGGACGCTTAGTGTCACTCCTTCTCCAGTCAAGCAGAGCACCTGAAGATCGACCTTATCAGTTTCATCTGCTGGACCTTTGTCAGTAGATGATGGATCCACATAGCCATGTTGTGCACCGGACATTGTCAGAAATTACATCTATACTCACTACAGCACCAAGCCGAAAATCTTCTGCAAAAACCAAGCGATACAACTCTGAAATCTAACACCCCCGTCCTTTTGGGCCATTTCTAGGTACACCATCTCCAAGTGGGCTCCCTATGGGCTGCAATCCATGTCCGCCTTTGATTCAATGATTCAATATCCAAGATTGTTAGTGAAACATATCTGTAAGATATCTATAAGGTGGGGCCCCTACTGGTTAATGAAACATTATTAAGTATATAGGTGGCATTGTAGATATAACAAGTTGGTATCTAAGTATGTACAAAAGTAGGCTAAGTGTTGGGTGTATTGTAGATCTATCCAACACGTGTGACAAAAGGGGCCACAGTGCCACCGTGCTCTTCACAAAAAACGAGGGGTGCACCACCCGGACCGCAACCTTTCGTCAAGGAGGTGCTCTCCCGATGTGAACGGTGTTTCTAGAAACCCACTTCAACTAGCTCGATCTTTGATATAATGTGAGTAAAACAATGTCATAAACTATCCCCCGAATCATCATAAATTGGTGGTATCTTTACCATTCCCAAATGGGTGGTTTATGACATTGTTTTACCAACATTATATCTACATATATCTACCATAATTCCCCGTCGTTCACCATCTTTTTGCGATTGCAAACAACTGGGACACCACCTTCGCAAAAGGGGGTGATGTGACCACATCTCTTCACTCCGTGCTATTTATCCCGAAGAAATAAGAATCACCGTGTCGCAAGAAAATCCAACCAAAGTCGTGAATCAATTCCCAGTCTTGTTGGGTGAAACCAATATATATATATATAATATTAATTTTGAGATATTATATTTTATCACAAATATTATTACCAAATTTACTTTTGCCAATCTTGAATTTCCTTTAAAAAGATACTCTTTAGCGGGCTAGGTCGTTTTATTTCCCCACATGATTACCACAACAGAATGACCTGTACTAAACTACCACAATCTAAGGGCTGGTTACCCATGATACACCACCTATTTCTGAGCAAATCCCAGCCATTTCTGATGGTAAACCCATCCCGGTTGGTTCTTGCAGATTTACATCCGTTGAATTTCTAGTGCTGGCTGCAAGCAGAGCGATAGATTTTTTTTGACGCCAGGACAATGATGTTGAAACCCTCATTTTCTGGGACCAACATGGATCTTTCAAGATTTCCAAAGTTATCCTTTACTTTTATGAATTCCTAAGACATCCGAAGATATCCTACAAGGTGGTGTCCCGGAGTTAGCTAAGTTAGTTTATAAGCTCAATAACTGGGGTTATGGTAGTTATATCTATAGTTACTATGGTTTCTTGGAATATGTCATGTTCGGATGCTTCTCCATGGCTAACCTCAAAATTTCATGGGAAACAAGTCTATTTCCAGAATTATCACATTTCTCCCTTGATGAGAGAGAAAAACACATGCATTTCACATTCACAGCTATGAATCAAACATAAAAACCTTCAACTGCCATTCACCGAAGAATCACAAACAAAAACTGGTTGGTGGTTTTAACCATCTTGAAAAATATTAGTCGATGGGAAGGATTATCCCATATATTATGGAAAAATACAAAATGTTCCAAACCACCAACCAGAAAACACCCCTCAGTAGCTTTTCCGCAAAATTGCCATCCGTTCCGTCGCCGTTGCCATCCGCCAGTCCTCATCTCGACCAAGTTCTGTGCAGCAGTCAAGAAGGCCATGTCCACATTCGCTGCCGTCTTGGCCTTGGTTTTTTCGACGAGCGGCTCGACATGACTTGACATGACTCGACCGACAAAGAGCGACCGTCCGTTGCAGTGTCCCTTGCCGGTCGGTAGCTGTGAACATGCCAACGAACATGCCGACCATCATAAGCGTAAACATATGTGACTGGTTGGTGTTGGTGGTATACCTACCCCTTTGAACAAAATACGAAAGTCAGTTGGGATGATGACATTCCCAACTGAATGGAAAAAGAAAACATGTTCCAAACCACCAACCAGATGAGGACCTACCATTTGGAGATGGTTTATAGCAGTTTACCACATGATATTCCTGCTATGGGATGCCAACCCCCCATAAACTCGACTCAGCATTCAACGACAGCTCCATGTTCAATGATTCAACTGAACTAAAATGACTCAATGCCTTATACAGTAAATATTATATATATATGTTGTGCTTATCATGGGATAGTACTAAATCAAGCCATATAAATAAAGGTCTCACAATAAATAGGGCTCACCCATAATTAATCCAATGAATCCAACCGTGACTTCGCATTGAAACGTTACATGCTGGCGGCCTTGGGACCACCCCATTTGACAATCGAATGACTTGAAGATTTCACAACGTTGACCCATCTTATTCCACTGATGGGCCATAAGCGCTCTATATATACACAAAATATGACGTTTGTGAATGGGGTCTTCGATACCCCCAAGTTCAACGTGGTCTAATCATAATATGCTATCACTACCCTCTGGTAAACTAACATAACTATGGAATATCACCATTTTTCATGGGAAAGTTCACTATTTCAATGGTGGTTTTCCATAGTTATGTTAAATTACCAGAGGGTATCCCAAATTCATATTCTGAAAATGATACCACCAAGTTCAATGGATGAAGACCTCATGTTACCATGTCATGTTGTTCACACTTAAGCGGCTTGGAGTTAACCACCCCACAATTCCAGGGATAACTTCAGCTCCAGGGTTCGATTTATGGCTCTCCCTTAGATAGGGTAAGTTATATCGTTTATGGTGGATCTATCTATAGTTACATGGTGTTATGGTGGTAGAGCCCCACAGAAGACCCGACTACCCTGCAAAAGGAGGCTATTGAACAACTGCTTTGAAAGGCGTGCAAAACCCTCCGCGGCAGTTGTGGTACTTTGGGACTTCAGAAGTCCAAAATCGCATGGTGTGGATTGCATAGATCCAGATCATAATTTTCTGGTTGGTGGTTTCAACCCCTCTGAAAAATACTAGTCAATGGGAAGGATTATCCCATATATTATGGAAAATAAAAAATGTTCCAAACCACCAACCAGTTTTTTGTATGGCTTGATGGCTGAGAACGCTGATCATCTTTGCAAAGATTGGCAGCCCGCTGTCCTCCGTAGAGGCCATGGATGACGCACTCCATGTCCTTCTTGTAGCCGGCGCTATGCCCAGCCGGGAAAACCTCTGACTGGTCAAACATGGCCTGCTGTAAAAGCCTAGTTCGATGAAAAAAACGATTTCAAGGCCCTTTGATAGTTCGGGGATTTCCCAGGACGTTAGATGATACTTGGTGGCTCCCAGGAATCGTAAGGGTGAACTAAGCCACCAGGGGAAAGTGAGCCATTCAAAATACCACTCTCCCATGTCAAATACTAGTTGGTTGACAGCTTTCCCTACCATGGATTAAAAGAATCACAAGAAAAACAAGGTACCCTCTGGTAAACGTTTGCATAGCTGTTGAACATCACCACTTTGAGTGGGTAAATCAACTATTTCTATGGACCATTTTCAATAGCAAACTGTTAAACTACCAGAGGGTAGTACAACTCCTGAACTAACCAATCAACCAAGGGAAATTTTCAATGGCCCGGACAGAGGTGGCAATGAAGAAAGCACCCATCTGCTCAGCCTGGGTCTGGCTGTCTGGCACGTTCAAGCCCTGTTGATGAAAAAAGTCCTTCAATAAGGTGATATTGACCAACAAAATATGGGTCTATTAAGTGGATACAATTGATACTGGTTGGTGGTATACCTACCCCTCTGAAAAATATAAAAGTTAGTTGGGATGATTATTCCCAATATGTGGACAGTCATAAAATTCATGTTCCAAACCACCAACAAGAACTAATTTGGTAGGACCCAACTGCTGCTGGATCAATTCAGGGTTGACATTACTGTACTACTTGCAGAAACCGATTCTCTTCGGACAAGAACCCGATTGCATTGGAGAAAACAAGCGTCGCTTTGCCTATATTTCTTGCGCTCAAATACGAGGATGGAAGACTATGATATATATATAATATATATATATATATGTATGTAAATACATATTTGCTTATTTATATACCAATATATTATATACACACTGTAACCAATATATTATGTACATACTGTGTATACAATAATACCCAAAGCCAACCAAGATCTCATATCTCCCCATTTTGTTGGTTTCATCCCCACCTGAGCTACGAAGAATGCCCCTATCCCATCCAAATATACTGCTTGGTCTGTGGGTATCCCTATAAAACAGACCCAAACAAACATGAAAACTAGGAGTATATATAACCCCATATAACAATCTGTCAGAAGTAATCGGGTAATCCTTTCGCCCTTTCATATGAAACTCCCACCCCAGCAACCATGGCGACAGTAGGGGAGGACACCACATATTTCGAACCATGTATGGTGTGTTTAATATTAAGCAAATGGGATTTTTATTATGCATATCAGTGTATCTGTAGTTGTTTGGTTTTTCAAATCAACTTCGTTGGTGATTGAATTCCATTAAAATTACCACTAACCAGGTATTTTCAATGGTTCATTATGTATAAGTTAATTTATAAACCCATGAACTCGATATATCTACCCTCAACCATAGAATTCACCTAGTCATGTTCACCAATTTAGCTCTCAATCAGCTATAAATCCCATTAAAGTGGTTATATTTCCGAAATCAGCTACAAGTCCCATAAACTCAGCTATTATTCACTGGTTGGTGGTTTTAACCATCTTGAAAAATATGAGTTCGTCAATGGGAAGGATTATTCCCAATATATTATGGAAAATAAAATTCATGTTCCAAACCACCAACCAGTATATGATTGGTTGTTTGAAATCACCATTTTTAATGGGTAAATCCACTAGTTCAATGGCCATTTTCAACAGTTTTTTGTATGTTTACAAGAGGGTAACTACCATCATTTTTTCAAATCACGTCAGAAGTCCCGGCCTTAGCTCTGCCTTCGTCCTCGGTGACCTGCAACTCATCGAACATGTCACACTTGTTGCCGACCTGGCAGCGCAACCGAAAATATGAGCACATTCCTATGAAATGGTGGGATAGTGGTATAATATGAATAATGAGATAAATATCTACCATATTTTACTATCATACTATACATCTATATACACTATAATATATTTATATGATATGATACTATATTATATTATATTCTAGTATATTATATTGTGTTGTATTAAATTATATTAACGTATATTATATTATATTATAGTGCATTATTTGATTTTATATTTAAGTATAGTATATTAAATTATATTGTATTATGTTAAAACATTCCTTGTTATATTTTTATATACTATATCATATTATGAATTATGCTGTATAACATTGTATTATATTAAATCATATTAAAATGTAGTATAGTATATTATATTGTATTGTATTATATTATAAAGTATGTATGATACTATATTAAAGAAAATTAAATTATATATTATATTGTATTATATTGTGTTATATTATGTTATATTATATTGTATATTTTCATAATATATTAAATTAAATGATTGTAAGTATTAGAATATTATAATATTAAATTATGATATTATATGATACTATGTTATATCATATTTTAAATCATATTTAAAATCATATTATATAATATATATATATATATCATAAATATATATCATAAATATAAATGAAAATATCAACATATGTATATAAATATATATAATATGTATCATAAATATTTATCATAAATATGTATATATATTTTTTATTAATGTATACATATATATGTATGTATATTATAATTTATATATATATATATATATATATTATAATGTATATATATATTATAATGCATATATATATATATATATTATAATGTATATATATATTATAATATATATATATATGTATACACATGTATATAATGGGATCATAACAGAGATAACTATATCAACACAACTAATTACACGGTGGTGCCAAAAGTTTGGAATCGCTAAAAGTTGTTTTTTTCTCCGATTTCCCGAGGGATTATGGTGACCACGATGGGGTTATAGACCAACGTATACTTGGGTGGGCACCACCTCGTATATGTGTATATTTCGATAGCAAAAGAAAGTAGTAAACTACCAATCCTAGGTTTCCCCAAATGCAGCCCCACACTTTTTGTCGGGTTAATGCCGTTTAATTGTGGCTTGGGTAAAGGCAATTTGGACGCAAGTGTTATAGTTAATACTTGATGATTTACTGTGTATGCTGTTGAGTGCTTCTTAATAAACCAACCCACTCTGTGATTCACTGCCGTTTAGTTTTGGCTAAATAAAGCCATGCAAACTAGCCGATGTAAAATGTCAGGAAATGCTTGAATGTTTACCAGTAATATAAGGATGATTTGCAGATAGAGTATAACTTGCCCTGTTGTAAACTCAAAACACAAATGTCGGGGCTACCACAAGGTTCTTGGTGCACCCAAAGGAATCCAATCAGAACATGTCATCTGTGTCGCTGGGATATTCTCCCTCTGGAGAATTTAACATAGCGATTCTTTTTGGGAGACTTGTAATAATTCACTGACCTGAAATGTTGGGCACGTTTGGGATAGTCACCCTTGCTAACCATCGTTCCATTGCGTTCGCAGTGAGGTTGTTATAACATGTTATAGTTGTAAGTTACCAAGGTATCTGATTCTATCCTATATGATCTATATCATAATATATTTTAGCTATATACCCAGATATCTGATTCTATCATAGATTTATGATGATTTATGTATATCCAGAAGTCATCTTTCAAAAATAAGCCATCTATAGCCAGCTATGTCGATATCGACCTCAGAACCTGAGGCATTTGTTTTGCGCGGAACTTTCAATGAGGATTTCCATGAGGATTTTGAGGATTTTTAATTTATAGGTAAATCAACTACTGGAAATCTATAATAAGTTGGTTTATAAACCATAGATAGAATAAGTTGGTTTATAAACCATAGTAGTTGGTTTATGGTAGATATAACTATGGTTAATCTATCGTCCGTCATTAACTGCCATGAAAACCATAGTTATATCTACCATAAACCATAGGGAGGATGATGAAGTGGTTACCCTCTGGTTATGTCAAAATTAGCTATTTAAAATGGCCCATTTATAGTTGACTTATACCTATTAAGGATGTTTTTTCTCATAGCTATGTTAGTTTACCAGAGGGTATACTCAGTTCTATATATGGACTATTAAACCCAGTTACTATTCCCGGGATGCACATCCAAGCAGGCCAATTTTACTTCCTTTGTGTCTTCGCACCACACGGGTTATCTTCCTCCAAGCAACAAATGGCTCGGCCGGCACTCTCGATATGTACAACGAATGAGGGTCGCAAGAGATTCGCTTTCAAGATATGGCTATGGCTCAAGCAAAGGACGCCAACAAATCCCAACAAAGCCACCATTGTAGCAGATTGTAGCATTCACCCGTGCTATTTGCTTTGGGTACAGGGAAGTAGGCTTACGACTTGTAGATGTACCCGTAGGGGATAAAAATGCTTCCAATCGCAGAACGTTTTATATTTTCCAAACTTTAGAGACGGACTCTGTGCGATATGTCTGTGTCATGAAAACCACCCACTACTGTTTCATCATCTTGTTCCTGTTTCACATTCTTTTGTCATCATCGCGTTCCTTTCATCAAACGCTTTCAACAAAAAACAAACTGGAACAAATATTGTGGACAAATGAAACAGCGACTTCAGCGGACCGCTTGTCAAAGACCCTACTGACCTCATCTGTACATCTAATCAAGCTTGTTGCCAGCGGCTTTCCACTGTGCAACTAATGATACCTCTCGAAAGTAATCTGTGGAATGTATTGATTCGTAACGTAGCTTCCCCAGGGATGAGATAGGGTACTTCGAGCCTTCGTTCCATTTTGTGTGTGTTGCAAATGCCACTACAATGGCTACAATTTGTTGAGGTTGGTTTGAACTGGAGCAACTTTCTGGTGGCGCGTATGCCCGTGCCCTTCACAAACAAACTGATGCATGGCGAAAAAAAAAGGGTCTTTGGTCAAATTTTTGTTGGTAGTTCATATCCACCATTTAAATTCGTGAATTATCGATACAAGTAATGTTAACACAGGATTAATAACCCCCCAATTTAACTATTGAAGGGCTGCCACTTTTATGAGTTTACTACTAAGGGGCTGCCACTTTAAGTAGGAATTGATCACAACCTCTGGGGCAACAACCTAATTGTTTCATTTCCTCAGATCTGCGGCTGTTTCCCTGACATTGTCCTGCTGGGATCTTGCCCTCTGGTAATCAAACATGGTTTGCTGGAAATGTTCCCATTTAGTTTAGTTCCATTTCTCATTCAGAAACTGATTATACTGTATATATATATATACATTATTCATAATATAATATATATATATGTTAATACAAAAAGTTGTATATATACATATAGAGTGAACTGTATATATAATACTTAAATGTAAATATGTGATAACCTGCTTGCAACCTCAACACATCCATTGCTTCGGATCATAAAAGGAGACATCTCAACGTCAGCTCAGACGACCAGGGAGTTGCTTCGATGGGCGGCCTGACGTGACGCTGTTAATGGGAGAATGGTATCTACAAAAAGGGGAAATGGAGGTTTCCTAATATTGGGGTCCCCAAAATGTGTTAAGAACAATGTCATTGTACCATGTGCACAATGCACATACAATAGTGTCCGTGTACAATGCCTGGATCACAAGGCCTTGAGCCTTTGCACACTTGAGCCCAGAGAGACAAAACAATACAGTAAGAGTGATCACACAATTGGGCAGTGACAATTGAGGAGATCGACAGACAAGTGGAACAGTGAAACTTTACATGGTAGCGGAGCAGTGATCCTGGTAACACAATCGAGGTGAGCTCCAATACCGCACACACACACAAACAGCACATCCACAAGAGAGGAGAAACAATTGCACTGACGACAGGTCAGGCAACAACACCTACAACAACTACACAGGCACACCAGCAAGCACAGGAGAAGAGAGAACAAAGGAAACCGTGTAGGACAAAGCCTTGACCCCGACAACACGTTAGGCAAGCTTCGGCACAGTTTACAATGGCAACAAGCACAGGAGCGATAGCACCAGCAGCAGCAGCAGCGGCAGCAGCAGCGGCAGCTGCGACAAGCACCACCACAAACACACAAGAAGACTTGACAAGCATCAGCAGGTACAAGCTGAAGCCACCATTCTACAATGGTGACTATGGAAGATTTGAAGAATGGAAATTTAAGTTCACTGCATACATGGGACTCATGGACAATGATATATACAAGGCTACTACAGGCATCAGAGACAGCAACAGCAGAACTCACAGACGCACAACTGCGAGCTGCAGCAGACACAATCGAGGATGGAGAAAAACACGTACAAATGCCAGCAGACATCAGGTACATCCTCATCAACATCACAACAAACTCAGCAGCAACTGTTTGCAAACAATTCCAACACAGCAATGGCTTTGAGATCTATCGACAACTCTGTCGTAGATTCTCAATTCCATTAGGCACAAGGTCAATTGGCTACTTGACCAAGCTGCTGAAGCCAACGTTCGACACAGACAACTTTGAAGAATCATTTGCAACATGGGAGTTCGAACTTTCGAGATTCGAACGAGACAATGGACAACAACTATACCAGACTCAGTAAAAATAGTGCTCCTCAACGAGACAACGGAACCCCTACAACAACATCTACAACTCCTTTCAGGATCCAACCTTGCATACCGACAAGTGAAAGACACGATCATCGAGTACTACAGGTCAAAGGGGGGATTACCGTCCCCGTTCTGGAAGATAACCCATGTTTTGATCATGGCACGTATGGATGCAGGACCACAAATATGGAAAACCATCCGTGCATCATTTTCCTAGGGAGCCCCTGGCTTTTCCAAATCTATATTGAATTGTTCGGGGGTACACATCTATACCCGCAAATTTGGTTTATTACAAAATAATCAGTACTTCAACAATCCAATTCTTTGGGGTTCCCTTTCAGGCCCTTCCCAATTAATTGGATTTCTTCAAAAGGTACCCTGTGGTAATCTGACCTGGTTGGAAGCAAAACAATCGACTCACAGATATCTCAATTTCGGTCAATTACGTTCCGATCAACAACATGGGGTTACCCACTGCCGGGTTCAGCCAAACCAGAGCTTACCTAAATTGGATGAGCATAACACATATGCAAGATCTATGAAAGGGAAGCTGAAAGGGAAGCTGTGAAAAAAGTGGCCTTAAATGGAGCAGGATTAATCCATTTCATGTACCTTTGCCATCACATTTTCCAGTAAATAGATCTTCATAGCAGATCGCCCCTTCGGTGGAGTGTAGTGGATCAGTTTATTTTTGATTAGATCATCTACACAGCTGGATGTTTGAGGGCTGTGTAGAATGCAAACATCTATGGATGATCTTGGTAATAAAAAAACCATATCTAATATTCCGTAATTATATAACACATAGAAACAACGGGGCTTTGACAGTCTGTACATCGTTTTCTGTCAATGACATGTCTGACATGGAATATCTTTATTGCAGTACACTGGCAATCCAAATGTGCATTGAAGGTGGGCTATCCGGTTAACAATCAGCAATCTCACTGAAAAGAAACACACATATACACCATTGGGATATATAACTATAACGGTTTATATGTGTATATATATATATATATACATATTATATCTATATCTATATATATATATATTTATTTATGGCTGTGTCCGAAAATGCTCGTACCTCCAGTGATTTCCCAACTTGATATGACATATTTCCGATTCGGTGTCGACGCCTGCGGGCAGGGGCCACCAGCACAGGCATCGGCAAGAAGGTGGATCTGCTGGCCATCCAACCAAGCAGCGAACAGCTCCTGATGCTGGGCATGCTGGGCATATGCAAAAACAACTGCGGATCCTAATATAGCAATGCAGGATTTCTGCTTGGATAGTTTTTTCTTTGTGGGAAGATATGATATAAAATCCTAAAGAACATCTTTGGGTGATTGCCGGCAAAATGGAGGACTTAGCCAAAAGATGCACCTGCCGTGAAAGCAATTCAAAAAATACATCCCAAACATGTGTTACAATATATTTTAGAGGCTTGGTTGTTTCCAGAAAAGAAACAAACACCATACAAAAACAGCACCATTTGGGGTGTGCCCCCAATTCTGCGTTGGTTGGTTTATAAACCCCATGAAATAGTTCAATGTATCTACTATTAAAAAACATCTATAAACCACAGCTACATAGATAAAACATTATAAAACCATCCTAACAAACTGGGCCAACACCTTACAATGCCATGGAAACTTGCATTGCCCTGATCGCATCAAATTCACCGGAAATGATGTTGGTCACCCAATGCCAACCTATGGGATATGGTAGATAAATGTAGGATATTAAGAGGAAAATATGGATCCATATAGGATAATAGTGGGATATAGATAATTATGGAATAACACGGGATCACTGTATAGAACAATAACAAACCGTCCCAAGGTTGGTTTATTGGCTATATCTCATTACACCATTAAGAATCCATGTTGATAGCCCACAATGTCTATATATTACCTGCAAATGCAACAACCAGTAGCAACCGGCTGCGCGGAAAACACCTAGACTAGTGGCTTCCAGATGCCAATGGTAATCATTTAATGCGACCCACCTTTAGCAGAAATTTCACACACAACTGCAAAATGAACCAAATAGAGCACTTGAGCCATTGAGTATAGCCACGATCCTATGAAATACTAGGTGGTTGATAATAGTGGTCAGTATGCATGAGAAATTGTTGCTTATAGACCAAATATTGTACTGGTTGGTGGTTGACCTACCCCTCTGAAAAATATGAGTTCGTCAGTTGGGATGATTATTCCCAATATATGGAAAAATAAAATTAATGTTCCAAACCACCAATCAGTATACCACTTGAGAGGGAAGGGTGAAAGATCGAAAGGTAGGCGTGGGTTGGAACAGGAGAAGAGAGCAAGGGAACGAGGCATATCCGCTGCGGACGGACGTGGGTGGAGTTGGGGCGGATATCGAAAAAAGTCTTCTGGGTTTGGACTCGAGGGCGGGTACCAAAAAGGTAGGTTTCAGGGAGGGGGGACACGACACACACACAGACACACAGACATATATATATATATATAAATACATACATATAGTTGGATATATGTATAAATATCAGGTTATGGGGTTTGCGAGGCAACGTGTAACTGGGGGCAGCACATTGTTGCAACGCGGATGGGGTTGATTCTGGTGTGTACATGTGTAGAACAGTGTGGGATTCACAAACGTGGTGTTTTGACCCCAGCATGTACCCAAAGCAACTGACTTAGGGCTATCCTGGTGCTGGAATCTTGGTGCAAAAAGTGGGCCCGCGGGGTGACTTCTTGCAAACGCGGCTTTAGAGGCGGACCTTGGGGGAATCGAAGGGGGGGGGTCAATATAGTTGTGATAAGTATGTTCTAGTTATTATAGTAATTCTAGTCATTATAGGTGTTCTAGTTATTATACATGATAACTATATATATACGAATATACATATATATGAAACATATTGAAATGTCATTAGCGAAGTCTTTTGGTTGAAGAGAATATCTTGGAGGAACCCTTGCGGAAAATCCACCAAATGATCTAGATATGCTGAGCAAGGGGCAGCGATTGTGCTTCGGCAACCACTAGCCAAAGCGCAATATCCCACAATTGCTGGGTAGAGTATGCATATATATATATACGAATCTATATGTATATTGAGATTATTTAGTATATATATATATCATGGAATTATTATGTGTATATATATATAGATACATATCTTTAACTATATTGTCGAAGGAAGTTGAGAAGCTAAACTTCCGACAATATGGACAGATGAAAAAAACAGAGCAGGGCACAGGCAGAGAGAAGAGAAAGTTCAGAAGAGAAAGAGTCAGAAGAAAGAAGATGCAGATGCGCGAAAAGGTAGGAAAGTCGCGATTCACTGTGTTTTTCCAATGATTTGTGGTTCCGGAGGGTCGAAAGTAGGCTCGCTAAAGCGGCGGGTGCGGAGACATATGGGGAGATGAGACATGAAAAATTGCACGCCGTTGTGGCGCGAAGCACATTTCCAAGTCAAAATGCACAAAACACCAGAGGATCGGACCACTTTTGGCGCTTCAGATGTCGAAAAAGTGCACGCCGTTGTGGCGCGAAGCACATGTCCAAGTCAAAATGTAGAAAACACACCAAGTGCGGACCACTTTTGGCACTTAAGATGTCGAAAAAGTGCACGCCGTTGTGGCGCGAAGCACATTTCCAAGTCAAAATGTTAAAAACACTAGGGGTTCGGACCACTTTTGGAGGCTCAGAGGTCGAGTTTCGAAAAAGTGCACGCCGTTGTGGCACGAAGCACATTTCGAAGTCAAAATGTGCAAAACACCACCAGGGGTTCGAACCAC